>JAIFGZ020000595.1:1200000-1512717 GCA_019925245.2 Oryza australiensis | reverse complement strand
GAACGCCATCTATAGAAACAAAGGAGTGGGAAAATCAAAACATGCTCAAAACCCACGACCACATCCCATTTTCGCAATTCCTAAACCCTAGATCCGACTCCACTTTTCAAAACACCCCTTTTCTTTCAAAACATATGCACATGAAAAGAATTAGAGGGCTCTTAAGGTTTCCAGCTGGCTTGTCCTACAGTCATAGGAAGGCTCGATACCAACTTGTCACGCCCGTAAATTCACACTGAATTTCGCAGCTAATTTGTGCATTACATCCTCGTCCGGAATCGCCGAGGTACACAAATCGACGTTATTGATAATACGTAATCCTCGTCTTAGAAACAATATAAAAGAGTTACAAAAATGCAGCGGAAAAGAAAATAAAACTGACTTAAGCTAAACTTTGACACGAGCGAAGCGGAACACCAACTCCACGGCTAAACCTTGACGAGAACAAGCCTACACCTCCTCGGAGACCTCGCTCTCAACCTCGGCACCGAAGGGGGAAAAGAAGCAAGACTGAGTACAACCACCGTACTCAACAAGTCACACCGGAAAAAGGGGGTACATGATGCAAGATAAATAACAAGGAAAGGTCAAGGGGCTCGATTTGCATAAACAAAGATTTGCGGTATATAATAATAATATTTGAAGACAAAAAAACAAGTAATGATTAAGCAATATTAAACAAACACATGCTCAACGCTCAAACCACGTTGCAACAGGCCCATCCATCCACTGCACTAGTCATAATCCAACATTTCATTCGAATAAAGTAAATGAGACTAATCAAGGTGAATGCGGTCGATCGCCCGTAACGGGCACGGCTATTCGAATAGTTTTTACTCGATCGAGGTGTACAACCGTACCCACAAGACACAATCCCACAACACAATACCGTGCGCCGGTGCACCACCACGGTGCCCGGAAAGGAATTGTGACAGACCCTTCACACAACCTCCTCTAATCAATCGTACCACACCAAGGTTTCGCCCCCATCCCCATCGGCAATGGCAGCCCCTCTAGTGCCGCGGTGAATCCGAAGCCGATCAACCCTTAAAACCGGGCCGACCCAACTCCATCACGCTCACCCTCTCGGGATACGTTAACTAGAGACGGCTATGCTACGGCCCCACCATTACCCATGCCGGCTTGTGGTATGCACGGCATTTCTTCCAGTGGTTTCCCGAGAACCGGTCCTTAATCGTCATGAGCACGCTAACCAAAGTCCAACCATGTGCTCACGACCCACCTTTCTTATAATTAAATATTATTAAAACCAAAGTTATATCTTAATATCGTCTAAGATCCACTTTAGAAATAAACTTGTTTAGTGTGATTCCCTTAAGTGAGCTAGTTGCGCTAAGCATGACTAAGCAACCTTAAACTATCATCTAGTCACATTGGATCCCAAGTTATCAATGGTATAGGGTAAACAATCCTATGGTTGAGTACAATAGGTATAAAACATCCCATAAAATGACATTCTAAAACATATGCGGTATTTGAAAGAAACAGAGATATTTACATAAAATAGGTACAATATGGTCAATGTAAGGTATGACTTGCCTTGCTCGGAGATCGGGAACCTCGGCGACTACTAAGAGAACGGGCTCACGGAAAACTCGGATCTACACGACAAACAAAGCACTCAACAAACACCCTAAAAGTCTACTGAAACAGCACTGAAAAGTATTTTTAATGGATTCTTGACATTTTTCTGGATTTAATGAAATTTGAATGGACTAAAACGGAGCTCTGATTCAAAAGATATGAATTTTAGAAGTTCAATTGCGATTTTCAAACTAAACGGAAAAGATTAAATTATTTATTGCGCAATTAAGTCCCCGGTGACGTCACCCTTGCGCGACAGTGGCACGGCGTCGAAGCATGACGCCGGCGGGCCGGCGTCAGCCCTAGGGCCGACGGCGCCGCACTCGTAGCGGCAGTCGGAGACGGGCGCGGCGGCGGATTGCCGCCACGTGGCGCAATCCGAGCGCCGATGGCGACGATCGGACCAGCGCAGATCCGTCGCACGGATCGGGCGGCGCAGATCCGTCCGATCCGCAAGTTATCGGAGGCACGGCGGCGCTAGGGTTAGGGTTAGGGTTTGGACGCGCGACGGCGGCGGCTCAAGCTCGCTCATGCGGGCCATGGCATGCGCGGCGGCGGCCTGGACCGGGTCGGCCGCGGAACAACGACGGCGGCGGCTGGCGCGTGCACGGGTGGTAAACGACGGCGGAGGCCCGCGGCTCGGGACAACGGCTCGGAACCACGCAGCAACACGGAAACCGAAGGGAAACGTGGCGGCGCACTCAGGAGATGGGGAGAACGACGACGGCGGTGGCGATTTTGGGGCTAGATTGAACGAGAAACAAAGGGGAAACGCGAGGCGCACGAGGGACTTTATAGGGGGGAAGAGGCCGGATTGCGCACGGTTGAGCGCGAATCCCTCGCCGTCGGTTTCGGACTCGGAGAGAGAGAGGAAACGGCAAGCCGTTTGGGCGGCGCGCCGTTGCGGCGCGGGGAAGTGCGGGCACGGGTGCGGCACGACGGCCGAGCCGGCGTGGGCCCACGCGGCGAGAGGCGCGCGGAAACGGCCCTGGTAAGAGGCGGGCGGCGCGCTATGGTGGCGGCAGCGGCACCCGGCCGGCGCGGGAGGCGGCTCCGACAGTGGGGCCCACCTGCTGCCCGCGGTGGCTGCTGGAGAGAGGCGCGCTGAGACTTGCGCGGCGCGGCGGGCCGTGGGCTTCGGCCCACGTCCGGAGGGCGGCGCGCGCGGACGCCGATGGCCCGCTACGGCGACGGCGGTGAAAAAGCCGTACGGACGTGACGGAAAAGGAAGAAAAAGAAAAAGAAAAAGGGAAAAAGGGACTTAATTAAATTCCTCGTTTGCTTATTTAATTGATTAAAAATACTTAGAGTGCTCTAAAAATTCCAAAAAACTCGTTAGCGTATTTTGACATGAAGAATTCAAGAAAAATCCTATCATGTCATTTCCATTTATTAATTGCATTTTAAAATTATAGGTTGACTCCGTGTTAATTTCGAAATTCCGATTATTTCCTAGTAAATTATTTTAAATGAATTTAGGAAAAACTCGTGGATGTGACAACCTACTCCCTTAAACGGAATCTCGACCTTCAGAGATTCGGGAGGTACCGCGAAGAGGTGCGGGTGCGCGGCCTTTAGCTCATCTTCTCGTTCCCAAGTAGCCTCTTCCTCGAGTGATGAGTCCATTGAACCATGCAAAACCCGATAACTTTGTTCCGAGTCCTTCTCTCACCGACCTCAAGAATACGTGCCGGTCTCTCTACATAGGTTAAGTCCTCTTGGATTTCAATCTGTCCGGACTCGCCTCGTTCTTCCGGTACCCTTAAACACTTCTTTAACTGGGACACATGAAATACGTCGTGAATACCACCATGTTGGAGGGAAGCTCCACTGATAGGCCACTTCTCCTCGACGTTCCCGAATCTGTATGGTCCAACGAAACGTGGTGCCAACTTACCTTTGGTTTGGAAACTGGTGTACTCCCCGGAGTGGTGTGACGCGAAGATACACAAAATCCCCGCTTCAAAAGCGAGATCTCTTCGACGATTACTCGGCATAGCTCTTCGTCTGGATCGCGCAATCTTCAACCTTTCCCGAATCACTGGACCTTTTCCTCTCGCTTCGCTTATTACTTCCGTGCCAAACAACCGGCGCTCACCCGTCTCGGTCCTGAATAGGGGTGTGCGGCATTTCCGTCCATACAAGTGCTTCATACGGTGCCATTTGAATGCCGCCCGGTAACCGTCGTTGTAAGAGAATTCCGCATAGGGCAAGCTTTTTGTCCCACGCTTTTCCAAAATCGAGCGCGCATGCTCTTAGCATATCTTCCAAAATCTGATTCACTCTCTCGCCTTGGCCGCTCCTGCTTGCGGATGATAGGCCGTGCTGAAATTCAAACGGTACCAAGTTCTTCTTGCAACTTCTTCCGTAATTTGGAAGTAAACTCGACTTCCCTATCGGACACGATCTTCTTAGGCACGCCATGCAAACACATGATCCTTGCGAGATAAAGCTCGCCAACTTCTTCCCCGAGTAGGTAGTATGTACCGGTATGAAATGGGCCACCTTGGTGAGTCGGTCCACCACGACCCAAATCGAGTCGTATCCTCGACGTTGTGCGGGGTAAACCCGTGATGAAATCCATCCCAATTTCTTCCCATTTCCACTGGAATCAAGTGGTTGCAACATCCGGCGGGCCGTTGATGTTCTCGCCTTCACTCGCCGACAAACATCACAAAGTGCAACAAACTCGGCTATCTCCCTCCTCATGCTGACCCACCAAAACTTTTCTTTAAGGTCTTGATACATCTTTGTACTGCCCTGTGAATTGAGTATTGAGTTTGGTGAACTTCCGTAAGGATCGCCTTTTCAAATCCTTGTCTTCCGGCACACACAACCTCTTTCCCATCCAGATTGTGCCATGTTCGTCTTCCGAAAAACCACGAGCTTTTCCGACTCTTATGTTCTTCTTGAGTTCGGCCATTTCGGGATCCGACGCCCGAGCAGCCCGAATTTGATCAATGAGAGTGGGTTGGGCTTCCAGCAGCACCACAAAACCAAAATCCACCACTCGTAGATTTAGATTCTCGAATTCCTGCCGCAACTCGGTCACACATTCCTTCGACACTAAGGGTGGTGCAAGAACTCTTTTCGGCTTAGTGCATCCGCAACCACATTAGCTTTGCCGGATGGTAATGTATCCCTAAGTCATAATCTTTGATCGGTTCCAACCATCTTCTCTCGTCTGGAGGTTTAAATCTGGTTGGGTGAAAATGTACTTAAGACTTTTGTGATCCGTATACACTTCACAACGATTACCAATTAGGTAGTGTCGCCGGATCTTCAATGCATGAACCACTCGCGGATAACTCCAGCATCATGAGTGGGGTAGTTGTTTTCATGTGGGCGCAATTGACGAGATGCATATGCGACCACTTTGCTTTCTTGCATCAACACACATCCCAACCCTTGGCGAGATGCATCACAATAAACTTGGAAGTCCTTCGCGGGTTGGGCAAGATCAACACCGGTGCGAACACCAACTTCCTCTTGAGCTCTTCAAAACTTCTATTGCATTCTGCCGACCACTTAAACTTCTCATCTTTCTTCAACAGTTGAGTCATTGGCTTGGCGATTTTGGAGAAGTTCTCAATGAAGCGGCGGTAGTAACCCGCAAG
Source organism: Oryza australiensis (assembly GCA_019925245.2). Taxonomy (NCBI): domain Eukaryota; kingdom Viridiplantae; phylum Streptophyta; class Magnoliopsida; order Poales; family Poaceae; genus Oryza; species Oryza australiensis. Next base: position 1,507,495 of record JAIFGZ020000595.1, on the reverse strand, counting down.
TCCAAGGAAACTTTGGATCTGCGTGACTGTTTTAGGCGGGGTCCACTTAGTAACCGATTCCACATTTGCTGGATCCACGGCTACTCCTTGGGCATTCACAATGTGGCCGAGAACCGTACCTCCTTTAACTAGAAAGCACACTTGCTAAACTTGGCGTAGAGTTGATGGTCTCTCAACTTTTCGAGTACCGTCCGCAGATGTTGCTCGATGATCCTCCTCGACTTAGAGTAGACCAAAATGTCGTCAATGAACACCACCACGAATTTATCCAAGAACTCCATAAACACCTTGTTCATCGATTCATAAAGAAAGCTCTGCATTGGTTAACCCAAAGACATGACCGTGCACTCGCACAGCTCATACCTCGGTGGTGAAGGCGGTCTTGGGAATGTCCTCTTCCCGAATCCTCAATCGATGATAGTCCGATCGCAGATCTATCTTGGAAAATACCTTGGCCCCTTTGAGTTGATCGAATAAGTCATCAATCCGTGGTAGGGGATACTTGTTCTTGATAGTAACCTCATTGAGGGCTCGATAATCCACACACATTCTCTTGGTCTTGTCTTTCTTTTCCACAAAAATCACCGGAGCACCCCAAGGCGACGTGCTCGGGCGAATATACCCTTTTTGCAACCTGTTCATCCACTTGCTTCTTACTGGCCAACTCGTTGGCTCCCATCCTATATGGCCTCTTGTGTATTGGGGCTGTCCCGGGTACTAGATCAATCCGAACTCAATTTCCCTTCTTGGCGGCATCCGAGTTAAATCCTGGGAAAACTTCAGTGGTATTCTCCGACGATGGGGATATCCTCTAACTTCACAGGGTCTTGGCCGCCATTTCTGACGATTCCACTATGGAAACATGATTCAAACTTGCTACGGGCTTGACTTGCATGGGAGAGCAAAAACAACTCTTTCTCCTTTTGTATTAATTAGAGTAATGGTGCGACTAGCGCAGTCAATTACCCCCTTATGTCCGGACAACCAATCCATCCCAAGAATGACATCTATGCCTTTGGGTGGGAGGATAAGGTTGGCTAGAAACATAGATCCTTGGATTTCTATGGCTACCGAGGGACAATACGAGTGGTCTCCAAGTGGTTTCCGGGGTTTGAACCCGCATAGGTATCTTAAGTCCCACTACGACAACCCATGTGCCCCAACAAATTGTTTTGTGATAAAAAGAATGTGTGGCGCCGAGAATCAAATAATACTGTGGCGGGAGTATAGTTTACAGAAACATACCCAAGATAACTTCCTGAGCGGTGCACGTGCTTCCTCGGCGACGCATGATTGACTCGAGCTGGATGAACCTTGGCCGCAAGCGTCTTGGCTTTGACACTTGTCTCGCAAAATGCCCCGGTCACCACAGCTTGAAACAGAGACTCTGGCTTTCCTCCCGAGTCCTTCCTTGGAGGTGGTGGCATGGATCATGCCGGGATGGCGCGTTGGAGGGCGCGGGGCTGAAGTACGTTGTTGCCGACCACCGCCACTACCGCCAGCTTGGAAATTCCCGGGTGATAAGGTCGATGCCGACGAACAATCATGGTGGTAGGTCCACTCGACTTCCAGGGCATGAAACGCGGCCTCTGCTGATTTCCCGTCGTTGAGGAGGTCGAGTCCGGAATGCTTTTCTCTTCTTGATCATTTTGTTGCGCCGATCTTCCCGTCGAATGGCCTTATCGACCAGCTTCTCAAAGTTAGCATACTCTCGGAGATAAGCTTGTCCGTGAGTTCATCATCCAAACCACCAAAACTTTTCCCGCCTTTCGCATCGCGCACATCTTCTGGGGCATAACGGGCAAGACGATTGAACTCGTGCGGATACTCGAATCGATCTGTTACATCCCGCTCAAGAGAATGGAACTCACGCTTTTTCGTGCAACTATTCCCGCAGAATATGTGCGGTCCCGAAACTGCGACGAAACTCTTCCCAAGTAACCACGCTTTCGCCGGGCGAGTAACCAAATAGTTGTCCCACCAGGCCGAAGCAGACCAATCGATGAGTGGCAAAAGAGACTTTCTCTGATCCGTGCACCTGCAGCCAGATCCAACTTCTTCTCTATGGCATGAAGCCAATCATTAGCCTCCATGGGATTAGTGGTGCCGGAGAAAGTCGGCGGTCGGACACGAAGGAACTCGCAACTTGACTGGGTGGTGGGGCGCAAACCGATTGTTCTGTGCTACATTGCCGCATTTGTTGCAAAGCAACGATGTTGCATCTGGTGGTGTCTTGTTGCATTTGCCGCATCATTGCAGCCATCATCTCGTGTCCGTGAAGCGAGCACTTGAGCAATGGTGGGATTCTCGGGTGGCGGTGGAGGAGCATTGCCATTGGCGTCGTGAGCCTCGTTGTTGTGGGCACCGACGCCCATTGTTGCCGTTCGCCCGCCGGTCCCGGTGTTCACCATCCGAAGGAGACGACCGCCGGAGAGAGAAAAGAAGAAAAGCAGAGCAGACTTAGCACTAATCTTTATTATTTGAATTCAAATGCATTGTTCGATCTTGACTAGAAACAAGGAAGAGCACCAAACATCCTTAATTGGTCGGAGTCATATCACACTTGATATCGATCGCGGCTATCCCACACACAAACAGCCTAACACACAAAGAACTACCAAGAAGACAAACTAATTTAAACGGTAAAACTAAGGAGGGCAACTAGAACGATCCACGAGACAAGGAGTCGAAACTGCTTCCTTCAAAAGATCCCCATTCTTCCGAACGGCTCCCGGAGTCCTCTGGCGTCACCTCGAGACTTGGAATCTTCCAGCGGTTGCCGTAGCCCAACCGATCCCCGCCTCTTCCCTCCGAGGAATCTTGAGTCTCTTCGAGTCCATGTCTTCAGCCGAATTATCTCGAGCTTGAGTCACCGGAGACGGAGATCCAACCATTACGCCACCTCCCCGCGGATTTGCCGAAGCCGGAGCAAAGGTGAGGCGGACTGGCAAGCATGAGGTACTTGGAACCGGCGCCGGGCCGGAGCGGTGGAGCCGGAGAGGGCGGTGGAATCCGAGGTGCCACTGGATACGGACGGCGCGGTGGTGGTCTTCCGAGGCGTAGTGCGGAGTCTAACCCCAACCGGTGGCGGGAGTCCCTTCAACTCGCTACCTCCTTCTTCGACGAACCACTTCGTCCTGCAATGCGCGATCCTCGGCATCTTCTTGTCGTTCAGCTCCTTGGTCGCCTTGTGTAGGTCGAGTGCATCCGATCCAGCCTTTGAGCACGGTGCACATGTGACCGAAGGTAGTGTCATTCTCCTCCGCCGCAGACTTGAATGCACCGACCTCGAGGAACTACCTCGACGGGGATGGTAGCGGTAGGAGGAGGTGCGAAGGTCGCATCATGCGCTCCCTCATCCCGGCCAACATCGTAGGCGGCTTCTTGACAAGCGTGATCCGACGTGCCTCCGGAAGCCGTGACCTCCATGTTGGGAAGACACGTTCCCACAAACCCGTGAACCTCCAACCGAACACGGTATGGCAACTCGCCACCGAGAGCGCAACTGTCGTATACTCCGGTGCTTCGGGATATCCAACCGCAAGGGCCATACGCGCCCTCGCAACGAAGCTCGCCATCCCTTTCGCAAGGCGCGTCGGGGAACCCGCCATCTATAGAAACAAAGGAGTGGGAAAATCAAAACATGCTCAAAACCCACGACCACATCCCATTTTCGCAATTCCTAAACCCTAGACCGACTCCACTTTTCAAAACACCCTTTTTCTTTCAAAACATATGCACATGAAAAGAATTAGAGGGCTCTTAAGGTTTCCGATTGGCTTGTCCTACGCTCATAGGAAGGCTCGAGACCAACTTGTCACGCCTGTAAATTCACACCGGAATTTCTGCAGCTAATTTGTGCATTACATCCTCGTCCGAGAATCGCCGAGGTACACAAATCGACGTTATTGATAATACGTAATCCTCGTCTTAGAAACAATATAAAAGAGTTACAAAAATGCAGCGGAAAAGAAAATAAAACTGACTTAAGCTAAACTTTGACACGAGCGGCGGAACACCAACTCCACAACTAAACCTTGACGAGAACAAGCCTACACCTCCTGGAGACCTCGCTCTCAACCTCGGCACTTGAAGGGAAAAGAAGCAAGACTGAGTACAACCACCGTACTCAACAAGTCACACCGGAAAAGGGGTACATGATGCAAGATAAATAACAAGGAAAGGTCAAGGGGCTCGATTTGCATAAACGGCATTTGCAAGATATATAATAATAATATTTGAAGACAAGAAACAAAGAGTAATGATTAAGCAATATTAAACAAACACTGTTCAACGCTCAAACCACGTTGCAACAGGCCCATCCATCCACCCGCACTAGTCATAATCCAACATTTCATTCGAATAAAGTAAATGAGACTAATCAAGGTGAATCTGTCGATCGCCCGTAACTGCGGCACGGCTATTCGAATAGTTTTTACTCCGATCGAGGTGTACAACCGTACCCACAAGACACAATCCCACAACACAATACCGTGCGTCGGTGCACCACCACGGTGCCTGGGAAAGGAATTGTGACAGACCCTTCACACAACCTCCTCTAATCAATCGTACCACACCAAGGTTTCGCCCCCATCCCAATCGGCAATGGGCAGCCCCTCTAGTGCCGCGGTGAATCCGAAAGCTGATCAACCCTTAAAACCGGGGCCGACCCAACTCCATCACGCTCACCTCTCGGGATACGTTAACTAGAGACAGCTATGCTACGGCCCAATGCCATTACCCATGTCTTGCTTGTGGTATGCACGGCATTTCTTCCGGGGTTTCCCGAGAACCGGTCCTTAATCGTCATGAGCACGCTAACCAAAGTCCAACCATGTGCTCACGACCCACCTTTCTTATAATTAAATATTATTAAAACCAAAGTCATATCTTAATATCGTTTCTAAGATCCACTTTAGAAATAAACTTGTTTAGTGTGATTCCCTTAAGTGAGCTAGTTGCGCTAAGCATGACTAAGCAACCTTAAACTATCATCTAGTCACATTGGATCCCAAGTTATCAATGGTATAGGGTAAACAATCCTATGGTTGAGTACAATAGGTATAAAACATCCCATAAAATGACATTCTAAAACATATGCGATATTTGAAAGAAACAGAGATATTTACATAAAATAGGTACAATATGGTCAATGTAAGGTATGACTTGCCTTGCTCGGAGACTGGGAACCTCGGCGACTACTTCAAGAGAACGGGCTCGCCGAAAACTCCTGGATCTACACGACAAACAAAGCACTCAACAAACACCCTAAAAAGTCTACTGAAACAGCACTGAAAAGTATTTTTAATGGATTCTTGACATTTTTCTGGATTTAATGAAATTTGAATGGACTAAAACGGAGCTCGGATTCAAAAGATATGAATTTTAGAAGTTTAATTGCGATTTTCAAACTAAACGAAAAGATTAAATTATTTATTGCGCAATTAAGTCCCCTCGGTGACGTCACCCTTGCGCGCGCACTGTGGCGTCGGCGCCAAGATGACGCCGCGGCCGGGCGTCAGCCCTAGGGTGGCGTCGGCGCACGGCTGCCGGCCAGCGCGGGGAGGCACGGCGCGCGGCCCGGATTGCCGCCACATGGCGCAATCGAGCGGCGGATGGCGGCGATCGGACGCGCGGATCCGTCGCGATCGGACGCAGCGGATCCGTCCGATCCGCAAGATCGGACGACACGGGGCGCGCTAGGAGTTAGGGTTAGGGTTTGGACGGCGGCGGCGGCTCCAGCTTCGCTCGCCAGGCCATGGCCGCGACGGCCGGCCGGACCTCGTCGGCGCTGGGAACAACGACGGCGGGCGGCGCGTGCACGGGAAACGACGAGCGGAGAGCGTCGCGGCTCGGGACAACGGCTCGGGCAACGGCAACACTGGGAAACCCGAAGGGAAACGCGGCGCGCACTCACCTGGAGATGGGGAAGACGGCAGCGGCGGTGACGATTTTGGGGCTAGATTGAGCAGGGAAACAAAGGGAAACGCGGAGGCGCACGAGGGGACTTTATAGGGGCCGGAAAGAGGCCGATTGCGCACGGGTTGGCGCGAATCCCTCGCCGTCGGTTTCGGACTCGGAGAGAGAGAGAGAGGATAAACGGCGGCCGTTTGGGGCGGCGGCGGGTGCTGGCGCGCCTTGGAGTGCGGGCACGAAGTGCGCGCACGGGCCGGAGCCCAGCGTGGGGCCCACGCTTGGCGGAGCGCGGCAACGGCCGGGAGTAAGAGGCGGGCGGCGCGGCTATGGCGGCGCGGTTGGGCCGGCCGGCGCGGGAGGCGGCTCCGGCAGGTGGGGCCCACACATCGGTGGCCGCGGCGCGGGGAGCGCGCGCAGGACTTGCGCGGGCGCGGCGGGACCGTGGGCCCGGCCCACGTCCGGAGGGCGGCGCGCGCGCGGACTGGCCGACGGCCCGCTACGGCGACGGGCGGGAAAAAAGCGTACGGACGTACGGAAAAAAAGAAAGAAAAAGAAAAAGAAAAGAAAAGGAAAAGGGACTTAATTAAATTCCCGTTTGCTTATTTAATTGATTAAAAATACTTAGAGTGCTCTAAAATTCCAAAAAAAACTCGTTAGCGTATTTTGACATGAAGAATTCAAGAAAAATCCTATCATGTCATTTCCATTTATTAATTGCATTTTAAAATTATAGGTTGACTCGTGTTAATTTTTAAATTACGATTATTTCCTGTAAATTATTTTAAATGAATTTAGGAAAAACTCAGATGTGTCAACCGGCGCCAATGGAACGGCCGGCCGAGAGGAACCCCCACCCTGCTACAGTGACGCGGTCCTGCTCAGACCCCGCAACCCATTGAGGCCGCCACGGGGTTTCGACGTGGCCGGTGAATCATGTGCGTGCCGAAGAAGCGCAGAGGATCGAACGTGCCGATGGGTATGTTCTCTATCAACTCTACCCCAGCTTAAAGTCTTATTTGATTCGGAGCCTCGCATTCATTCATATCTTCCCAAGTAAGCAAACAACACCACCTACACCAAGTAGAAGTTAAGAGACCTATGTTGGTACACTCACCGGGAAACATAACCGTACCCCATGCTTGCATCAATGTGCCCATACGGATTAGGGACGTGGTGTTTCTTTCAAACCTTATGGTGCTATCACCCCAAACCATTGATATCATACTGGATGGATTGGTTGACCAAGAAAATGGAATCATAGACTGCAATCGAAGGAAGTCACTGTATCCACCCCATGGGGATCACCAATGAGCATAACTATGGACCAAAACCCGAAGCTATGCGAGCAAGCCGTGGGAGTATTCACCATGCTACCTCTAAGCGGGATGCCAGAGTACAAGAATACCCTGACGTATTCCCGAGGAATTGCCCTAATGCCCCTGATCGCGACATAGAGTTTATCATCGACCTAATGCCCGGTACTGCCCCCATATTCAATTGACCTTACCGAATGCGGCCAACGAGTTAGAAGTGTTAGTGATATGCCCTAGAGGCAACATGGAGATGTTGAATATCACGTCAATGTTTATGTATTTATGAATAAAGTGTTATTCGGCCCATGAAATAGACATCTTGTATTGATCAATAAGTACGTGACTTATTTATGAGACTCTATATGTATGAATCTATTTCTAAACGATCCTCGATCATATGTCATATTGTTGGAACAAATATGATTCTAAGATCGGCATGTTTATTGATTGATGATCATGTCTCATAGATCATGGGTATGGAGATACCAAATCAATAAACATGGACATATGTGTTGGAGAACACATTGTTGGATAGACCCACCATGAGACACTACAGAATTAATGTGCCATTAGTTGGTCTCGTGTAGTGTTGGTACAAAGTCCTTAGACCTCGAGATCACCATGGATTCCAACATGTGTAGTAGCCTACTTTGGGACTACCAAACGCTATTCCGTAATCGGGTAGTTATAAAGGTAGTTTTCGGGTTTGCTATGAAACATGGAGTGAGATGTGAGTGATCAAGATGGAATTTGCCCCTCCTTTGGAGAGATATCTCGGCCCCTCGAGGTAATGGATTATGGAAATGCATGGCCATGCTAAGTTGATTGAGGAGTCAATCAACGCACGTGATAATCCAATACGGTTCGAGTGAATGGTTAAGCTATTGAAGGGATGGCACACATCTTGCCTATAGCTTAACCGGTATCGTGAGGCAAAGGGATTTGTTTACACATTACAAAGTTCGTGAGCCGATATTATTCTTGTATACTATGGTGTCAATGTCAATATGTGCTGCTAGGCGCCGCTATTGACAGTCGGCTGAGTTAGACTCGAGACGACGATCGGCTAAGTTAGACTATAGCGTAAAACCGAGTATACCTGAACTCCATGTGGTCGCACGCTTAAAGGGATAGAATAGATATTCGAGTTGGACACGGATACGGCTCGATCGGATAGGGATCCAATCGGATAGAGTCCTTTGGGCTTACGACGTGTGGGGCGGCCAACTCTATGAGATACGGATGAGATCCGATTCAAAATAGAGTCCTAATCGGCCACTAGTCCCGCTTGGCCAACTCTATATAAAGGAGGGAGGGGTGGAGAGCCGTGATATGTCAATTGCATCGCGTGCAACGAAGTCGCCGAGATCAATCTCCAAAGAAACCCTCCCCACTTTCGAGCCAAACCCTAGCCTTGCATCGCGTGCTAGCACACGGGTGCTCGGCGTTCGTCCCCGGACGTGTGGATACCGGTAGAGGCGCTCGCTACGTTGCGCGCTCTTGATCGGCTGCGGCCGGGCGCATCGGAGCGAGGCGTGAGAACGCGGCCGGACGACTCGAATCGGCTGATTGGCGAATCGGCTACCTCTCCGGAATCGGCTACACTGTTTCGGATCGGATTGCCCCGATTGGCTATTCCGCCGCACTCTACTCCAATCGGTAACGATCTATCGGCCCTTACTTGCAAGTGTTCCCGGTTTGCGCGGTAGAAATTTTTGTTTTCGGCTAGCGTAGCTTCCGCGTAACCTTTCGGGTATCGAGCTAATCTTGCTTAGTTCGAATTTTAGATTGATCTGGAACAAGTTTTGCACACGGGTTGATTAGATCAATCGGTTTTACGGGATTCGTTGAGGAGAGTTAATGGTAATTGCGTTCCTTGATAGTGTATCGGAACGGCGTAATGTGATTACGTCGAAGCAATTTCCATATAACTCGGTTTGAGTCGGCTTCGAGATAGCGTTCCTTGATAGTGTATCGGAACGGTATAATGTGATTATGCCGAAGCTATCTCGTAGTCCGATCTTGTTTGCTGCCTCGCGCCTACGCAAACCATCTCCCTTGATAGTGTATCGGGACGGCATAATGTGATTATGCCGATATGGTTTCCGTAAGCGATTTCATAGATTGGACCGCCGTGTGCGTACCCCCCCTTATAGGTCGTCTCGATGCCGTAGCTCTGCGATAAGTAGAAAACGTTTCTACGCCTAACTTGTTTTTGCAGAGAATGCTTTGAGATGGTATGGCCCTATTGTATGTATGAGATGCATGTGATGCATGTAATATTCTTTCATATGTGCAATCCCTGTAATATTCTTTCATACGTGCAATGCTTGTAATATTCTTTCACGACCTGCGAGTCGATGTAATCTTCAATTAGAGCTTCTATAGTAGTAGCTTAGTTTGAAGAAATCAAGCATTCGGCACTCGAAAGAAAGGTGATGAAGATGGAGATCCCGTACACCGTCATGGAGATGGAGATCACCATGTGAAGGGGGCCATACTATTTCACTATATGCTATTCTTCTTGCTTTCATATGTGATATGTTTGTTTGTAGGATAGCATCCCTCGCAAAATTAAGTAGTAATGATGCCCTTCCAAATGTTGCACCCGTCACCGTTATGCTCGTCAATGGTGGGTCTCGCCAAAGCGAGTGCCATTCTCTATCATAACACGAGGGGGTATATGTCGGACATATACATGCAGGAACATTTGGTTTACTTAACAAGGCTATCAAAACAGCTTTGGGCCTTGGGGCATAGGTTGGGGCCGGGCATGGAGATGCCACACCAACGACAAGAGTCACATAGAGATGTGATTAGCAAGGAGTTGCTTATCGATGTTACTAATTTTCTAGCAGTGATGCCAAAGCTCACTAGAAAATTAACTAACATGTGGATCTTGACCCAATACGTAACCTAGAGGGAAGGTGGAAAATACGTAATGGGAGTCTTATGTTAAATTGTTTAACAAAAGACATAACATAAACATTGTGCTAAACTTTGTTTTTCTCGTTGTAGAATAAATGGTGGCTAATACTACACCCAACCTTTAATTTGCGATCTATTCTCGAAAAGGAAAAATTAAATGGAACAAACTTTATGGATTGGTATCGCAACTTGAGAATTGTTCTCAAGCAAGAGCGTAAGGAGTACGTTCTTGAAGTACCCTATCCCGAGGATTTGCCTAACAATGCCACCGCAACGCACGGAGGGCTTATGAGAAGCACACTAATGATGCCCTAGATATAAGCTGTCTCATGCTTGCTACAATGTCCCCCGAGCTTCGAAGCAATATGAGAGCAGCGATGCTCACACTATTATTCGGGACTGCGTGGCATGTTTGAGAACCAAGCTCGGGCCGAGAGGTTCAACACCTCAAAGTCCTTGTTTGCGTGCAGGCTTGTTGAGGGAATCCCGTTAGTCCGCATGTGATAAAGATGATTGGCTATATCGAGAGTCCGGAAAAACTAGGTTTTCCCCTTAGCCAAGAGTTGGCTACGATGTGATTCTCCGCCGCTCCCTCCGAGCTTCGAGCCATTCATATTAAACTATCACATGAACAATATGGATAGAACCTTGGCTGAATTGCATGGGATGCTAAAGACAGTGAGGAGAGTATCCAGAAAACGGTCATCATGTGATGATGATGCAGAAGGCAAAGCGCAAACCACTGTCAAGAAACATTGCACCAAGAGGAAGTTAACTCCCGATGAGATCGCGAGTGCCTCCAATGCAAAGAAGGGCAAGAAGGGGTCGGCGGCATCGATGCCGTTTGCTTCTACCGCAAGGAGACAGCCACCTGGAAAAGGAACTGCAAGAAGTAAATGGAGGATCTCAAGAAGAAGCAAAGTACGACTTACGCTTGGTATTAATGTTATAGACATTAATCTCGCTACTTCACCTACCGACTCTTGGGTATTTGATACCGGATCGGTAGCTCATGTTTGCAAATCGTTGCGGGAATGAGAAGAAGTAGAGGATTGAGAAGGGGCGAGGTGAACTGCGCGTCGGCAATGGAGCAAGCGTTGCTACGCTTCTTGTCGGCACGATCCACTTCATCCGCCTTCGGATTAGTTTTGGAATTAAATAATTGTTATTGTGTTCCAACACTATGTCAAAACGTTATTTCCGCTTCATGTTTGCAAGCGGAAGGATATGATTTTAGATCAATGAACAATGGTTGTTCAATATATCTCGAGATATGTTCTATTTTCATGCTCCATTGGTGAATGGATTATACGTTTTGAATCTTGAAGCATCTCCCATCTATAACATTAATACGTAAAGGCAACTCTCTAATGATATAAACCCCACATTTATCCGGCATTGTCGCTTAGGCCATATAAATAAGAAACGCATGGAGAAGCTCCATGAGGATGGATTGCTTCACTCTATTGATTTTGAATCATTTGAGACATGTGAGTCTTGTTTACTTGGTAAGATGACAAAGGCACCTTTCACGGGACATAGTGAGAGAGCAAGTGACTTATTGGCACTCGTACATACCGATGTATGTGGACCAATGAGCTCAACGGCCGAGGTGGTTATCAATACTTCATTACCTTTACCGATGACTTTAGTAGATATGGTTATATCTACTTAATGAGGCATAAGTCCGAATCCTTTGAAAAGTTCAAAGAATTCCGAATGAAGTACGTAATCATTTAGGGAAAACAATCAAGTTTCTACGATCGGATCGTGGAGGAGAATACTTGAGCCAAGAGTTTGGTAATCATCCGAAAGATTGTGGAATTGTTCCATAGTTGACTCCGCCAGAACTCCACAATGGAATGGGGTGTCCGAACGGAGAAATCGCACCTTGTTGGACATGGTGCGGTCGATGATGAGCCAAAGTGATCTTCCGTTATCCTTCGGGGATATGCTCTTGAAACAATTGCGCTCACACTAAATAGAGTTCCATCTAAGTCGGTTGAAAAGACACCATATGAGATATGGACAGGGCAACCTCCTAGTTTGTCTTTTCTCAAAATTTGGGGATGCGAGCTTATGTAAAACGTTTACGATCGACAAGCTCACACCCAAATCGACAAGTGCTTCTTTGTGGGATATCCTAAGGAAACTAAGGGATATTATTTTTATAATCGGGAACAAGGCAAAGTGTTTGTCGCCCGACACGGTGTCTTCTTGGAGAAAGAGTTTCTTTCAAGAAGGGTTAGTGGGAGCAGGGTGCATCTTGAAGAAGTTCAAGAAACACCGAGAAAACGTTTCGCGACCACGAACCACAACAGGAGGAGCAAAATGTTGCGCCACCAGTTGTAGACACACCAGCCCACGAGTCGAAAGATCACGTCGTGCACCGACAGTACACAGTGCGGAACAACGTGATATATTGTTGTTAGACAACGATGAACCTAAGACCTATGAGGAAGCGATGGTGGGACCCGATTCCAACAAGTGGCTTGGAGCCATGAAATCCGAAATAGAATCCATGTACGACAATCAAGTTTGGAACTTGGTTGATCCACTGATGGTGTCAAAACCATTGAGTGTAAATGGGTTTTTAAGAAAAGGCTGATATGGATGGAAATGTTCACATCTATAAGGCGCGATTGGTGGCGAAAGGTTTTAAACAGATTCAAGGAGTTGATTATGATGAAACCTTCTCGCCCGTCGCAATGCTTAAATCTATTCGGATTATCCTAGCGATTGCTGCATATTTCGATTATGAGATATGGCGATGGATGTCAAAACGGCTTTCCTAAATGGAAACCTAAGCGAGGATGTATACATGATACAACCTCAGGGTTTTGTCGATCCAGAATCACCTGGAAAGATATGCAAGCTACAGAAATCCATTTATGGATTGAAGCAAGCATCTCGGAGTTGGAATATTCGTTTTGATGAAGTAATCAAAGGGTTTGGTTTCATCAAAAATGAAGAAGAGGCCTGTGTTTACAAAAAGGTCAGTGGGAGCGCAATTGTATTTCTAATCTTATATGTGGATGACATATTACTGATTGGAAATGATATCCCTATGCTTGAATCCGTCAAGTCTTCATTGAAAAATAGTTTTTCCATGAAAGACTTAGGGGAGGCAGCATATATATTGGGCATTCGGATCTATAGAGATAGATCCAAGAGGCTAATTGGATTAAGCCAAAGTACATACATTGACAAGGTGTTGAAAAGGTTCAACATGCATGATTCCAAGAAAGGTTTCTTGCCCATGTCACATGGCATTAATCTTAGCAAGAATCGGTGTCCTCGGACACATGATGAGCGAGAATAAGATGGGTATGGTTCCATATGCTTCGGCAATTGGATCCATCATGTATGTCATGCTTTGTACACGCCGCATGTCTCGTACGCTTTGAGTGCTACGAGTAGATACCGATCGATCCAGTGAAGGTCACTGGATCGCCGTAAAGAATATCCTTAAGTACTTGAGAAGAACTAAGGATATGTTCCTAGTCTATGGAGGTGAAGAAGAGCTCGTTGTAAGTGGTTACACCGATGCTAGCTTCCAAATGACAAGGATGATTATAGATCGCAATGCGGGTTCGTGTTCTGCCCGAACGGAGGCGCGATCACTGGAAGAGTTCCAAGCGGGATACCTTGCTGATTCTACAACGGAGGCCGAGTACATTGCTGCTTAAGCCGCAAAGGAGGCCGTTTGGATCAAGAAATTCGTTTCGAGCTTGGTGTGATGACTAGTACGACGGTCCAATGTCTCTCTATTGTGACAATAGTGGAGCCATTGCGCAAGCCAAGGAGCCGAGGTCACATCGAAGTCCAAACACATACTTCGGCGATATCATCTCATCCGCGAGATTGTGGACAGAGGTGATGTCAAGATATGCAAAGTGCACACGGATCTCAACATAGCCGATCCGCCGACAAATCCACTCCCTCACCGAAGCATGAGGCGCACACAAGAGCAATGAGTATTAGATACTTACATGATTGACTCTAGTGCAAGTGAGAGATTGTTAGTGATATGCCCTAGAGGCAACATGGAGATGTTGAATATAACGTCAATGTTTATGTATTTATGAATAAAGTGTTATTCGGTTCCATGAAATAGACATCTTGTATTGATCAATAAGTACGTGACTTATTTATGAGACTCTATATGTATGAATCTATTTCTAAACGATCCTCGATCATATGTCATATTGTTGGAACAAATATGATTCTAAGATCGGCATGTTTATTGATTGATGATCATGTCTCATAGATCATGGGTATGGAGATACCAAATCAATAAACATGGACATATGTGTTGGAGAACACATTGTTGGATAGACCCATCATGAGACACTACAGAATTAATGTGCCATTAGTTGGTCTCGGGTAGTGTTGGTACAAAGTCCTTAGACCCGAGATCACCATGGATTCCAACATGTGTAGTAGCCTACTTTGGGACTACCAAACGCTATTCCGTAATCGGGTAGTTATAAAGGTAGTTTTCGGGTTTGCTATGAAACATGGAGTGAGATGTGAGTGATCAAGATGGAATTTGCCCCTCCTTTGGAGAGATATCTCTGGGCCCTCGAGGTAATGGATTATGGAAATGCATGGCCATGCTAAGTTGATTGAGGAGTCAATCAACGACGATAATCCAATACGGTTCGAGTGAATGGTTAAGCTATTGAAGGGATGGCACACATCTTGCCTATAGCTTAACTGGTATCGTGAGGCAAAGGGATTTGTTTACACATTACAGGTTCAGAGCCGATATTATTCTTGTATACTATGGTGTCAATATGTGCTGCTAGGCGTCGCTATTCGAGTTGGATAGAATAGATATTCGAGTTGGACTCGGATACGGCTCGATCGGATAGGGATCCAATCGGATAGAGTCCTTTGGGCTTACGACGTGTGGGGCGGCCAACTCTATGAGATACGGATGAGATCCGATTCAAAATAGAGTCCTAATCGGCCACTAGTCCTAGTCGGCCAACTCTATATAAAGGAGGGAGGGGTGGAGAGCTGTGATATGTCAATTGCATCGCGTGCAACAGAAGTCGCTGAGATCAATCTCCACAGAAACCCTCCCCACTTTCGAGCCAAACCCTAGCCTTGCATCGCGTGCTAGCACACGGGTGCTCGGCGTTCTGTCCCCGGACGTGTGGATACCGGTAGAGGCGCTGCTACGTTGCGCGCTCTTGATCGGCTGCGGTCGGGCGCATCGGAGCGAGGCGTGAGAACGCGGCCGGACGACTCGAATTGGCTGATTGGCGAATCGGCTGTCTCCGGGAACGGCTACACTGTTCCGGATCGGATTGCCCTGATTGGCTATTCCGCTGCACTCTACTCCAATCGGTAACGATCTATCGGCCCTTACTTGCAAGTGTTCCTGGTTTGCGCGGTAGAAATTTTTGTTTTCGGCTAGCGTAGCTTCCGCGTAACCTTTCAAGAAGAACTCAAGAAGCAAATCCGAGAACTACAAGAGAAAGGATTTGTACGCCCCAGTTCTTCTCCCTGGGGAGCTCCAGTACTCTTCGTCAAGAAGAAGGACGGGAGTATGAGGATGTGTGTGGACTACCGATCGTTGAATGAAGTAACTATCAAAAACAAGTACCCACTACCTCGAATTGATGACCTATTCGATCAACTTAAGGGTGCACAAGTGTTCTCAAAGATTGATCTTCGGTCGGGATATCATCGCTTGAAGATTAGAGCCGAGATATTCCCAAAACGGCGTTCTCTACACGTTACGGCTTATACGAGTTCACGCGTAATGTCCTTTGGATTGACCAATGCTCCGGCATATTTTATGAATCGATGAACAAGGTATTCATGGAATACCTGGATAAATTCGTAGTGGTATTTATCGACGATATACTTATCTACTCCAAGAACGATAAGGAGCATGCGGAGCATCTACGACCGGCTACTGGAAAAACTACGAGAGCACCAAG
Source organism: Oryza australiensis (assembly GCA_019925245.2). Lineage (NCBI taxonomy): Eukaryota > Viridiplantae > Streptophyta > Magnoliopsida > Poales > Poaceae > Oryza > Oryza australiensis. The sequence continues at coordinate 1,491,381 of JAIFGZ020000595.1, read as the reverse complement.
TATGCAAAATTTAGCAAATGCGAGTTCGGCTCAAGGAAGTCGCTTTTCTTGGCCACGTGGTCTCACTGGAGGAGTAGCGGTAGACCCCGCCAAAGTCGAAGCCGTCACGGAATGGAAGGCACCCAAGTCAGTGAAGTTCGGAGTTTCTTGGGCTTGGTCGGGTATTACCGAAGGTTCATCGAAGGGTTTTTCACCGTAGCCCGACCTATGACTCAACTTCTGAAGAAGGAAAAGAAGTTTGAATGGAACGAGAAGTGTCAAGAAGCCTTTGACCAACTAAAAGAAAAGTTAACCACCGCCCGACCCGACAACCGGAAGGATTTCGTGATGTACCGTGATGCGTCTCGGCAAGGACTAGGAGGCGTGTTAATGCAGGATGGGAAGGTCATAGCATATGCCTCGCGACGCTACGACCCCACGAGGAGAACTATCCCACACACGACTGGAATTAGCCGCGGTTGTTCACGCATTGAAGATCTGGAGACACTACCTGATCGGGAACCACTGTGATGTATATACTGATCACAAGAGCTTGAAATACTTCTTTACTCAGTCCGATCTCAACCTACGACAGAGACGATGGTTGGAATTGATCAAAGATTATGATCTAGGAATCCATTACCATCCCGGCAAGGCAAATGTAGTGGCCGATGCGTTAAGCCGCAAAGCCCAATGCAACCATATGGGATTGGAAGGTATGGCCAGTGAGCTCCAAGAAGAAATGACTCGACTTAATCTGCACCTGATTCCTCACGGAGAAGTAAACTCACTGGAAATCCAACCCCTTCTGAGGACTCAAATAGAAGAGGCCCAAAAGGGAAATGAGGAAACCCAGCAAATCAAAGAACGCATGGCCGCTGGACGCGCTAAGGAATTTTCGGTAGACGACAAGGGAACCCTGTGGTACATGAAAAGAATCTGCGTGCCTGAACAAGTGGTTTGAGAGGGTTGATCTTAAAAGAAGCACACGAATCGGCATATTCGTTACATCCAGGAAGCATGAAAATGTACCAGGATTTAAAGGGAGAATACTGGTGGCCCAATATGAAGAGAGATGTAGCCAAATACGTAGCCGTATGCGATGTATGCCAAAGGATGAAAGCTGAGCATCAACGACCAGCAGGCTTACTGCAGCCGCTCAAGATTCCCGAATGGAAATGGGACGAGATATGCATGGATTTCATAGTTGGACTACCCAAAACTGCGATCGTTATGATTCCATTTGGATAATAGTAGATTGGCTCACCAAGACCGCCAGATTTATTCCCGTAAAGACTAACTACAACAAAGTGCCAAGCTAGCGGAACTATACATGAGTAGGATTGTATGTCTCCATGGTGTACCAAAAGGATTATATCGGATCGTGGTACCCAATTCACGTCTCATTTTCGGGGCAAAGTTCACGAGGCACTCGGAAGTCACCTTGCCTTCGCATCGCTTACCACCCACGAGCCAACGGAGCGAAAAAGGACAAATCAAGTGCTAGAAGATATGCCGAGAGCCCGTGCGTTGGATTTCACCAAGGATTGGGAGAAATGTTTACCGTACGCCGAGTTCTCCTACAACAATAGCTACCAAGCCAGTCTGAAGATGTCACCAAACGAAGCCCTATTTGGTCGCCGATGCCGAACCCCATTGATGTGGTCGAAACCGGTGAACGAGCCGTATTCAGGCCCGACATAATCAAAGAGGCCGAGGAAAAGGTTCGCCTGATTCGGGACCGATTACAAGCTGCCCAATCACGGCAAAAGAGCTACGCAGATACCCGTCGAAGAGAATTAGAATTTAAAGAAGGTGACTATGTGTATCTAAAGGTCTCACCACTACGGGGAACTCATAGGTTCAAGGTCAAAGGGAAACTCACACCAAGATACGTGGGTCCATTCTTAATAAACGCTAGAAGAGGTAAAGTGGCCTACCAGCTGGAGCTGCCCGAGAACCTCTCCGATGTCCACCCAGTATTCCACGTGTCGCAGTTGAAGAAATGTCTGCGGGTGCCAGAAGAGCAAGCTCCTTTGGAAACCATCCATGTCAACAGTGATCTTACCTAACCGGAGCATCCAATCAAGATACCGGACGAGGCGTAAAAGAAGACACGGACCAAGTCATGGCGCATGTACAAAGTACAATGGAGCAACCACACTAAAGAGGAGGCTACCTGGGAGAGCGAGGATTTCCTGAAGACGAAATACCCACACCTACTCAGCAACCGGTAAGAAATCTCGGGGACGAGATTTATTGTTAGGGGGGTAGGTTTGTAACATCCTGAAAATCAAAGAAACTGAAATCGGAAACATAAAAATCGGAACTTTCAAAAACCTTCGCTTGTCGCTTCTTCCTCGGGTTTGTTGCTTCTTATTTGCCGCTCGTTGCATAAATCTAGTTGAGATCAATTCCCTTTCGGTGTTTGGGGATGATTTGGAGTTTGTCGGAAAGAAAAATGTGAAATTCCGTATTAAGGATTTTTAAAAGAAATCGGAGAATGAAGTGCGGATTTATGAAAATACGAATTGGGAGAAAAAGAATAGTAATTGTGGTTGGGGAAGATAAATTAGGACACAAAATAAACAATAAAATATTTGGGAGTCGTACTCGAAATGGGAAATTTTTGGAAAATAAATGGGTGAAGTATGAAAATTAGGAAAAAGGGATTTAAATAAATAAATATGAAAAATATTGTGGGAAATAAAAGTGGGGAAAAAGTTGAAAATATAGTATTAAAAATTATTTTTGAATGTAGGAATTTACTTTGGAATTTTTAGAGGGGAGGAAAATGGAAATAGGAATTAAAAATCAAAAATCGGGAAAATTGCAAAATTGCACTGCTCACGCTGCGCCAAGTGTTCGACGCCGCCCGCGCGCGTTCCGCGCCCGGCCCGCCGCACCGCACCGCGCGCACGCCCGGCTCCTACCCCGCGCGCCGTGCTCGCGCGCGCCACGCGCCGCGCGCACGCCCACCCGCGCGGCCCCGCCGCTCCTCGCGCCCGCGCTCCCCGCGCCCGTACCGGCCCTGCCTTCTCTCGCCATCATCGCCGCACGTCGCCGACCCGGGCCGAACCCCGCCCGCACTCGCGCCGCGCGCTTCCGCCACGTCGCACGCGCCCGAGCCGGCCCGAGCCCTAGCGCCGCCGCGTGGCATCCAAGCCGCCGCCCCCTCCCGCATCTTCTCTCCCGGCCGCGCTATAAAAGGGCCGGCGACCCCGCCCCTTTGCCGCACCGCCGCCCCCTCCCTTCTCCCTTCCCGAGCCCAAAACGCCGTCGCCGCCGTGCGCCGAGGTCACCCGTGCCTCACACCTCCCCGAGGGCCGCCGTCGCCGGTAAGCCCCGCCGCCGCCCCCTGTTTTCCTTGCGCACTAGCGCCGCCGCCGCCTCTGTTTTGGTGCGCCATGGTCGAGCACCTAGCGTGCAATGAACAAGTGGCGCTGGAAAAGCAAAAAAACAATAAAATAAAATAAAATAGGAAAAATTTGGAAAAATTTTAGGAAATTGGGAAAAATATTTACGAAAGATTTGAGTAAAATTTTGGGCAAAATTAAATTATTCTCTCGGCATGTTTTCTCGGTGCGAAAATTTGAAAATCAAAACTGGACTTTTCCAAAATTTCGTTTTGCGTCGTTTTTGAATCCGAATTTCGTTTAGATCTTTCTCGCCATCTAAATATGTTTCTCTTTTGTGCTCGGACCTTCAAAACCTCAAGCACCAATCCCTTCGCGGATATTTTTGAAATCCATTTTCTCGAACAAATCGCGATCGTCGTTTTGCGAAAACCCTAAGTCGTCGACCCGATGTCAAAACTTGGAGTATTCCGGGGCGATCTTAGTACAAACTTAAGTAGGAATTTGGGCTTAGCCCTTGGAATCGTTTCTGAGGCTTTTTCGGATCTTTTCGACCTTTTCGGTGTTATATGGGATTCTAATCACGAGTCGATTGATTTTTCGCACGTACGGGTAGCACCTGAAGAGACAGGCATCGACCCCGTTGAAGACACCACTCCACAAGCGTGCGAGCAAGGCAAGTCAGCACACTCTTTGAACATATTGATCCTACTTTGCGAAATGATGTTGATTTCAATTACAAATTGCATGCTATACACAAATGAGCACCTATGCTTGGTATACCCTGCGTTGATATTGATTACCTTTAGAATTATTCTTTGTAACCTTCGATGTGATATGACCAGAGACTAACTTCAGTAAAAATGCTTAGCCCTGCTTATACTAGATCCCTGCATACTCATGATTTTACAAAGAAGCTTTGTGCTTGGGCAACTACCTTAGGGAAGGTAGTTGAAATGTGGCCTGTGGAGACATGAGCGCCACATGGCCATGAGAATGATGAACTAAGTTTGATGAAGATTGAAAATGCTATACAAATGTTTTAGACTAGGGCGACCGGATGATTTGGGTGGATTCCGGAAAAGGCAAGTGCCGACCCTGGTCAATTAAGGACCGAGCCATGAGATAGCCGGGAAACGAGCCAGTACAACCGTACTTCTCGAATGGGTATAGACCTAGCTGACTAGATAGCCGAGCGGAGGCAGTATCCTTGCATAGATGGTTCTTTATGCTGTGGTTTGTGTGATGAGGATGAGGCTGCGGCCTATGTTGTGAATGGTGGAATTAAATCGACATTAATTGAACTTAAAGATTGAGGAAGTTTTCCCTTACCCCAGGTGCGCCAGAACTCCTCTCACTGCTAGAAAATGACGGCTAGAGTGCATGAGGGCTTAAGTTCATGGAGCGGGTACTGCCAAATTGAGGTTATCGAAAGGCTTTGCCGTGACCGTCTCATGTGTTGGGACATAGGCTCATTCGTTGGGCTGTCGCGGAGTACGGGTAAAGTGTACATCCACTGCAGTGTGAATGAATCAATCTATTCGAATAGCCATGCTCGCGGATATCGAGCATCATGACAAGACTTTCGCTTGGCTAGACTTTAAACTTAAAACTGCTGGGATTGGTTTGCATGATGATTTCATTCGGTGGATCAACTTCTCGAGATGCGAGAAGGGGTGGATTCCCCAGAAAACCATGACGAATCGGAGGCGGGAAGCCATCCTTGGAATCACGATGGATGGTAGACAGAACTGTCGCCGAATTAATGAACTATGGAACTAAATCTTGACTTGGCTAGTTGTTAGGCTTGTGAAAAGATTTGTGAAAATTGGCTTTATGCAAAAGAGCTCCAGCCATTCCTTGAATAACCCTATCATATGCATCACTTCCGTGTTGGCTTGCTGAGTACAGTTGGTACTCACCCTTGCTATACGCACAAAGCTTCAGATGGTGGGAATGAAGAATCGGAGGATCCTTACGCTTACTACAAGGAGGGTGAAGAAACTGATGGCGCTTACTAGGTCTTAGCCCCGGTCGTTGCCTGTGGCAACTGACATGCCGCTGCCTCTACTCCGCTGCCGTATCTAATTTCTACTTTTGTGTTGTATTCGGACCATGAGGTCCTGTGTGGTGAACATTGCCTTCGGGCCTATCGTTGTAATAATTTCGTTGTAAGACTATTCGTGCATGTGCACCTGATTATTCAGTACTGTATTTCGTGGGTACCAACTACTCGATCTAGGGAAATGGTACTAAGAACACGAAAGATCCCCGTTCCAAAAAAAGGGGGTCCACACATTAGTTGGTCTCAGGTAGTGTTGGTACAAAGTCCTTAGACATGAGATCATCATGGATCTCAACATATGTAGTAGCCTACTTTGGGACTACCAAACGCTATTCCGTAACTAGGTAGTTATAAAAGTAGTCTTCGGGTTTGCTATGAAACATGTAGTGGGATGTGAATGATCAAGATGGAATTTGCCCCTCCTTTGGAGAGATATCTCTGGGCCCCTTGAGGTAATGGATTATGAAAGTGCATGGCTGTAACACCCTGAAAATGGAAGAATTTAAAACCGGAAATTAAAAATTGGAACTTACAAAAACTTTTGGCTTATTGCTTCTCATTGTGTTTATTGCTTCTTATTTGCCGACTTTGTTGCATGGAGTTTATTATGGGAGTGATTCATCTTGATGTTTGTGAAAAGCCAAATGATTGGAATCCCAAAGGGGAGAAAATTTCAAAGAAAAAGATTTGGAAATTTTAAACAAAAAGAATATAAGCAGGATGGGCTGAGGATTTATAAAAATATACTTGGGATCAAAACATTATTTTGTAATGGAGTAATAATAATCAAGTGAGCAAAATGACTGATAAAATATTTTTGAAGAATATATATGGAGCCTAGAGTGGTTAGAAAATTATTTTGAATCAAAGTCACATTTTCTTGGATTAGGAAAAGGATTAAATAAAATATGTAAAATATATTTTAAAATAATAAAAATTGGGTAAAAAGTTTGAAAACATATTTTAAAAACTAAATTTTTGGGTGTCTAGATTTTATTTTAATTTTAGAGGTAAGAGGAGAAAGAAATGCAAAAATAGGAAATTAATTCGGGAAAATAGGAAAATCGCATTGTTCATCGTACGGTAGGTGTTCGACGCCGTACCGCCGTACCGGCCGCGTCGCCGCCCCGCCCCACGTGCGCGACACGTGTCGCACCGCGCGCGCGCGCCCGCCCCCCCACCCGCGCGTGCGTCGCCCGCACGCCGCGTGCCGCACGGTCGCCGCCTCGCGCCGCGCACCCGCACGTCGCGCCGCGCTGCAGCCGCACGCCCGCGCCACGCCCGCTGCCGTGCTGCCCACGCCGCGCGCTCCGCTCGCACGTCGCGCCGCTCCGCGCGCGCGCCGGCCCCGCTGCCCCTCTTTCACCACCGCTCGTTGTCGGGTTCACCGCAACCGCCGCCGTGCGTGCCGTGTGCCGCCGCCGCAGCTGCCGCTGCCGCGTCCGCCGCCGCGCCATTGCCATGCCGCCGCTGCCGCCGCCGCTCGGTAAGCCGCCGCCCGTCCCGTTTTCCTCCGCGTGCAGCCGAGCACCGCCACCGCTGTCCCGCCACCTCGCGCCGTCCGCCGCAGATGGACGCGAGGGAGAAGAAGCGGGGTAGACGGAATAGAGGGTAGAGAAAAAAAAGAGAGAAAAAGAAAAAGAAAAGAAGAGAAAGGGAAAGAAATGAAAAAAAGAAAAAGAGGAAAAGAAAAATAGGGAAAAGTTTAGAAAATTTTTTAGAAAATTTAGGAAAAGTTTTGGAAAAATATTTGGGAAGATTTCTAGACAAGAACTAATATAAATTTTCTCAAATCGAATTCGGAGTTCAAAAATAGGAATTTCGGAGATCTCATTCTTTGCATCGTTTTTACTCGGAGTTTATCTATTTTCTTTTTGCCATTAAAATATGTTCTTTTGTCATTCGGACCTTAAAAGATTTAATTACCAAATCTTTTTGAACAACATCTTTTTGGGAGTTTATCACCTAAATCGATTAGATCGGTATTTTGCGAAAACCCTAAAATTCCAAAACTCGCTTTTAATCATATTTCATCCGAAACTCACACCCAAACTCAATTAAAATCTTGGGCTAAATATTTGGAGTCGTTTTTATGGTTGTGTTTGATCTCTTGGCAGTTTTATTGAATTCTGATCGAATTCAATTGATTTACGCATGTACGAATAGCAACCGAGGAAGCAGGCACTGACTACAGTGAAGAACCCGTCCAACAAGCGTGCGAGCAAGGCAAGTCAACACTTCCCTTTTGAACATGTTGATCCTATTTTGCGAAATGATGTTGATTTAAACTCCCAATATGCATGCTACACATGGTTGAATACCTATGCTTGATATACCATGCTTGATATTGATTACCCTTCGGAATATTCTTTGTAACCTCGATGTGATATAACCAGAGGATATCTTCGGTAAAATGCTTAGCCATGCTTATACTAGAAACTTGCATACTCATGTTTTTACAGAAAGCTATATGCTTGGGCAACTACCTTAGGGAAGGTAGTTGAGATACGGCATGTGGAGACATGAGCACCACATTGCCTCTATCATAAAGAAAATAGTTTTGATGGAAAAATGAAAGTACAAAACCAATGTTTTTAGACTGGGGCGGATGGATGGATTTGGGTGGATTCTAGTAAAGGCAAGTACTATCCCTGGTCAATTAAGGACCGAGCCATGAGACTTAAACTTGGAACGAGCCAGTACAACCGTACTTCTCGAATGGGTATAGACCTAGCGGAATAGATAGCCGAGCGAAGGCAGTATCCCTGCATAGTGGTTCTTGGGTGGAGATGTGGTTCTGGTTATCGAGATAAGGCTGCGGCCTACGTGTTGAGTAACGAATGAGAATTTGGTGAGTTTCTCCTTACCCCGGGAGCACCAAAACTCCTTTCACTGCTAGGAAAAGGACGGCTAGAGTGCAAGAGGATTTAAGTTCCTGGAGCGGGTACTGCCAAATGAGGTTATCGAAAGGCTTTGCCGTGACCATCCCATATGAAGGGATGAAAGCTCATTCAATGAGCAGTTGCGGAGTATGGGTAAAGTGTACATCCACTGCAGTGTGAGTAAATCAATCTATTCGAATAGCCGTGCTCGCGGATTATGAGCGGCGTGACAAGTTTCTCCCGTGGCTAGACTCATAAATTTTAAAATGATGGGGGGGAATGCATAATGATTTTGTGTGCTGGTGGACTCAACTTCTCGAACTGCGAGAAGGGGTGGACTCCCCAGAAAACCATGACGATCCGGAGGTGGGAAGCCATCCTTGGAATCACGATGGATGGTAGACAGAATCGTCGCTGACTTAATATACTATGGAACTAAAACTTGACTTGGCTAGATGTTAGGTTTGTGAAATGATTTGTGAAAATTGGCTTTGCGCAAATAAACCATAGCCATCCTTTGAATGACCCTATCATGTGCATCATTCTGTGTTGGCCAGCTGAGTACATTGGGTACTCACACTTGCTATACGCACAAACCTTCAGATGGTCGAAATGAAGAACTGGAGGACCACTATGCTTACTGGCAGGTGGACGAAGAAGGAGAAGGCGTCTACTAGGTCTTAGTCCCCAGTCGTTGCCTATGGCAATTGACATGCTGCTGCCTTTCGTCTGCTATCTTATCTAATTTATTCTTTTGGTTGTATCCGGACCAGTAGGTCCTGCATGTATTGGATATTGCCTTCGGGCCTATTATTGTAATACTTTTGGTGTAAGACTATTCGTGCACTCTGCACCTAATAATTCAGTACTGTATTCGTGGGTACCAAACTACTCGATCCAGGGAAATGGTACTATGAACACGAATGATTCTCGTTCTAAGAACGGGGATCTACAGAGCTAGTATCAGAGCAGTGCGACTGTAGAATAAGACCAACTAGCGCCCTACCCCCCCAATAGCTGGTTAAAGGGAAATATCCCTACATAGGATTATTCTGAAAATACAGACTATTTTACAAAACAAATATGTTTTCCCTTATACTGTTGTCCCCCATTTCTCTACTAAAATTGTTTTGGTATTACCTCTCTCTGACCCTAAGTTATCTTCAAAACAGATGTTAGACCATGTTGGAGCATGGGAGATCAAGGTCCCGCAGAAGGAAGGATACGTGTCACAACTTCAGCAGTTGCTATGATGCCTAAGATACCCAGACGCATGCACCTACCGGAGCATAAGACATGGCACTGAAGAACAGCCAGTATGGGAAGCTACGGTTTCAATTGAGGCCCGTATTGGGAGCGAGTAACCCTATTGCTTCCATACACATTACTACTGAGATTTGATGTAGGCGGCCCTTGAGGACACAGCCTACGAGGCATTCCTACACCTCAATGCCATCCACCGTACCGAGCTTACAATAACCGAGTTCGTACACCATCCCTACCAGGAGGAAGGTGACTCGGTCTGCACTGTGCAGGCCACCCCTTGCTGCTATAACCCCATGGTTACCCGTTTGTCTCGCTGGGCGGAAACAGCTAATGATTGTAACGAAGAGGCATTACTCGAGATAGACGAGCAGCAGCGACGCATGAATGATCTGGAGGAGGAACACCATAATTGTGGAAACCAGATCGACTCACTGAAGACCCAGCTGCAAGCTAACGGTGCCCAATACGAACAGCTCTCTGATTGTTATATGGCTCGTGGAGAGCCTTTGGTTGAGTTGGAGGAGCAGCTTCGGAGGAGCCAGCGACAGGTTGGCCAACTAGAGGAACAACTTCGCTTCATCCCTGTCCCCGCCGTTGGCACTTCTACTTCAGCTACACCAACACCCCCTGCTCCTATGGCCAACCACTACTATTTCATGACTCCAGCATGCTTGGCCACCTTTCATGCCATGATGGAGCAGGCCTTCATGCTAAGCACTGAGTCAGGACCATACCTGGTCGACCCTACTTCTGCTACCCCATCGGAGCCCACACCGATTTCCACGGCTGCACCATCCGAGCCTGGTTTGGGAGTGGATAAGCCCAATCAGATCAACACTGATTCCGAATACGAGTCAGAACCCATGGAGGTCAAGTGGGAGCTCAGTGACACAGATCCATCAGAGGAGGAAGCTCCTACCCGCCGCATGACACTCACAGGAGGTCCTATCACCCTTAGGACTGCCCGTAAGAGCACCAGGCCACCAAGCAGGAGGATCGGACATGACTCCGAGGCCACTACCTCTGAGCCATGGGGACTTTGATTCGCTTCAGCCAAGGATCACCCTCTGCTAGCACCTGGATCATGCGGATGGCTGGATGACTAGTTTGGATACCCACAGCAGCTCTGGTCTTGCTTTGGATGGAGTTAAGACAGCAACGACCATGCCCCTACCCTTATGTATGAAAACCCTAGATCGACATTAGTGATGTTGTATTGTGTTGTATGGGACTACACATGTCCAATGTATCCCCATGATGTAACATCTATGAACTGATATGAAGTTCCATGTTATGTTTTAAATGAGTTTATTCCACCAAGCTTGCTTCGAAAGATCACCTTAAACAACTCAAAGAAAAATTCCTTAGAATCGTGACGTTAGCAGATCAAGTCTTTTACCTTATCCACGTTGTTCCATGGCGCATCGTCGCAGAGCCCCAGCAGCTACTGAGAACCCGCTAGAGCCTAACCCCTCTACCGTAGCGGAAGTCATTGCTCTACAGACCCAACTGCTTCAAGCCATTGCCAACAACCAAGGACAACGCAGAGGATCAAACCTAGGCGAGTTTATGCGAGCAAAGCCACCGACATTCTCCACGACAGAAGAACCAATGGATGCTGAAGATTGGCTAAGAGTCATAGAGAAGAAGCTAACCCTCGTTCGAGTACGAGAGGCGGATAGAGTCATATTTGCCACTAATCAACTGGAAGAACCCGCAAGTGAATGGTGGGACACCTACAAAGAGACTCGGGCCGAAGATGCTGGTGAACCAACTTGGGAAGAATTCACGGCTGCCTTCCGTGAAAACTTCGTCCCTGCTGCATTCATGATGATGAAGAAGAACGAGTTCCGTAGGCTGCGCCAAGGCAACACCACAGTACAAGAGTACCTAAATAAGTTCACACAATTGGCCCGATATGCCGCCAGCGACCTAGCAGACGAAGAGGAGAAAATAGACAAGTTTGTTGAAGGATTGAATGATGGGTTACGAGGGCCGATGATCGGACAAGACCACACCAGTTTCCAAAGCCTAATCAACAAGGTTGTGAGACTGGAACATGACCAGAGGACGATCGAAAACAATCGGAAACGAAGACTTGCAATGACCCGTCCAATTCAAGGGACATCCCAGCGACCCAAAGGAGCAACCACGTTAGGTTGGAAGCCAGCCATAGTGGCAACCAATCACCCTGCCGCACCCGACAATGTCAACAGGCCACCTGCCACACCGCCTCGCACTCCGTCACCTACTTTGGCAGTCCTAGGAACCAGGAATGTCAACTGCTTCAACTGCGGAGAATTTGGGCATTACGCCAACAGCTGCCCCAGGCCACGCAACACCCCTAACCACACCGGAGCCAACGCCATCGCAGCACGAGGAACCCTCGCCCTGACACTTGGACGAAGTCTGCTCAAAACACCCCAACCAAAGGAAGCTGCAACCGGATTCCGTCGTGGTCAGGTGAACCATGTGCACGCTGAGGAAGCTCGAGAGGACCAAAGCGTGCTGATGGGTATGTTTTCTATCCACTCTGCACCAGTTAAGGTTTTGTTTGATTCTGGAGCTTCGCATTCATTTATATCATCAAGAATAAGCAAAGAGCACAACCTGCACCGGGTAGACCTTAAGAGACCAATGGTAGTACGTTCACCCAGGGGAGATGTAACTATACCCCATGCTTGCATCGATGTGCCCATTCGGATCAAGGATGTGGTATTCCTTTCGAACCTTATAGTTTTACCACCCCAAACCCTGGACATCATAGTAGGAATGGATTGGTTGACCAAGAACCAAGGGGTATTAGATTGTGGACGAAGAGAAGTCACCTTATCTACCCCATGGGGATCGCCGATGACTGTAGCCATGGACCAAGACCCTATGCTATGTAACCGAGCTACGGGAATATTCACCATGATACCCATAGTTGGAATGCCAATAATTCAGGATTACCTGGTTGTATTTCCTGAGGAACTACCGGGAATGCCCCCAGACCAAGACATAGAGTTCATCATTGACCTCATGCCTGGCACCACCCCCATAGCTAAGAGACCCTATCGGATGCCAGTAAACGAATTGGAGGAACTTCAGAAGAAAATAAGGGAATTGCAAGATAAAGGCTTTGTACGCCCTAGCTCTTCACCATGGGGAGCCTCAGTGCTGTTTGTTAAAATGAAGGATGGGAGCATGCGAATGTGCACAGACTATCGGTCATTGAACGAGGTGACCATTAAGAACAAGTACCCGCTACCTCAGATCGACGACTTGTTTGATCAGCTCAAGGGAGCCCGAGTATTTTCAAAGATCGATCTTTGATCCGGATACCATCAGCTGAAAATCAAGGATGACGATATATCTAAGACTGTGTTCTCTACACGCTACGGCTTGTATCAGTTCACAGTAATGTCTTTTGGACTAACCAATGCCCCTGCCTACTTCATGAACCTCATGAACAAGGTATTTATGGAATATCTGGACAAGTTCATGGTAGTGTTCATTGATGATATCCTCATCTACTCTAAAGACGATGAAGAACACGCAGAATATTTGCGCCTGGTACTAGAAAAGTTGCGAGAACACCGACTATATGCCAAATTCAGCAAGTGTGAATTCTGGCTTAAGGAAGTAGCTTTCCTTGGACATGTAATCTCAGCTGGAGGCGTAGCAGTAGACCCTGCCAAGGTCGAAGCTGTTACCAAGTGGAAAGGACCCCAGTCAGTAACAGAGGTTAGAAGTTTCTTGGGATTGGCCAGATATTACCGGAGATTTATCGAAGGATTTTCTAAAATAGCCCGGCCCATGACCCAACTGTTGAAGAAGGAAAAGAAGTTCGCATGGACTAAGCAGTGTCAAAAAGCCTTTGATCTACTTAAAGAAAAGTTAACCACCGCCCCAATCTTAGTCCTACCGGACAACCGGAAAGACTTCGTCATATACTCTGATGCATCCTGGTAAGGTCTAGGAGGTGTGTTGATGCAAGATGCAAAAGTTGTGGTTTATGCCTCGAGACAACTGCGACCGCATGAGGAGAATTATCCCACCCATGACGTAGAATTGGCCGCAGTGGTGCATGCCTTGAAGATTTGGAGGCACTACCTGATCGGAAACCACTGTGATATATACACGGACCACAAGAGCTTGAAATATTTCTTACCCAAACAGATCTTAACCTATGCCAGAGAAGATGGCTGGAGCTAATTAAGGATTATGACCTAGGAATCCATTACCACCCTGGTAAGGCGAATGTTGTAGCCGACGCTTCGAGCCGCAAGACCCAATGCAATTACCTGAAGCTGGAATGTATGGCCAACGAGCTTCAAGAAGAAATAGCTTGGCTTAACCTACAGTTGATTCCTCATGGAAAACTGCATTCGCTGGAGATACAACCTCTCCTACAAAGTCAGACTAAGGAAGCCCAGAAGGATTGCAAGGAAATCAAACTGATCAAGGAACGCATGACCAAAGGACTGGCCAAGGAATGCACAGCCGACAAAAATGGAACCCTGTGGTATCGTAAAAGGATTTACATACCAAAGAAAGGAGGATTGAGAGGACTCATCCTCAAGGAAGCCCATGAGTCGCATACTCGCTACACCCGGAAGCACCAAGATGTACCGATTTGAAAATGAATACGGTGGCCCAACATGAAAAGAGACGTGGCGGAATATGTAGCCATTTGCGATGTGTGTCAACGAGTCAAGGCTGAGCATCAAAGACCGGCAGGATTGCTACAACCACTCAAGATCCCAGAGTGGAAATGGGATGAAATATGCATGGACTTTATAGTGGGACTACCCAAAACTCGCTACAGGATACGATTCCATTTGGGTGATCGTGGATAGACTTACGAAGACTGCCCGATTTATCCCGGTCAAGACTCGGTATAGAAGCGCTAAATTGGCAGAGTTGTACATGTCCAAAATTGTGTGCCTACATGGAGTACCAAAGAGGATTGTGTCGGATCGTGGTACTCAATTCACATCTCACTTCTGGGATAAGTTTCACGAGGCGTTGGGAACTCACCTCGCCTTCAGTACTGCTTATCATCCTTAGACTGATGGACAAACCGAGAGGACAAACCAAGTCCTTGAGGACATGCTAAGAGCCTGTGCATTGGATTTTACTAAGGACTGGGAGAAATGCCTGCCCTATGCAGAGTTCTCCTATAACAACAGCTACCAGGCTAGTCTGAAGATGTCGTCGAACGAGGCTTTGTTTGGACGAAGATGCCGAACCCCGTTGATGTGGTCGGAGACCGGTGAGCGAGCCATATTTGGACCAGACATCATTAGGGAAGCCGAAGAGAAAGTTCGTCTAATAAGAGATCGGCTTAAGGCAGCCCAGTCCCGGCAAAAGAGCTATGCGTACACTCGCCGAGAGAGTTGGAATTCAATATAGGCGACTTTGTGTACCTAAAAGTTTCGCGCTAAGAGGAACCAAGAGGTTCAAGGTCAAAGGAAAGATGGCACCGAGATATGTTGGACCTTTCCCAATAAGCGCCAGAAAAGGCGAAGTGGCCTATCAACTGGACCTACCGGAAAACCTTTCCGATGTGCACCCTGTCTTTCACGTATCATAATTGAAGAAATGTTTGCGAGTGCCGAAAGAACAAATTCCCTCGAAAAACATTCTTGTCAACGAAGACCTCACATACCCTAAACACCCAGTGAGGATTTTGGACAAAGCAGAGAAGAAGAATAGGACCAAGACGTGGCGAATGTATAAGGTGCAATGGAGCAACCACACCGAGCAAGAAGCCACCTGGGAGAAAGAAGACTTTTTGAAGACCAAGTACCCGAACCTATTCCACAAACAGTAAGAAATCTCAGGACGAGATTTATTGTTAGGGGGTTGGTTTGTAACACCCTGAAAACTGAAGAATTTAAAACCGGGAATTAAAAATCAAAACTTACAAAAACATTTGGCTTAGTACTTCTCATCGTGTTTATTGCTTCTTATTTGCGGCTTTGTTGCATGGAGTTTATAATTGGAGTGATTCATCTTGATGTTTGTGAAAAGCCAAATGATTGGAATCCCAAAGGGGAGAAAATTTCAAAGAAAAAGATTTGGAAATTTTAAACAAAAAGAATATAAGTAGGATGGGTGAGGATTTATAAAAATATACTTGGGGTCAAAACATTATTTTGTGATGGAGTAATAATATTCAAGTGAGCAAAATGAGTGATAAAATATTTTTGAAGGATATATATGGAGCCTAGAGTGGTTAGAAAATTATTTTGAATCAAAGTCACATTTTCTTTGATTTAGGAAAAGGATTAAATAAAATGTGTAAAATATATTTTAAAATAATAAAAAGTGGGTAAAATTTTTGAATACATATTTTAAAAACTTAATTTTTGGGTGTGATAGATTCTATTTTAATTTTAGAGGTAAAAGGAGAAAGAAATGGGAAGGAAATTAATTCGGGAAAATAGGAAAATCGCACTGTTCATCGTACGGTAGGTGTTCGACGCCGTACCGCCATACCGGGCCCCATCGCCGCCAAGCCCATTGCACATGACAAGCATCGCGCCGCGCCCGGACCCCACCCACGCGTGCGTCACCCGCACCCGCGCGCCGCACGACCGCCCGCCCTCGTGCCACGCGCCCACATGTCGCGTCGCCGCGCAGCTGCCGGCCCGCACCGCGCCCACTGTCGCGCCACCCACGCCGTGCGCCGCCCACGCCGCGTGCTGCCCACGCCTTGCGCCGCCCGTGCCTCGCGCTCCGTGCGCATGTCGCCACCCGCTCCGCTCGCCGCGCTCGCCCCGCCGCCCGCGCCGCGCGTGGCTTGCCGCGCCCTTGCCGTCCCGGCCCCCTCTCTCTCTCTCCCTCGCCGAGCTCTATATAAGAGCGCTAGGCCTCCCGTTTTCCCCATCTCCACCGCCTCGCCTCTCCCGTTTTTCCCCTCTTTCACCACCGCTCGCTGTCGGGTTCGCCGCAACCGCCGCGCGCTGTTGCCGCGTGCCGCCGCCGCGCCATTGCCGTGCCATCGCCGCCGCCGCCGCAAGCCGCCGCCGTCCCGTTTTCCCTCCCGCGCGCAGCCGCCGCCGCCGCCGCCCCGCCGCCGCGCCGTCCGGCCACAACCGGACGCAAGGGAGAAGAAGGGGGTAGACGGAATAGAGGGTAGAGAAAAAGAGAGAAAAAGAAAAACAAAAGAAGAGAAAGGGAAAGAAAAGAAAAAAAGAAAAAGAGGAAAAGAAAAATAGGGAAAAGTTTAGAAAACTTTTTAGAAAATTTAGGAAAAGTTTTGGAAAAATATTTGGAAAGATTTCTAGACAAGAACAAATATATATTTTCTCAAATCGAATTCGGAGTTCAAAAATACGAATTTCGGAGATCACATTCTTCATCGTTTTACTCGGAGTTTATCTATTTTCTTTTTGCCATTAAAATATGTTCTAGGGCGTGGCCTGAATCCCGCAGGGAATTGTCGGCCCGCGGGATGCCCGGCCCCCCGCCCGCAGTGCCGCTCGGCGGGGGCGGAGGAGACGCGCGGGCGTGGCTACCGCCGTCGCCATCAGCGGTGGTGGGGGAGACGAAGATCTTTCCCCCCTCGAGCGGAGGTGGTGAAAGTTGGGGCTGTGCCCGCCCGTGTCAACCTCCTCCGTCGCCATGTTGTCGATGTCACGCTCGCGCGTAGCGAGCGAGCCTGACGCAGAGCGTGGGACGTGGCCGTGAACCATGGTGGACACTGGGATGGGGAGAGAGGTTTTCCCGCCAAAAAATGGGAGGAATACGGGAGTTTAAATCAAAACGCAGTGCGCTCTCCCTACCTGGCGCGCCAGCTATCGATGTCAGAGATCGACACAAGGGAATCCGAGGGACCCCCTTTTTTGGTTCGGCACGGGGAGCGGTGAGTCCTGATCTAAACTCTCGATGAGGATAGGGTGATGCAGATGAGGCAGGAGAAATCAAGATTACGGAGGCGCGGGGGTTTATACAGGTTCGGGCCACCTGTGAGGTGTAATACCCTACTCCTGTTCTGTATGTAGTATGAGGGAAGAATTACAGGGAGCAATGAGAGTGTTCTTCTCTTTTTCTGGAGTCAGAGATGGACAAGAGGTTGCTAAGAATTAGCTGTCGCTCGGAGGGCTGACCAACCGAGTCGAGGGAGGGAACCGACGAGAGGGTGAGCCGACCGTTTTTATGAAGGACTTGGGTCTCCTTTTATAGTACAAGAGAACACCACAGTAGTCCCGACTTTTCTCTACTCCGCTCCACGTGAAGGAGTGGTTTTTGCCTTGTCTTGTCGGAGAAGCCACTCCATCCTTGCTCCTTCCTGTTTGTTGCGTCATGGGGGTAGGCGAAAAAAGGTGATCGCCGTGGTAGCCATGCGGCTGGCGTGGCGATGGCTTGCCTACCTACTCCAATGGGACCCACTGGTCAGCGGCCCATCCTATGGGTAGGTGCTGACACCGCGCCTGCTGTGCCCGCACTCTCTCTCCCACGCGGCCGCGCAATGCATTAAACGCGACTGGACAGGGCGTGAGGGGGGGAGGGGGCGTGCGCGGAGTAGGTGCGCGGCCATACCGCAGTCTCAGTCAAAGACTTTAGGCCTCCTTTGCCTCGTGACAGGCAAAAAGGGGTGATGATGAGAGCAACTAACAGGCGCGCCTCACATCGCATTAAATGTAGCGGGGTAGATGCTCAGCCTCCCTCTTTTTGGGCATTAAATGAGGTGGTTGGCAGTTGGACTCGCCCCTCTCTCAGAGAGGTGCGGGGTGAGGGATGAGGGGTTCGGGTAACCTCGGACCCTGCCGTCTTTGGGTTCGGGTGATCCCGGACCCTGTCGCTTGGGAGTGCTGCGGCCTCCGGGCAGCCTCCGGGCCAGCCCCTTCTTGGGGCGGCCACGTGGCCGCCCGTGGCCGGGACTCGCTTAGGCCATTCAGGATATAGCTTTGACGCACCTTGATGGGCAAGGGCGCCTTCCTTTTCCCAGATGTCATACCTCCGGCATACCCCCGGGCCCATATCACCGACATTGGCTATTTCCGCTTCGTACTCCAATTGGTAACGATCTATCAACCCTTACTTGCAAGTGTTCCTGGTTTGCACGATAGAAAATTTTTGTTATTAGCTATCGTAGCTTCCGCGTAACCCTTCACTGGAGGCCAGCAGTGGTCGGCGAGTTGGCCAGGACAACTGCCCGGAGGCTTATGGTAGTCCCGACCCCGACCGGGCGGTGGCCCGGAACCCATCGCTCAAGTCGGTAAAGCCACAGCCCGAAAACTAGTGGCGGTCGACGAGTTGGCCAGGACTATTGCCCGGAGGCTTCTGGTAGTCCCGACCTTGACTGGGGGGTGGCCCGAAAGCCATCACCCGAGTCGGTAAAGCCAGGAGGCCAGTGGCAGTCGGCGAGTTGGCCGGGACTACTGCCCGAAGGCTTATGGTAGTCCTGACCCCGACCGGGGGGTGGCCCGGAAGCCATCGCCCGAGTCGATAAAGCCACAGCCTGGAGACCAGCGGCGGTCAGCGGGTTGGTTGGGACTACTGCCCGGAGGCTTATGCTAGTCCTGACCCTGACCAGGGGGTGTCCGAAAGTCATCGCTCGAGTCGGTAAAGCCATAGCCCGGAAGCTAGTGGTGGTCGGCGAGTTGGCTGGGACTACTACCCGGAGGCTTATGGTAGTCCCGACCCCGCCCAGGGGGTGGCTCGAAAGCCATCGCCCGAGTCGGTAAAGCCACAGCCTGGAAGCTAGCGGCGGTCAACGAAACCAAAGGAAAGTCTTGCGGAACTAATCGCTGGGCAGATCTTTGACCTCATGGTGTGTTCCTCGATTGAGGTCCCGTGACAATCTAAACTGAACACTAATAATGTTCCATCAGGACCATGAAAACCGGTGATGCGCAACCGCTAGTCGAGCCTCTGGTTCCCCACTTTTCCCCAGGCGACAGGCAGAACTGACGATTAAGATGGAAAAAGTGGTGTACTCAGGGGCGATTTCTCCGGAACGTGCAACGGCAACCCTCCGGATGTCGTTAATCGCTCCAGACATTCAACGGTTCCGATTCAACATCAAGACGATTTGGCATGCCATGGAGATGGATGGGCAGGGGCGCCTCGGATGCTCTGCGTGCATCACTAACGGCGTCGCGTGCTTCCCAAAGTCGGCGCTGCTAGGCCCATCATTGCCCCCTTTTAAACCCCGCCGCCATTTCGTTTTCTTTCCTCTTCATGCCTTTCCTTTGCCAAGAAATTCCCAAACAGTTCCATCTTCAAGCACTCGTGCTTCCTCCGCAGCACCACGCTGCTTCGGTACGCATAGTCGCCACCTCTACTGCCGGTGCGCCGCACGTATTTGCAAGGGCCACAGATATTCCTGGTCGAAGCCTATGGTGCCGAAGAAGATATCAAAGAAGGCGGTGAAGGCTTTGTCGGCTGGTGGAGATGAGGCCAAGTCCAACTCGGCCTTTGTCTCTCATGCGTCGAGGGAGAGGTGATGAAGGAGTTGCAGCAGCTCGGCGTCCTGCCCACCCGGGAACTCGCGATGTGGCGGCTAGCGTGGGGAGAGCAGTTCCTAAGGGATAACGCATAGGCTACGATAGCATAAAACAAAAATTTTCTACCGTGCAATCTAGGAAAGCTTGCAACTAAGGGTCTATAGATCGTTATCATGACTTGCAGTGCAGCGGAAATGGTCAATACATAGCTAGCTGACCTCGGACAAGTCTTGCCGACCTCAGTCGACCCCAGGTCCGAATCGCCCGACCCCGTCGACCTCGGTTCGTCTCGCCCGACCCCGAAGGCACTTTCGGTTCGTCTCGCCCGATCCCGTCGAACTCCACACGTACCGCTCGGCTGTCAGATGGCGCTAGGATTCATCGATGCCAACGACTCCTTGCTGGTTTGTCGATGCCGACGATGCCATGCCAATTTGCCCGACGACTTGAAGTTGCGCTGGTGTTATGTTGTGTCTTTTTCGTGCCGATTTCCACCCCAAGCGCCTCTTTATATTATGTTGGTTGACTGGGCCTTGTGGCCCATCGGGACTCTATATTCAATCGGATCTCTATCCGAACTGAGCCATATCCGAGTCAAACTCTAATACACGTTCCATCTCGTTAAGTGCGTGACCCTGTAGGTTTAGGTATACTTGGTTCCGACCCGAGTACAACTCGGCCGTCCCATCAACAGCGGCCCCTAGCAGAACATATTGACACCAAACATATAAGAAGATCACATCGGCTGAACCAGTAGTGTGTGCACAAATTCCTTTGCCTCACGATATGAATTAAACTATAGGCAAGCCTCGCGCCATCCTATCAATTGCTTAATAATTCACTCGATCTCGTATTGGATTATTTATCTGTTGATTGACTCCTCAATCAACTCGGCATGGCCATGCACTTCAATAATCCATTACATCGAGGGGCCCAGGGATATTTCTCCCATAGGAGGGGCAAATTCCATCTTGATCATTCACATCCCACTACATGTTTCATAGCAAACCCGAAGGCTAATTTTATAACTACCCAATTACGAAATAGCGTTTGGTAGTCCCTAAGTAAGCCATTACACATGTTGGAATCCATAATGATCTCAGGTCTAAGGACTTTGCACCAACACTACTTGAGACCAACTAATGGCACATTAGTTCCCTGTAGTGTCTCAAGGTGGGTCTATCCAACAATGTGTTCTCGAACACATGTTCACGTTTCTTGATTTGGTATCTCCATACCATGATCTATCAGACATGATCATCAATCAATAAACATGTTGATCTTAGAATCTTATTTGTTCCATAGATATGATACATGATCAGGGATCATTTAGAAATAGATCCATACATAAAGAGTCTCATAAATAAGTCACATACTTATTTATCAATATAAGTTATCTATTTCATGAAACTGAACAACACTTTATTCATTGATACACAAACATTGACCATAATATCCAACATCTCCATGTTGCCTCTAGGGCATATCACAAACAGTCTCCCACTTGCACAGTCAATCATGTAAGTATCTAATACCCATTGCTCTGGTGTGTGCGTCATGTTTCGGCTGAGGGAGAGGCTTTGTCAACGGATCGGAAATATTTAGATCCATGTGCACTTTGCATATCTTTACGTCACCTATGTCCACTATCTCACGGATGAGATGGTATCATCGAAGTATGTGTTTGGATTCTGATGCGACCTAGGCTTCTTAGCATGTGCAATGGCACCACTATTATCACAATAGAGGGACATTGGGCCAGTAGCACTAGTCATCACACCCAGCTCGAAAACAAATTTCTTGATCCAAACAGCCTCCTTTACAACTTCAGAAGCAGCGATGTACTCGGCCTCCGTTGCACAATCAGCAACAGTGTCCTGCTTGAACCTGACTGCGCCTCCATTCAGACAGAATGCGAGCCCAGATTGCAATCTATAGTCATCTTTGTCTGTTTGGAATCTAGCATCGGTGTAACCACTTACAACAAGCTCTTCTCACCTCCATAGACTAGGAACATATCATTAGTTCTTCTCAAGTACTTAAGGATATTCTTTATGGCTATCCAGTGACCTTCACCTAGATCCGATTGGTACCTACCCATAGCACTCAAAGCATACGAGACATCTGGACGTGTACAAAGCATAGCATACATGGAACCATATGCATCTTACACAGCTAATTAGGTGTCCTAGGACACTGATTCTTGCTGAGATTAATGCCATGCAACATTGGCAAGAAACCTTTCTTTGAATCCTGCATGTTGAACCTCTTCAACATTTTGTCAATGTATATATTTTGGCTTAATCCAATTAGCCTCTTAGATCTACCTCTATAGATCCTTATGCGCAGTATGTATGCTGCCTCCCTAAATCTTTCGTGGAGAAACTATTTTTCAATGAAGACTTGACGGATTCTAGCATAGGGATATCATTTCCAATCAACAATATGTCATCCACATATAAGATTAGAAACACAATTGCACTCCCACTGACCTTTTTGTAAACACAGGCCTCCTTTTCATTTTTGATGAAACCAAACCCTTTGATTACCTCATCAAAACGAATATTCCAACTTCGAGATGCTTGCTTCAATCCATAAATGGATTTCTGTAGCTTGCATATTTTTCCAGACGATTGTGGATCGACAAAACCTTCAGGCTCTATCATATACACATCCTCGCTTAGGTTTCCATTTAGAAAGCCGTTTTGACATCCATTTGCCATATCTCATAATCGAAATATGCAGCAATCGCTAGAATAATCCGAATATACTTTAGCATTGTGACGGGCGATAAGGATTCATCATAATCAACACCTCGAATCTGTTTAAAACCTTTCGCCAGCAATCGCGCCTTATAGATGTGAACATTTCCATCCATGTCTGCCTTTTTCTTAAAAACCCATTTGCACTAAATGGTTTTGAAACCATCAGGTGGATCAATCAAGTTCCAAACTTGATTATCATACATGGATTCTATTTCGGATTTCATGACTTCAAGCCATTTGCTGAAATATGGTCCCACCATCTCTTCCTCATAGGTCTTAGATTCATCGTTGTCTAACAACAATATGTCACGTTGTTCCTCCTGTCGTGGTGTAGTGGCGGCCGAAACACTTTCTGGTGTTTCTTGAATCTCTTCAAGATGCACCCTGCTCTCACTAACCTTTCTTGAAAGAAACTCTTTCTCCAAGAAAACACCATGTCGGGCGACAAACACTTTGCCTTGTTTCCAATTGTAAAAATAATATCCTTTTGTTTCCTTAGGATACCCCACAAAGAAGCATTTGTCAGATTTGGGTGTAAGCTTGTCGGATTGTAAACGCTTTACATAAGCTTCACATCCCCAAATTTTGAGAAAAGCCAATTTAGGAAGCTGCCTTTTCCATATCTCATATGGCGTCCTTTCCACTGACTTAGATGGAACTCTATTTAGTGTGAACGCAGCTGTTTCAATAGCATATCCCCAAAAGGATAATGGAAGATCACATTGCCTCATCATGGACCGCACCATGTCAACAAGGTGCGATTTCTCCGTTTGGACATCCCGTTCCATTGAGGAGTTCCTGGCAGAGTCAACTGTGAAACAATTCCACAATCCTTTAGATGATTACATAATTCCTGGCTTAAGTATTCACCACCACGATCTGATCATAGAAACTTAATTGTTTTCCCTAAATGATTCTATACTTCATTCTGGAATTCTTTGAACTTTTCAGAGGATTCGGACTTATGCCTCATTAAGTAGATATAGCCATATCTACTAAATTCATCTGTAAAGGTAATGAAGTACTGAAAACCACCTCTGGCCGTTGAAAATCACTTGTCTCAAATGATTCAGAATCAAAAGAGTGAAGCAAACCATCTTTATGGAGCTTCTCCATGCGTTTCTCATTTATATGGCCTAGGTGACAATGTCAAATGAATGTGGGGTTTATATCATTATATCATTTGGGAGTTGCCTCTATGTATTGATGTTATAGATGGGAGATGCTTCAAGATCCAAAAAGTATAATCCATTCACCAATGGAGTATGAAAATAGAACATATCTCTAAGATAAATTGAACAACCATTGTCCACTGATCTAAAATCATATCCTTCCGATTGCAAGCATGAAGCGGAAATTACGTTTTGACATAGAGTTGGAATACAATAACAATTATTTAATTCCAAAACTAATCCTGAGGGTAAGTGATGTGGCATGGTGCCGACGACAACTGTAGCAACCCTTGCTCGATTGCCGATGTGCAGGTTCACCTCGCCCCTTCTCAAGCTTCTACATCTTCTCATTCCCTACAAAGATTTGCATGTATGAGCTAACGACCCGGTATCAAATATCCAAGAGTTAGCAGATGAAGTAGAAAGATTGATTTCTATAACATTAATACCTAAAGTAGAAGTCACACTTTGCTTATTTTTGAGATCCTCCATGTATTTCTTGTAGTTCCTTTTCCAGTGACCTGTCTCCTTGCAATAGAAGCAAACGGCATTTGGTGCAAAGTTTTTTGACAGGAGGCTTGCCGCCGACCCATTCTTGCCTTTCTTTGCTTTGGAAGCTCTCGTGATCTCATCAGGAGTTAACTTTCATTTGGTGCAAAGTTTTTTGACAGGAGGCTTGCGCTTAGCAGACATCATCATCACATAATGACCGTTTTTCTGGATACTCTCCTCAGCAGTCTTTAGCATCCCATGCAATTCTGCCAAGGTTTTATCCATGCTGTTCATATGATAATTTAGTATGAATGGCTCAAAGCTCGGAGGGAGCGACTGGAGAATCACGTTTGTAGTCTTGGCTAAGAGGAAAACCAAGTTTTTCAAGACACTCAATGTAGCCAATCATCTTTATCACATGCGGACTAACGGGATTCCCCTCTACAAGTCTGCACGCAAACAAGGACTTTGAAGTGTTGAACCTCTCGGCCCTAGCTTGGTTCTCAAACATGACACGTAGACCCTCAATAATACTATGAGCATCACTGCTCTCGTATTGCTTCTGAAGCTCCGAGGACATTGTGGCAAGCATGAGACAACTTATATGAAGGGAATCAGTGTGCTTCTCATAAGCCCTCCGTGTAGCCGCATTAGCATTATCAGGCAAATCATCAGGTAAGGAACTTCAATAACGTACTCATTTCACTCTTGCTTGAGAACAGTTCTCAACTTTCGATACCAATCCATGAAATTTGTTCAATTCAACTTTTCTTTCTCATGTATAGACCGCAAATTAAAAGAACTGGGTGCAGTATTAGCTACCTTAATCTACAACAGAAAATACATGCTAAAATTAGCACAATGTTTATGCTTTGTCTTTTATTAAATAATTTAACAAAAGACTCCCACTATGTTTCTTAACCTTCCCTCTAGGTTACGTATTGGGTCAAGATCCACATGTTAATTAATTTCTAGTGAGCTTTGACATCACTGCTAGAAGATTAATGACATTGGTAAGTAACTCCTTGCAAATCACATCCCTATGGGACTCTTGCTCGTTGGGTGGCATCACTATGCCCCGGCGCCAACCTATGCCCCAAGGCCCAAAACCGTTTTGATAGCATTGTTAAGTAAACCAAATGCTCTTGCATAAATATGTCTCACATATACCCCATCATGTAATGATAGACAATGACACTGCTTTGGCAGACCCACCAATTGACGACCACAACGGTGATAGGTGCAATATTTAGAAGGACATCATTACTACTTAATTTTATGAGGGATACTATCCTATCAAACAAATATATCTCATATATGAAAGCAAGAAGAATAGCAATAAATATGAAATAGTATGTCCCTTTCACATGGTGATCTCCATCTCCATGTCGGTGTAGAGGATCTCCATCTTCATCACCGTTCTCCTGAGTGCCGGATGCTTGATTTCTTCAAACTAAGCTACTACTATAGAAGCTATAAATCTAAGATTACATTGACACGCAGGTCGTGAAAGAATATTACATGGATTGCACGTATGAAAGAATATTACACGCATCACATGCATCTCATACATATAATAGGGCCATACCATCTCAAAACATTCTCTGCAAAAACAAGTTAGATGTAGAATGTTTTCTACCTATCGAAGAGATACAAAACCAAGATGACACAAAAGGGGGCACGCACACGGCGGGGGTCAAGGGGGAAGCCGCGTCGATATACTATCAAGGGACATGGTTTCCATAGGCGCAAGGTGGCAGTTATGGTCGGATTACTAGATATCTTCGGCACAATCATATTGTACCAATCCGAGACACTCTCAAGGAATGCCATCCCGAATTCGACTCATATTCATACCGAGTCCTATGGAAATTGCCTTGACACAATCACATCATGTCGATCCGAGACAATCTCAAGGAACATAGTTTCCATCAACTCTCCTCTACCGAACCCTAAAACTGATTGATCTAATCAACCTGTGTGCTAAACTTGTTCTAGATCCAATCTAAAACCCAAACTACGCAAGCCTAGCTCTGATACCACTCAGGGATAATGTGTAGGCTATGATAGCATAAAACAATATTTTTCTACCGCATAATCCAGGAAAGCTTGTAAGTAATGGTCTATAGATTGTTACCAATTGACGTGCAGTGCAGCGAAATAGGTAATATATTGCAAGCCGACCTCGGACAAGTCTTGCTGACCTCAGCTGACCCCAGGTCCGAATCGCTCGACCCGGCTGACCTCGGTTCGTCTCGCCCGACTCCAATGGCACTTCCGGTTCGTCTTGCCCGATCCCGCCAAACTCCACACGTGCCGCTCGGCTGTCAGATGGCGCTTGGATTCGTCGATGGCGACGGCTCATTCCTGGTTTGTCGATGCCAACGATGCCGTGCCGATTTGCCTAGCCTTTCAACCTCCCTACCGCCCGACCCAACTACCGAGTTGGATTCGACTAGTTGGACCTCAATGAGATTCAATGCCGCCGAATAACATCGCAACGTAGCGGTGTCTCTACAGGTATCCACACATCCAAGGATGAAATCATCGAACACCTTGTGTGCTAGCACCCGGCGCTCGGCTAGGGTTTGGCTCAGAAGTCCGCGACTTGGGTTTCTGTGGAAGATCTTGACCCGGCGACTTGAAGTTGCGCTGGTGTTATGTTGTGTCTTTTTCGTGCCGATTTCCACCCTAAGCGCCTCTTTATATAGAGTTTGCTAACTGGGCCTTGCGGCCCATCAGGACTCTATATTCAATCGGATCTTTATTCGAACTGAGTCATATCTGAGTCAAACTCAAATAGACGTTACATCCCGTTAAGTGTGCGACCCTGTAGGTTCAGGTATACTTGGTTCCAACCTGAGTACAACTCGGCCGACCCATCAACAGCGGCCCCTAGCAGAACGTATTGACACCAAAGCATACAAGAAGGTCACATCTGCTGAATCTGTAATGTGTGCACAAATCCCTTTGCCTCACGATATCAATTAAGCTATAGGCAAGACTCGTGTCATCCTATCAATAGCTTAATCATTCACTCGATCTCGTATTGCATTATTTATCTGTTGATTGACTCCTCAATCAACTCTGCATGGACATGCACTTCCACAATCCATTACATCGAGGGGCCCAGAGATATCTATCCCATAGGAGGGGCAAATTCCATCTTAATGAGTCACATCCCACTATATGTTTCATAGCAACCCTGAAGACTACTTTTATAACTACCCAGTTACGGAATAGCGTTTGGTAATCTCTAAGCAAGCCATTACACATGTTGGAATCCATGATGATCTCAGGTCTAAGGACTTTGCACCAACACTAATTGAGACCAACTAATCTCCATGTTGCCTCTAGGGCATATCACTGATAGTTCCTAACCCCGGACTCCAATGAGTTGGTTGTCTTCGCTGCCTTCCTCCTTCGTGGATTTGGAGTACTGGCCCACCCTTTTGTCTGAGGCCTGTTTCATTACTATGGCATCACCCTTTGCAATCTTAATCCAAACTCCATCCTCCAAATTTCTATCTTCATCCATCTCTGCGAGGCCTATCTTGGGATAGACACACATTTTAATCTTTTTCGCCATTACTTCTGCCTCCGGTGGACGGGTGGCAGCGCGGTCGATGGGGCTAGAATTCAATTCCGGGAAAAGATGTCGCAAAGCTACATCCCCCTCAACTTGACGACTTCGAACAAGGGCTGGCACGCCGAGTGGTTCTACATCGGGAACCATGCGCAACCGCTCACCTTCGACGACCAGTGGGAGCCCACCCCTGCAGCCTCCTGGACGGCCACCTGCTCCTCCAACGACCAAGACAAAGTCGATGAACTTGTCACCTTGGTCGAGGAATTGAAACGGCAGGGCCTCACCAGCGGCCGAGTGGCGCTCAACGTCGACATCTACGGCCTCCAGCCCTGCAAGGATAGGGTGCACCCAGCGTACGAGAACTCGGGCGGCCGAGACCCAGCTCGGGAGAAGACGGTCCCCATTGATCATGTGCGTCAAAAGCTGTCGGGCTTCTTTTAGAGCTCGGCAGACATCAGCGAAGGGGGGCCAGATCAGTTTCAGCCTCCATAACCCACGTCCTATGGTACGCTCAACCTCTCCTTCCCTCTTTTTGTTCTACTTGTACTCTCTTCCTTTGCTCGGTATCTCACCTGCAAGGGGTTGGTGCTGACAAGGGCGGGAAGCATACGTGTCCGTCGCCTCGATCCCCGAGGCGGCTGGAATCGAGCTGCCAAGGATCCGGATACCTCTATCGAGGTCGAAGGGGAAGAGGAAGGGAAAGGAGCCGGAGATCCACCGGTGATAACCGGGGTCGGGCGAGGCGGCGCAAGGGAGCCTCAAAATCCCTGGCGTGAAGCAAAAACTCATGATCTCCTCCGAGGAAGAGGAGTTGTCCGAATCAGGTGAGGTACAGAGATGGGTACCTCCCTCACCCCCAAAGAAGGTGGCCAAGCTCCTTGGGATACCATACAAGGTCTCCTCAAATGGAATATGGGTAATCTGTCCTGATTTCCTTTAAGGTTTCATACGTTGACACACCGTCTCAAGTAGGGCTGACTGGGACGCTGGGTCCTGCACGGAGGAACCCGCGAGGGTGGCCGAGGATGCCATCCAAAGCGAGGCGGTGGGGCCTAACGCGGATTCCACCGCCACGGTCTCGGAAGTCATGCCCCCGGCGGCTGACCAAGCAGGAGAGCAACCGGCGGCGAAGGCCGTTGAAGGGGTCGAGGCGACTGTCGCTGGTGCGGCCGAGATGACGACTGAGATGGTCGCGGAGGCCGGGCCTATCCAGGCAGTAGACAAGGGGGAGGTCCCTACTGACATCAACTGGGACCTGCTCCCATGCATTGACGGAGGTGACGGCGAAGTCACTGGGACTGAGCCGGCCACGGTGGGAGCCAATGACCTTCTCGCCTTGGGTGTCGTCGTCCCGACGGTCGAGGACGACGAGGACCAACCCGATCCGAGGGTTGAGGAGTATGCCCTCGCCGGCACCACAGGCCTACGGGCCCTTGGCAGCACACTAGAGGTCGAGGAGGGCTCTGGCACTGAACCGGCGGGCTTGCCAGAGTTTGACTGCCAGACTTCCTGGTAGGAATTATACCCTTCCTCCTAGTCCGGGTTCTTTTTTGACGTTTCGACAATACTGGACGCCGTCCGCCCCTCCCTAGTCCACTGAGAAAGTGCAAAAGCTAGAAAGGAAACTGGCCGAGGCGTCCCATCGTGAATTTTCCACTTCTCTACATATTTCCTTCTCGGGGATCATCAGCTGACCCGCTTTGTCATGTAGGCGGTGACAAGGCCTGCATGCTGGCCGAGAAATTTCGGTCAGAGCGGGATGGAGCTCAAAGCTTCTGAGGCTCTCGGATACCGCTCGAGAGGCAGCCGAGGCAGCGAAAGCCAAGGTGGGGAAGAGGTTAGCAAAGTCGGAGGCGACCCAGGCTGAGGTGGAGAAGAGACAAGCTGACTCCGAGGCAGCCAGGGTCGTCATCGAGAAGGAGCTCCTGGCTACAGAGGTGTCGATGGCTGACATGGCGAGGAAGCTGAAGGAGGTTCAGGCCGCCAGGGACTCTGCAGAGGGTAAGCGTTAATACCAACAGCTCCCTCCGCTCCTCTAGTCTTCTTGCCTGTGCTGACCAAATTCCCTTTCCTTAACTTGCACAGAGCGCCTGACAACCTCCCACCGGCAGATCGGGCACATCAATGAGCGCTTGGAGTGGGCCGATGCTCGGTCGGCCCGGATCCAAGAAGGTGCCCGTGCACTTCTGGATAAGGTCGACAATGAGCTCCCACCAACCGAGGAGTCCGATGCGGCGTTCATGGAACGTCTGCAGGACCGGCCCCAACGCCTCGATACGCTTGTGAGGGACGTGACATGACTTGCCGTGTCGCACACTCTCGGTGTTCTGAGTAATTTCTACCAGCAGGAAGAGGTTGCGGGAATTGCCGAGGGTGGCCTACTAGCGTGAAGCCTGAAGATGTGGATGGCATCTATGCCGAGGTTGCGTTGACTGCCGAGAAGATAGTCGACGAGATGGTCCTTTAACGCGCCTTTGTAAATAACCATATCATGGAAAAAATTAGGTTAGGAAGGGCCGAGGTCCAAAAATTTCCTTTTGTTGTAACATAATTTGAACTCTTAGATGGAATGAGAGAGAGTAGTTTAGAAAACTGCGAATGAAGTTTATGTTCGCCCATTCCCATTGTATCCGACTACCGTACTTTGGATCATGATCTTAGCCCGCAAGTGTTCGGGAGGAATCTCTGACCGGACTCCGACAGGTTTCAGATCGAGCCGCGGTGTAGTAGTCGTTTACTTTGAGACATAAGCGAATGAAAAGGTCTTAGAAGACCGAACCCCTGAGTAATTCGAAATTGCGCTTGGCCGTCGTGTATCGAGTTCCGACCATAGCCGACCCCGGGGGAGGGGAAACCCATGCTCTGACCGGAGGGCGAGAGGTCGGGCCACTACATTGGGCTGGGATGCGCCGACTTGGTTCTCGAGGGAGCCACCAAAACGTCAAGTAACACAGACGCGTCCGATAAACTTCCTTCCTAGGAACCCTGACCATAAGGGGTCGGGGCCGTGAAGCTCAAAGCTGGTCATGAGTACAGCGTGGAAGTTATCGGGCCATTTGAATGTTACTCGACAGTTTGCAGAGAGCACCGATCCCTTGGGTAGCAAGCGCGTACTCAACGGACCTCCTACCAGGGAACCCCGACCATAGCGGGTCGGGGCCGCATAGCTCAGGGTTGGCCATAAGCGTAGCACGGAAAGCATACATAGGCTGCTCGGCGATAGGGCTGAAGCAACAAGCGATAAATGGAAAGGTATCAAAGTTGCTTTATAAAAAGAGATGAGTGCAGAGTACGTATTTGTTTGAGGATCGAATCCGCGGGAGCTGGTGCCGCGTGCCTGCATGCTTCAAAGCACCAAAAGCCTGCCAAAGGAGAGCTCATAGTTGAAGCCGCTGACATGGCACATCAAGCCCCCGAAGACCAAAATCGTCCCAGCAGGCGACGCAAGATCGATGAAGAAGTGATTCGCCACCAAATCGCCAGGAACGAAGAAGAAGCGCACTCCTACCTGGCGCGCCAACTATCGACGGGTAGGTCAGCAGTTCTCCAAGGGGGTGCCCAAGGAGGTGAGTGAGAGTGGTCGGGAGGCACCTCTCCTCTGGATCTGATGGTCGACTCGAGTCACTAAGACGAGCCAGGAGATAAGAGACACGAGATTTATACTGGTTCAGCCCTCTCGAAGGATAATAGAAGTATGTCTAGTATTCTTTGTTAGGGTGGATGATGAACTGGGATTACCAGTGTGAATTCTTGGGGCTTAGAGCAAGATGGCCAAGAACTGAGAATGAGGATGCTGGAAAACCAAGGAATCAAAACTCTCTCCTCTTGGCCCCCCTCACCGTGCCCACCCTTTTATATCTCAAGGAGGGCAGTTACAAGAGGACTTGGGAGCCAAGAAAACTAAGACTAAAAATCTAAAAGCAAGTACAAACAACATTTAAAAAGGTACATGAGATGCTCCGGGTCCTGCATGCCGCGGGCACCTTGCGCTCTATCTTGCCTTGGGATCCCCCGTCCATAGGTACCGTTTTGTACTGTGTTGTCGGGTGACGTCATTTCTTGACGGTTATCCCCTCCTTGCCTTCTTCAGCTATCCTTGCAAACCAAGTCTTGTCCCGAGGAGGCCGGAGGTCGGGTCGAGAAGTCGAGGTCGAGAAAGAAGTGCCAAGGTCGGACCGGGGGCAGGTCGGGACGGCCGACCCCGAAGGGAGGTCAGGCTCCCGACCACGTCCCGAGGACTCGCAAACTGACATTGGCTTGACTTCAACTCTGGTCCATGTGCTACCCCAGAGTGACACCCTCCACACACATCATTTCAAAACTTGAAACCAGAAACGTGACCTTCCTATTAGAAAAATCATAAGCAAAACAATGATTCAAGCAGTGCTTGGTATATAAATATGACGGTGAAATATATTATTTATGTCAGAAACAATTAGTGAAATATGATAAGATAGGTTAAGCTACAAAATACTGTAAAGTAAATAACAATCCAATAAAGCTCAAAGTCAAGATGAGGACTTGTTGATGCTGCTGAAAACACTGTTGTAAAACTGTTGCAACAGAACTCGAGTTATTTGGACACGATTATTTTACCAGCAGGCACGACTATTGTACACATTGTAGATTGTACTAATGATGCAATACAGCAGTTTTAACACTGAATTACATTACTAAAAAAAGGAGCAGACAGCTATAAAAAGAAAATGTAGCTACAATGGGTTTTGAAATTTGTCATTATTCAAGATCCCAGCAAACTCAATCTGGTGTTCCATGTACCGTGATGAACCCAACACCGATTTCTGACGTGAAGCACATGACCTCAGATTCCGGCACCAGCCTCAGCCCTAAAGCTCATGGAACATGATAATTCAGGAAATTAAAAAGCGGACGTACATTAAATTATCCAACAGTAGAACATTACAGTACTTACAATTATCCAGTTTGTTTTACCAAGTTCAAATGTGGCTAAAATGTGACTGTAATTACTCTGGAATTAAATCAGTGATGCCTTGAACGGTTTGTGTAAGCTAAACTGTGCAAACAGGCAAATTTTTTAGAGTGATTTTTAGGTCAATTGTCTGTCTCAACCAAAATAATCATGCAGAGTGAATGCAAACAGCACAAGAACTGTGAATCATCTTGTAAACACGGTAACGTTGCTTGAGATTGGGAGAAACTGAGATCGATCGAAAAATATCTTACATATGAAATTCTGAACAAAGAGGGCGTGACTATACTAGGCAAGAAACGATCTTGATAAAGCGCACTGTAAGTTCTTGCTCGATTTGGGGGCAAAATAACTCAGCGGCTCAGAGCGCGTGTTGCAAGAGGGAGAGGAGGAGGGCTTACCGACCTTGTAGGAGATCGGGGAGGAGGTCGTCATCGGCCTCGAGGAGGATGAGCTCATCGTGAGGACCAAATCACGCGAAACACATGAAAGTGTGTTCGGATGGTTTAGCTGTCTATGACATGGGGCACAATCCTGGAGCACTAAAATTTGGAAAGAAGGAAAAAAAGTTCAGTTAATAGAACTCAAATTCTAGAGGTAGCTACTCACTTTCGTTCAAAAAATACTTATGTATAAGATGAGTGATAAATTAAGTTATTTTGGGATAAAAATAACAATTAAAAGTACCACTTTGATCATCTGTAAGAAAATGACACTTTAGACGCTATACGTGGAAATTTCGCATATTACGCATTATTAGTCTATTTTATATGAATTGTACACCATATGTAATCTTTTCTGTATCTTGAGAGTGAGCGTGCTCCAACCGAAGATTCTCACTCTTCATGGTTAAGAACTCCCTCTGTATGTTCTTTATTAAAGACATTTTAGAATATATGCAGTTTAACCTAAAAATCTAAACTTGTTAATATGTAGAACGATTTTACTATCTATATGGAGATAACAACAGGTATCGTAATCTTTACTATTAGTTTTTATACATCGACAACCGTCATAATCAGGTACCAAAATGAACTATACCTCCACCTACCTGCTCAAAACTGCTCAAGTACCAACAAAATCTTTCACATATAAAAATACAAAGTTTTGATATATAAAAATGATATTAATAGATTTACTAGAAACACTTTCATGCATAGTTATTATTTTATTACTTCTATAAATATATGATTAGAGAAAACATTGATAAACCCTATACACTGGAATCAGAGGCGTACATTGGAAAGTGCATATATTGTAATATAGGGAATATCATAGACAATTAAGTGCGTACATTGGATGTCACGATGTATCACTAATGGAAAAACCCACTATTGTCCTGGTTCGTAACCCTCTGTAGTCCTGGTTATTGAACCGGAACTACAAAAGCGGGACTAAAGATCAAAGATCGGCATCTTTAGTCCTAGTTGAAATAACCAGGTCTAAAGATGTATTTTTAGTCCTGGTTGGTAACACCAACCAGGGCTAAAGATGGCGGCGCCACATGGATGGCTCCGTCATCTTTAGTCCTGGTTGGTGTTACCAATAGGAACTAAAGTTTTTTTAAATTTTTTCTGCTAGCTGCTAGCTTGCTCCCTTTCAATTATATATTATGCATACATATTTTACACACATATATATTTATACATATATGTAACATGCATATATATGTATAAATATATATTTTACATACATATAAATGAACTTAATAATGAAAATATATACATATATTATAAAAATATGTACACACATATGTACAATATCCACATATATTTCGTATGTTATAATAAATTGTCTACTTTGTGGATCCAGTGGTAAAGTTACTCAAACTAAAGTAGAACTCTCCCGTGGGATGAATGACCTGCTCGTTTATAAATCCCATCAATTCTTTTTGAGCAGCCTATATGAAAGTCGTGTGAGGGAGGTTGTCTCTTACGTGCATAAGCTGTCATTAATTCAAACAAACGAGAAATAAATATATGAAATGAATAAGAAATCGAGACGTAATGTATGAATGGTTGTTATACGTACATCTATATCGTCGAGACTATTGACTTCGAAAACAAAGTGGTGAATGTAGTCGCAGACGTAGTAGCCGCATAAGTTGGTCCCCTGCGCCTGTTTTGCACACTAAAGGAGAAACAATGACAAATTGAATATACACTTCATATTTTAGAACAAATTAATGATTCAATACAACTTTGGAGCATGTTACTCATTGAAAAGTTCATCCTCACGGAGAGCTTATCTTTCCAATTCTCGTGAACATTCACCTAGAGCCGTGCCCATGCCCTACGTGCAGTTGAAAGATAGCTAGTAATTATCTGAGAACCGCATATATGCAATAGCAAATAAGATGGCATTACCTGTATAACAGTTCAAATATCTTTGCGTACGTGGACTCTGGTTTATCCATTGAGTCAAAGACATGGATTCGCGAGTGATCCATGTCAATTACGAATAGAGCCCAGTGGAATTTGCAAATTGGTTGAGATGACACATATGGAACTTTATGTATGCACGGGATTGAAATTGGTACGAAAAGTAGAAAAAACTTACGCTGTGTTGTAGGGCAGAAGGATAAACATCTTGTAGTGGTGCTACATCAGCACATTGTGTATGTTATCCTCTGTTTGCTCCGGGTATTGATCAACCATCACGGTGTTGATTTTTCGTGGGTCCATGAATCCATGTTTGGGAGATTCTTACTTGTTGCAATATTGGATCGCCATTCTGCAATGGTTAAAAGAATTTAAGTCAACTAAATACAAGGAGGTAAGGAATGAAATAAATATAACTGAACGATACTTACAAAACCCGTGTGGCTAGAAGAGAGACGTCGAGGCCATCAAGCTGGTAAAGGTCGAATATGTCTTTGAATCGGATAAAGAAGTTGTCACCTCCATCGAAGAAATAGTCGAGTGAGTATTTGCCCGTGATCATCTCTGTACCTCTGCTGGATTCTTTCATGTACCACTTATGAAAGCGGTACATCTGTGTAGGTAGCTATTTAACTTGATCCGGCTTTACAGGAGGCTTTCCAAGTTTGAACTTATACTTCAGCGGAGCCTTCGCGAGGGGAGCACGCCCGGATAATTGATCCATTGTTATTCCAGCAGATTCCATAAATTCTCTTAACTCCGTTTGAACATTTGGTACCGTGTTGAACTCCGGGGGTTTTTGAGGCTGCATGCTGAGCTGCGGTACATCTTTGCCCTTTCTTTGCGCCTTGCCAGCAGCCTTTCGGATAGTCCTGTCACAGTCGGACTGTGGTTGCGCTTGCGGTTTAGGCTGTGTTGTTAGGTACGTCTTCTTAAAAAATACATTCTAACATTTTAAATTTCATACACATCAAATTTTACAAATTTAATAAAAATTTCACATTCTAACATTTCTAATTAACATTTCATTCATTTCTAAAATTTGGCAAGGGCAAGCGGTCGAAAGCGATGGCGTCGAGGGAGGCGAGGGGCAGCGGCGGCGTCGAGGGGAGGTAGCGCGGCGACCGGGGGCGTATGGGGGCGGCGGCGACGTCGAGGGGAGGCAGCGGCGGCCAGCACGCAGCAGGGAGGCAGAGGGCGGTAGCTTGAAGTGCGACGGCAGCGGCGGCGAGGAGGGAGGCAGGGTGCGGCGGCGATGGCGATGGCAACGGCAGCGGCGATGCCGACCCTAAACCCTAAACCCTAGCCGTACGCATCACACACACAGGGAAAAAAGGGGGCGGCGGCGGCTGGCGATGGCGTCTCCCCGGCGACGACGACAGCGACGAAGACGGCGACGTGGCGGTTTTGGCTTTTAGGGCTCGACGACGGTGACGAAGACGATGAAGTTTTGTGCAAAAACAACTAAGTGTTGGATCTCCCGCGGCCCCTGCTATATATATAGTCATCAGGCTCTTTTGTCCCGGTTGAAGCCACGAATCGGGACTAAAGATATATTAGTCCCGGTTGGTGGCTTCAACTGGAACAAAAGATAAATCTTTAGTCCTGGTTGGAGCCACAAACCGGGACTAAAGATTGCGGAGCAGCCACGTGACCCTTGTATGTGAGAATCTTTAGTCCCGGTTGGAGCCACCAACCGGGACTAAAGATGTTTTCCCGCCTTTCCATATTCATTTTTGTCCTGGTTTTTGTCAAAAACCGGGATTAAATATTTCAACTGTGCCCTATTATACTATATTTAAATATAAATAATAACATATACTTAATATTTGTCATATTCAAAACTATTTGAAATTTAAATAATAATATATAATTAACGTATGGCCTATTTGAAAAATATTTCAAATTTAAATAATAATATGTTATTAACATTTACCCTATGAAAAGTATTTGAAATTCTAACAATCATCTATAATTAAATATTTTAAATATGTTAAATATCATTAATATATGGCCTATTTTAAAAATATTTTAAATTTAAATAATAACATATAATTAACAATTTTCATATGCAAAACTATTTTAAATTTAAATAAAAATATATAATTAACATATGGCCTATTTTAAATTCTAACAAACATATATAATTAACATTTGACCTATTCAATAATTTACAATAACATTTGATCTATAATTTACAATAATATTCAATAATTTACAATAAATTCAAATGGTTACAATAATATTCAAAAATTCAATTTAATTTACGTCGTCCATACAAAAATTTAGCTAAGTGATGGTTGTCCTCACGTACTTTATCTGCACAATTGTTCCTTTGTTATGATCGTTGCGTGAGTAAGAGGTGTCCTCATTTGAACCACCACTGTGAACGGAGGTTGCCGGTAAAACTGATCATAATCTTCGTCAGTTCTATCCTTGACTCCCACGATTTTTCTTTTGCCGGGGAGAACCACGTGATGCTTTGGCTCGTCGGACCCTTTCCCCTTCTTTGCTTTCCTAGCCATGTCCTTGACGTAGAAAACTTGTCGTACATCATTGGCAAGGACAAAGCGTTCGTCTGAGTATCCAACCTTGCTCAGGTCGACCGTTGTCATCCCACTTGCATCAATGGTTACGCCTCCACCACTGAGCCTAACCCACTGGCACCGAAACAGAGGGACCTTCAGAGGTCCATAGTCCAGCTCCCATATGTCATCGATATTGCCGTAATATGTGCTAGCCGTACCATCGTATCCTATGGCATCGATGCGGACAACGCTGTTCCGATTCGTGCTCTTCAAGTCTTGGACCCTTGTGTAAAATGTGTATCCATTGATTTCATATGCCTGGAATGTGGTGATCGAGCAAGATGATCCCCTCGCCAACAAGGCTAGTTGTTGGTCAATGCTCACATTGCCCATGAGACGTTGTCGCAGCCCAGCAGGGAATTCATCGATGTGATGGCGTGTAATCCAGGCATCCGTCTTACCGATGTTTTCCGAGTGAACAATCGCCAAGTTCTCCTCGATGTAAGGAGCCACCAAGGAAGATTGTTGCAACACGGTCCAATGTGCTTTTATTTACAAGTCATTGTCTATGTTCATTATTGCCTTCCTTCCAAGAGTTCCCTTCCCCCGTAGTCTACCTTCATGGCTTGATTCAGGCACCCCGATGGGACTAAGGTCTTCAATAAAGTTGACGCAAAGCTCAATCACCTCCTCTGTTCCATATCCCTTGGCGATGCTGGCCTCCAGAAGAGAATGGTTACGGACGTACTTCTTTAGAACGCCCATATATCTCTTGAAAGGGAACATGTTGTGTAGGAATACTGGATTGAGGATACGGATCTCTTTGACAAGGTGGCAATAGGAGATGCATCATGATATTGAAGAAGGAAGGCGGAAAGATCATTTCAAAGCTGACAAGACATTGGACCATCTCATTTTGAAAGTCTTCTAGTCTATCTGGATCGATGATCTTCTGTGAAATTGCGTTCAAGAAAGCACATAGCTTTGTTATTGATGCCTAGACATTTTCGGGAAGGATACCCCTAATTATAAGGGGAAGCAGCTGTGTCATCAGCACCTGGAAGTCATGGGACTTTAGATTTGTGAACTTCTTATCCTTCATGCTTATTATTCCCTTTATGTTCAAGGAGTATCCAGACGGTACCTTGATGCTCTCCAGGCATTCAAACACTATTTCCTTCTCTACCTTGCTCAGAGTGTAGTTGGCTGGACTTAGGTAGTGGGCTCCTTTCTCCTTTGGTTGCAGGTGAAGGCCGTCGTGTTGTGCCATATGTTTCAGATAATTATGTGCCTCAAGTGTATCTTTTGATTTTCCGTATACACCTAGGAAGCCTAGCAGGTTTACGCAAAGGTTCTTAGTGAGGTGCATCACGTCGATTGCGTGGTGGACATCCAAGACTTCCCAATAGGGCAACTCCCAAAAAATTGGCTTCTTCTTCTACATCGTCGCGTGACCACCTTCACTTGCTATAGGTTGGTTGTTAGGTCCCTTTCTAAATACTACTTTGAGGTCTTTCACCATGGCAAACACGACCTTTCCCACTAGTACAGAACACCTTACAGGTGCCGGTTGGGAAACCCCTTTAGGTGCCGGTTTTCCCATCCACCTATTGGTCGGCACCTATTTGAGAAGAAATAGGTGCCAGTTTAAAAACTGGCACCTATTAGGTTCGAGGGACAAAAAAATTCCCCGCAATATTCCTCGCGCCCCCGAACAATATTCCCCATCCAATATTCCCCATCCAATATTCCCCATCTATTTCACAGATTAAACAACAATATTCTCCATCCTTAATCATTCACAGATCAACAATATTCTCCATCCATAAATCATTCTCCAACAATATTCTCAAACAATAATCATTCACAGATCAACAATAATTCAAACAACAAGTAGTGCACAAGATCAACAAGAATCAAGAATAAGAAAAAAAATCAAGAACATGCACCGCCCGTGGAAATCAATGAACTCGAAGCCGGCCACCTCCGCTGCCGCCGCTGCCTCCCCTCGCAAGATCCGGCGGGGGGAGAGCACCTCCACGGCCACCGCCGCCTCCCCTCGCCAGATCCGGTGGGGGGAGGGCTCCTCCACCGTCCTCGCGCCGCCTCCCACCGCCACCCCGGCCTCATGAGCGCATAGCGGTGGCGGTCGTCGATGCGGAGGCACGACGCGTGCGGGAAGTTGAAGGCGCGGTTCCCCGGCGGCGTGCTGCCGTGGAAGCAGTAGAGCGCCGCGTCGCAGGCGAGCGCCGCCGTCCTCGGGCACGGGTACGTGCCGATCTAGAGCCTCGTGTGGGCGCGTGGCACCGGGATCTTTGCCGCCCACCTGCCCCACAGTCTGCGCCCCACGCCCCTCAGCGTCACAGGATGAGAGTGAGAGGAGAAAGTGAGAGGATGAGAGTGAGAAGAAAGTGAGAAGAGATAAGGATGAATGAGAGGCGAGTGCACAGAACCGGTTTATAGGACAGTGCAGCTCGGCTCGGTTGATAGGTGTCAGTTTTATTAAAAAACCAACACCTATAATATATTATAGGTTTCGGTTTTTAAAAAAACTGACACCAATAGTATAGGTGTCAGTTTTCTTTAGAACCAACACCTATAATATATTATAGGTGTCGGTTTTTTAAAAAAACTGATACCTATAGTGTAGGTGTAGGTTTTTCTTTAGAGCCGCTACCTATTGTTTTAATAGGTGTCGGTTTTTGTTGAACCGATACCTATTAGGCCGACACCTATGTATGTTTTTGTAGGAGTGTCCGTTCCGATGCTTTGGCTTAGTACGATGGTCTGCCTTTTGATCAAAATGTTTGCCTCTTCTCCGGACAGGGTGGCTTGCAACAAGAAAGCGACGATGGTCCATGTACACTACCTTCTTACAGTGTTTCAGGTCGTACATTCGGTCTCATCCAAACAATGAGTGCAAGCATTGTACCCTTTGTTCGACTGTCTGGATAGGTTGCCAAGTGCATGCCAATCATTAATGGTAACAAACAGCAACCCTCATAGGTTAAACTGCTCCTGTTTATCCTCATCCCACACGGGGACACCTTGCTTCCGGCATCTGAATATACTTCCGCTTCATGCATAGCCAAGGCGGGAGGTTGTAGATACACATCGTTACAGGCCAAGAGCTATGCCCACTGCTCATCTCTCTAAAAGGATTCATGCCATCCGTACTTAAGCCGAACCTTAGGTTTCTTGCATCCTCGCCGAAGTCTTTAAATGTTATGTCGATGTTTCGCCACTGAGACCCATCGGCGAGAAGTCTCAGCATGCCGTCTTGTAGGTGTTCTTCCGCGTGCCAGTGCATCATCCTTGCATGCTCCTTGTTCCTGAAAAGACGCTTCAGCCGTGGTATTATAGAAAAATACCACATCACTATAGCAAGAACCCTTTTGTTCGAAGGCCGTCCATCAACTTCGCCTGGGTCATCTTGTCTGATCTTGTATCGAAGTGCTTTACAAACCGGACATGCTTCTAGGTTCTCGTACTCCTCACCACGGTAGAGGATAAAATCGTTAGGACATGTGTGTATCTTCTGTACCTCTAGTCCTAGAGGACATACTAACTTCTTAGCCTCGTACGTTGATCCCGGCAATTCGTTTCCCTCTAGAAGAATGTTCTTCGCGAGTTTTAGTAACTCGCCAAATGCCTTGTCACTGACACCATTTTTGGCCTTCCATTGCAAGAATTCTAGCGTGGTACCCAACTTTTTGTGCCCCTATTCACAGCTTGGATACAAGGACGTTTTTTGGTCCGCCAACAAACGCTCCAATTTTTGCACCTCCTTTTTACCTTCGCAGTCCCCCTATATGTCGCGCAACGTCTGACCATGGTCATCGGAACCGTTGTTTTCTTCAGCATTCCCGCCCGCCTCGCATGTTGTATTCTCTTCAAACCCACCGTATTGACCACAGTCCGAAATGTTGTCGTCGTCTTCTTGATCATCTTCCATGGCAACCCCCACCTCTCCGTGCGATGTCCAGCAATTGTAGTGAGGCATGAATCCCGACTGAAACAAGTCGAAATGAATTATTCTTGATGTAGAATACTCCTTCTCATTTTTGCACTTTTTGCATGGACAATGTATGAAACCCTTATGCTTGTTGGCATCGGCCACACTCAAAAAATAATGCACGCCTTGAATAAACTCTGTCGACCGTCGATCCGCGTTGTAGATCCGTTGCCGATCCATCTATTTGGAATGCACAAAAATCATAACAAAAATCCACGAAATTCAAACCATTTAAATATTATTACAATAATTATATATATAATATCATACAATAATTATATACTAATCCTACATATGTAATGTGTTGTTCTAAAAAAATAGAATTCTTTTCAAAAGGTCTTTTAAAGTGGTAAACATTAAATTAATTAATTATTTTATAAGTTCTTTTTAACGTACGCATTGTACATATTTCTAACTATTTTAACGATCTTAAAATTACCTTACTTTTCTAATCTACTATCAAATTTTCTATATTTTTTTCTTTGTCATCTATTTTATAACTTCTTTGACCAAAAGTTTCTCTCTCATAATTTTCTATAAACATTTCTTGAGATGAAATTGTATGTAATAAATTCCTACAGATATAACGTGCTAAGCATACTTTTCTTCCTCTTTATTTTCCCAAACATTTTTCTCAACACAATGTAATGTGCTTAGTAAAATAATTAGTCCCAAACAAATTTTTTCTCTCTTCATGTTTGCATAAAAATCTAGAGATAAAAATATATAGAAAACAAACGTAAAAAGCGAAGTGCTAAGCATAGATCATAAGAGGAAGTAGTTGCTAACCTGATAGATAGCAAAGATTTGTGTATTACCACCAAAACAAAGTCACAAAAAATTTTGGCAGCACCTCCCCTCTAGCTAGAGCAAATGTTTGAAGACAAGTGGAGCTGGCTGAGGCTGGAGAAGGAAGAAGGAGTATAAAAAGCAACTCTATCTTTAGTCCCAGTATGTGTTACCAGCCGACACTAAAGATCAAAATAATCTTTAGTCCCGGTTGGTAACACCAACCGGGACAAAAAATAGCATCTTTAGTCTTGGTTGGTGTTACCAATTGGGAGTAAAGATCCGAGGCGCCCTGATAGGTTTTGACAGGATTTGAACCGGGACTAAAGATCCCAGTTCGTGACATGAACCGAGACTAATGTTCCTAGAGAGTCATTGCCTTTTTAAACCGGAACTAAAAATATTTTTTAGTCCTGGGTACAACTCTAATTGGAACTTCTGTGGTTTTTGCCGCTTCTACCAAAGATGGTTTCTCCAGTAGTGTATTAATTAAAAAAGGACATGAAAATATACTACTAGTAGTATTATCCCTAACATTCATTGGTTTTACACATGCCCGATCAACATCTCCTGCACCAATTTTTAACTAAAGAAACATCTCATGCACAAAACCAAACATTATTTTCATAAATCCTACTAACAACAAAAACGCAACCAATCACTGCTATATTAACAAAGTTCTTGTAGTCACAGTTGTTGCAATATCAGAGATAATTTTGTGCAAAATTCTCTTGGTTCTTCGTATCGATTTAAAGACAAACCTAACATAAATTGCAAATTTAGCTTTTCAAAACCCAATTAGTCACTTAATTGAACACATATCCAGCAGGGGAACAACAACATATCCATATGTAATAAGCCATTCGTAATCTATAGATCATAGTACGCTCGAAGGTAGTCGAGTTACCAATCGAGCTCACACAAAATCTTCCACCAAGACACAGCCTTTCTCAGAACCAAGCTTCTCGTCCCGCTCCTCCGCGACCACCACAACCATATCTTCCTCGTCCCCACGCCCTCCGACGACGACCTCATCTCTGCCCTCACCCACTCCACCACCGACCACAACGACCTCATCGGCACGGCTCCCGTGGTCGCCTCCCACCCAAACGAGGGCATCCGGAATGGCCCCGCAAGTGGGGCCTGAGTCGTCCATGCATCTCCCAGGGCGGTGCTAGCGGCCGAAGGGGTGGCGCTGGACGGGGCGACACGAGGAGTCGGGGCGGCGTCGACCGTTGAAGGGGGCGACGTCGGTCGCCGGAGGGGGCGACACAGAGGACAGAGAGTAACAGGGAGAGAGGGAGCAGGTAGAGACGGAGGACATGTGGCACTAGTTGCCATGTAGGACAATTCGTCCAGATCAATAGGTGGGACTCTCTGCTGAGTAGGATGCACATGTGGCACTAGTTGCCATGCAGGACAATTGCCACGTAAGAAACTAGACTTCTATTTAAAAAATCACAAGGCAAACGTCATAGAAATTCGTCACTAATAGGTTGGGAACAACAAGGAGTGACATTTTCTAGTTGGATTTGTGACGCTAATTTTTTCGTCACTAAGCGACGTTGCCTCACACAAAATATCATAAACGAAGCAATTTAGTGACGAAAATCTATAATGTCATTCTAAAATT
This sequence comes from Oryza australiensis, assembly GCA_019925245.2. Taxonomy (NCBI): domain Eukaryota; kingdom Viridiplantae; phylum Streptophyta; class Magnoliopsida; order Poales; family Poaceae; genus Oryza; species Oryza australiensis. The sequence goes on along the minus strand of JAIFGZ020000595.1, from coordinate 1,447,076 downwards.
GTCATAGAAGGCCACAAGTGTTGTAGTGCAAGGCTCCTAGCTTTAAAGAAAACAGCGTATGACATGACTTCCGAGGAGTTGGATGAGGTCAATAAAGCAAAGTCTTGAAAAGTCTTGAAAAGCCAATTCCAATCGACCTGGTGGCCAAGGCCTTCATTAAGAAGATGTGTGCGCCACCGGCTAAACCGGCCATGTCATCAGACTACGACAGAACGATCAGGAAGGCTTATAAGAAGGAAAAGGAAAGGCGAAAGATGTCCCGCAGCTCGAGAAGCAACCTGAAAAATCCCTTGAGCAGTTGCTGTCACCTGGTGAAGCTGACTTAAGAAACTTTATGAACGAGATGGGACTATCGAGGGAGCAACTATTTGGAGGCGTAGGAATCGCCAAGGCTGAGTTGAAATACAAGTTTACCCTTCGACGACCTCTTGTCAGGCTTGATCAGCACAAAAATCTCTCCACACAGATGTACCGACTCCATGAGTGGTACATGGAAGCTTCAAGCAAAGGTAGAGAGGTGATCACGGTGCAGATCAAAAATGTGGACATCTTCAACCTGTACCAGCAGGATGCCCTCGACGTCTCTCTTATAACCACATGGGTTTTGTAAGTGTCGTTTAGTTAAATTTATTTTGTTTCTTAGCTTCTTTTATGTAGTTGACAAAAATTCTTTTATTTGTTGTAGAATGGCGATCCAGGAGTGCAACAAGCGGGGATGGATGAACATAGGATTCATGGACCCCCACAAAATTAACACGGAGATGTAAGAACATTATCCGGAGGAAACAGAGAACAACATCATCCATATGCTGGTGCAGCAGCATTACAAGTCTTGGATACTACTGTCATACAACACAGCATGAGTTTTTACTACCTCCCATACCAATTTCTATCTCGTACATATACAGTTTGATATATATCATCTCACACAATTTGCATATTCCACTGGATGCTATTCCTTATTGACCTTTCCCATTCGTGAATCCATGTCTACAATTCAATGGATAAACCACAGTTTACCTTTGCAATGATTTTTGAAGTGTTAGACAGGTAATATCATCTTAGTTGCTATTGCTACTATGCGGTTCTCGGATAATTAACACCAGCTTGCAACTGCACGTAGGACATGGGCATGGCTCCGTAAGAGGATCCGCGGGATTTGAAAAGAAAAACATGAAGCGAGAATGAAATTTCCAGTGAGTACATGCTCCAAAATTATATTGAATCATTAATTTGTTCTAAAATAGAAATGTATATTAAATCTGTTGTCGTTTCTCCATTAGTGTGAAAAACAGGCACAGGGGACGAACTTGTGCGGCTACTACGTCTGTGACTATATTCACTGCCTAGTTCACGTACCGACATGTCCCAGGATACGAATGTATGTATAACAGTCATTCATACATTATGTCTCGATTTCTTATTGATTTCATATATTTATTTATCATTTTTCAAACAACAGATTATTTGCATAAGGCACAAACTCCCCCACGGTGAATTCATAAAGGCTGCTCAAGAAGAACTGATGGGATTTATCAACGAGCAGATTATTGATCCCGTGGCAGAGTTCTACTTGGATTGGGATGGACATTCTAACTATGAACCCACATCATAGACGATATAGAACATTAAAAATTAATTAGAAATACAATATAGGCATATATTTATATGTGTGTACATATTATGGTAATACATGTATATATTTACTTAAGTGCATATATATGTGTAAAATATGTATTTATACATATATATATATATATTGCATATATATGTATAAACATATTATTACATATATATAGAAAGTACATATATATTATGCATATATATATATATATGTATTTACACGTATATATGCATAATATATAAACAAGCAGCAAGTAACAGGAGCAAAATCAAAAAAAAGAAAAAAACTTTTGTCCTGGTTGGTAACACCAACCGGGACTAAAGATGGCGGAGCCAACCACGTGGCACCGCCATCTTTAGTCCCGGCAATATCAACCGGTACTAAAGAAAGGCATCTTTAGTCCCGCTTTCTTTGTCTCAGTTTGCAACCCAAGACTAAAGGGGTTGCAAACCGGGACTATACATGCTTTCCCCAAGGTGATAGGTGGCGGTTCTTTTGAACAAACAGCACCTATAAGTAGCATATAATGTCGGTTGTTGAATGGTTTGGACTCATGGCAAGTATTATAGGTGCCGGTTTGTAATAAAATAGGCACCTATATATTGGCAAAAAAATAAGCAGGACATACCAATTTCATATATAAATCACACAATAACAGAAATTTCAATAAATTCACATCCATTCATCAACATACGGCCACATTCACATTCATCAACATCGAAATTCATAGTCACATTCATTCACAACAATTCCACATCCACATCCACATATATATCAGCACATAGAAATTCCTAAATACCTAAGTCAGCAAAAGCCTAAATACCTAAGTGAGAAATTCCTATGTCTAAAATTCCTTGGTCCAAAAATTTCTAAGTCTAAATTCTAAATGTTTGCATATATATCCTAAGTAAAAAATTCCTAAGTCCAAATTTTAAACATTTAAACATATATCCTAAGTAAAAAATTTCTAAGTCCAATAATATAAATGTGATTGCATTTTACATACAATATCGGCTGAGAGTATGATTTTGAAAATTTGATCGGGTTTCCTGTCCTCAAGTCACTGTGCCTATAATAGAAAACATAAAATAGAATACATAAAATAATAGGTATTCAAATTCATTCATGAACACTAATTAAATACAATTTTTCACACAAATCTAGCTACTTGGTTTTTCTCTTCTGAGAAGCTAATTTCTCTGTCAAAGGGCTAGGAGGGGAAGGGGTAGAGGATTGCATCACTAGTGGGTGCTTGTTGAGGTTGTAATCATCAGATAAGTCTATCACATGATTCTAAATGAACCCGCAAAGTTCGTTGGTGAGATCTTTGATGACGTGTTGGAGTAGTTCGCTTGAATCAAGACCAATTTCTGCAACACAAGGGTGAAAGGCTTAGAAATTTACTTAGTAGTATAATTTTTTAATTTATGACTTCAGTCACTAAAACACGCCATACCTAAGCATTACAGTGATGGTGCCCCACCTCTACAAAATATAGCATGTACCACATGACGTAGAACCCGCAGAGGCTACTGGCGTGTGGTTTTCTAAGGATCCATTCATGTTCGAAGCTCCAAAATGTTATTGCATCCACCGCCATCTCCCGTGCGCTCTTTCATACCTACGATACCTTGCATATGCTCTACTTAGTGCATTTATAAGAGTTGGGTAGTTATCTATCCCTTTCCTCATGCTTTCATATATGCAAATCTTACTATAATCGTTATTGATTACGATGAGGACCCAATGATGGTTGCACATAGGACAATGTATCATTAACTTCATACGCGTGGAGAGCAAGTGAAACTGGAAATCGATGATAGTCATTGAAAAAGGAATGGTAAGAGAATGTGGTCACACAAATTTAGCTTGATGAGGGCATTGTAGAGATAGTTATCGATTTCAGTTTATTTGGTCAATTGATTGTCAAATACAAGCACTGGGTCTGGAATGCCTGCAAAACGAGAACACAGTTGAGAACTACTAAGAATATTTCTAGGGTGCCAAATTAAGGACAGGATTTAAAGGACTGACAATGACCACATTTGGAGGATGCTGATATCGAGTTCCCTTTTTTGGTACATGTTGAAGAGTTCGCTAGATTCTACAAAGCATATATTGGGGTTGGTTTGAAAATCTACGTCGGTGTAGTACGCACCAAATCATTTCTTCACCCTTTACGACCTCGTGCAAATATCATTTATGCAGTCGCCGCGCTTGAGTTCCTAATTCTTTAATTTCTGAGTCAAGCACCATGGATTGTCCAAGTTGGAACTACAGTACCACCTCGGCCTTTGGAATGTTATCTAAATTGTCTAGGCTTTCTAAAACTTGCAAAATATAGTTGCCTTGGATGCATTCTCTACAACGAACAACCTGGTGAGGGATCGACCTCATGGTGGCCCTATCTTCATGAAAGTAGGATCATCAACAAAACAACTTGCTGAAAACAGCGGGGTAACTAACTTTATACCTGCCAAGGTTGGATGCGACCAAGCGATGGGGAGAGAGGCACCGAAACCATGAAGACTTCGACTCGATCTCTGAACAATCGCAGAACCACAAGCTGAGACTAATCCACACAAAACGGTGCAGCCATACTAGAAACCATAGAGCACGAATTAGGGTACCTCATAGAGATCTTTCTCACAAGCTCATGATGAACTACCAAGAACAAAGGTGAGTAGACACTCAAGCAGCTCGGCTGTCATATACCGTATTGGTTTATCAAATGATAAAAAGTCTTTCGTTTGGAAGGTTTAGAGGGGATATTTGTAGTAGGAACAACTCTCCTAGTTGAGAGTGAACTAAAGTCTCCACGTTGGGAAGTTGTAGGCCAACTGGTGGAGCATTCATGAGGTAATCATGGGAACTCGCGTGTCTCTTGAGCTTCTGCGTAGTCCGTACTAAATTGATGATAACTTTTGATTGGAAAGTCTAAGTCACGATCCATTTGTTGGGTGTGAAACTAAACTTGATAGGCTTTCCATCCATAAGTAACACGTCAGCTACCTCTTCGTATTCTATCTGCAGTGATGTTCGCAATCTGTTGTCCGAACTCGATATTCAGGGTCTTGGCTTTCTCCAACCAGGTCTTGATGATCCATAGCTTCACGTGAGAACCTAAGAAAGGTCAAAGCACATGAATGAGGTAGCAAACAATTCTCATTAATATCTATATCAAAGGTAGCAAGGAATGAATTCACCTGCTCGTGTAGTTTCTTTTCACGACTGCGCGTTATTGGTCCTTCATGCATGGTGGTCGGATCATCTACTGCACCATGCGTTGGGATGTCCTCATCATCCTCCCCCTCTTGAAAAGGAGTCATCCTCGACTCTTCTATCCCAGAAAATGGAGAGAGATCTGTGACGTTGAAGGTTGCACTTACACCATAGCTGCTCGAAGGATCAATCACATATGCATTGTCGTTGATCTTCTTAAGCACTTTGAATGGACCATGCGCTCATCGTTGCAGCTTTCACTTGCCCAAATGAACCCAAACCAAGTCTCCCGGTTTAAACAACATTTTCTTGTGCCCCTCGTTGGCATGTTTTTTATAAAGCTTGGTCATCTTCTCTATGTTGGCTCTTGCTTGATCATGGAGCTTCTTGACAAGTTCATCATGTTTGCTTGCATCAAAGTTGGTACGTTTCTACATAGGAAAAGGCAATAGATCAATGGGAGCTAAAGGGTTGAAGCCATATGCAATTTCAAATGGACAAAAATTCGTGGTTGAGTGTACCCCTGTTGTAAGCAAATTTCACATGTGGTAAGCTCTCTTCCCATAACTTCAAGTTCTTTTTGTAGAACTTGTGTACCCCTATTCGTAGCGTGTTGATAGTGTACGATTCAGTACTTTAGTTTGTCCATCCATTTGCAGATGACATGTTGTGGAGAACAACAGCCTAGTTCCAAGCTTTCCCCGCAATGTCTTTCGAAAATAGCTCAAAAGTTTGGCGTCACGATATGTGTGGACCCCCGTTTTTGGGACGGGAATCTTTCGTGTTCTTAGTACCATTTCCCTGGATCGAGTAGTTGGTACTCACGAATACAGTACTGAATAATCAGGTGCGCATGCATGAATAGTCTTACATCGACATTATTACAACCATAGGCCCGAAGGCAATGTTCAACACACAGGACCTCATGGTCCGAATACAACACAAAAGCAGAATTTAGATACGGCAGCGGAATAGAGGCAGCGGCATGTCATTTGCCACAGGCAACGACCGGAGCTAAGACCTAGTAAGCGCCATCAGTTCCTTCACCCTCCTGGTAGTAAGCGTAAGGATCCTCCGGCTCTTCATTCCCATCAGCTAAAGGTTTGTGTGTATAGCAAGGGTGAGTACCAACCGTACTCAGCAAGCCAACACGGAATTGATGCATATGATAGAGTTATTCAAGGAATGGCTGGGGTTCTTTTGCATAAAGCCAATTTTCACAATTCTTTTCACAAGCCTATCAACTAGCCAAATCAAGTTTTAGTTCCATAGTTCATTAATCCGGTGACGGTTCTGTCTACCATCCATCGTGATTCCAAGGATGGCTTCCCGCCTCCGATTCGTCATGATTTTCGGGAATCCACCCTTCTCGCATCTCGAGAAGTTGATCCACCAAAATGAAATCATCATGCACACCCTTCCCAGCAGTTTTAAGTTTAAAAATCTAGCCAAGCGAAAGTCTTGTCACGATGCTCAATATCCGCGAGCACGGCTATTCGAATAGATTGATTCACTCACACTGCAGTGGATGTACACTTTACCCGTACTCCGCGACCCCAACGAATGAGCCTACGTCTCAACACATGAGACGGTCACGGAAAGCCTTTCGATAACCTTGCTTTGGCGTACCCGCTCCATGAACTTAAGCCCTCATGCACTCTAGCCGTCCTTTTCTAGCAGTGAGAGCAGTTCTGGCGCACCCGGGGTAAGGGAAAACTTCCTCAATCTTTAAGTTCAATTAATATCGATTTAATCCCACCATTCACAGCAAAGGCCGCAGCCTCATTCTCATCACATAAACCACATCATAGAGAACCATCTATGCAAGGATACTGCCTCCACTCGGGTATCTAGTCGGCTAGGTCTATACCCATTCGAGAAGTACGGTTGTACGGCTCGTTTCCGGCTATCTCATGGCTCGGTCCTTAATTGACCGGGTCGGCACTTGCCTTTTCCGGAATCCACCCAAATCATCCGGCCGCCCCAGTCTAAATCATTTGTATAGCCTTTTCAATTTTCATCAAACTTAGTTCATCATTCTCATGGCCATGTGGCGCTCATGTCTCCACAGGTCGTATTTCAACTACCTTCCCTAAGGTACTTGCCCGAGCACAAAGCTCTCTTGTAAAATCATGAGTATGCAGGGATCTAGTATAAGCAGGGCTAAGCATTTTTACCGAAGTTAACCTCCGGTCATATCACATTGAAGGTTACAAAGAATAATTCTAATCGTGATCAACATCAAGCAGGGTATATCAAGCATAGGTACTCATTTGTGTGTAGCATGCAATTTATAATTTGAAATCAACAGCATTTCACAAAGTAGGATCAATATGTTCAAAGAGTGTGATGACTTGCCTTGCTCGCACGCTTGAGGGGTGGTGTCTTCAACGGGGTCGATGCTGGTCTCTTCAAGTGCTACCCGTACGTGCGAAAGATCAATTGAATTTAATTAGAATTCAATAAAATACCGAAAGATCGAAAAGAACCATAAAAGCCATGAAAACGACTCCAAATATTTTGCCTAAAATTCTACTTGAGTTAGGACAAGGGTTGCTAGGAAAAACCCGAGCTTTGGAATCGAGTCGATGTCCTAGGGTTTTCGAAAAGACGACGATCGTAATTATTTGAGAAATTAGATTTGGAAATGTCAGCAGAGGAATTCGTGCTCGAGGTTTTGAAGGTTTGAGCACAAAAGCGAAGCATATTTAATGGCGAGAAAGAATTAAACGAAATCCGGATTTAAAACGTCGCGAAACGAAACTCCGGAAAAAGTTCGATTTCGATTTTCAAACTTTGCACCGAGAAAACATACAAGAAAATAATTTATTTTTGCCCAAAATTTTACTCAAATCTTCACAAAATATTTTTCCAATTTTTCCAAAAATTTTCCTAATTTTTCCCTATTTTTTTGTTTTTCTTTTTTTTTCTTTTTTTATTCCCTGCCGCACTGTTCATTGGCCTCAAGGTGTTCGACCGAGGTCCGGCCGAAAGAGAGGCGGCGGCGGCGTGACAAAAAGGGGGTGGAGCGGGGCTTACGGGCGACGGCGGCCTCGGGAGGAGCGGTGGGGCACGGAGGGGGAATTTGCGCACGGCGGCGACGGGTTGGCGCTCGGGAACGTGGAGGAGAGAACGGCGGCGGTGCGGCAAAAAGGGGCGGGGGCGCCGCCTTTATAGGCGCGGCCGGGAGGCTTGGCGCGGGCGCGGGGTGGAGAGGGAGGGGCCGGCTCGGGCAGCGCGGCGCGGCGCGACACGTGGCGAATGCGTGGGGACGGGCCGAGTACGGCGGGCGCGACGCGGCAGGCGAGGCGCGCGGCGTGGGGGTCCGGCGCGCACGGCCGCGTGGCGGCAAGGGCGCGGGCGCGCGGGACGCGGGGCCGGTACGTCGCGTGCGTGCGCGCAGCGCGCGGTCCCGGCGCGGGCGGCGCGCGCGCGCGTGGCGCGCGGGGTAGGGGGTGCGCACGCGAGCGTGCGCGGGCGGGCGGTCGGCGCGTACGGCGTCGAGCACTGGCGCGTCATGAATAGTGCCTTTTTTTATTTTTCCCAATTTTTTATTTTAATTTCCCATTTCTATTTTCTTTTCTTCTAAAAATTCCAAAAGAAATTCCTATAATTCAAAATTAATTTTTAATATAGTATTTTCAACTTTTCTCCACTTTTATTTTCCCACATTATTTTTCATATTTATTTATTTAAAATCCTCTTTTCTAATTTCAATATTCCCTTTATTTTTCCGAAATTTTCCCGGTTCGAGTATGACTCCTGAATATTTTATTATTTATTTTGTGTCCTAATTTATCTTCTCCTAACCACCATTACTATTTTATATCTCCCAAATCGCGTTTTCATAAATCCGTGCTTTCTCCGATTTCTTTTTTTTAAAAATCCCGGATACGGACTTTCGCATCTTTCATATCGACAACTCCAAATCATCCAAAAACACCGAAAGAGAAATTGATCACGACTAAATTTATGCAACTGAGCTGGCAAATAAGAAGCAACAAACCCGAGAAAGAAACAACAAGCGAAGGTTTTTGAAAGTTCATATTTTTACGTTTCGATTTCAGTTTCTTCGAGTTTCAGGATGTTACAAACCTACCCCCCTAACAATAAATCTCGTCCCCGAGATTTCTTACCAGTTGCTGAGTAGGTGTGGGTATTCCGTCTTCAGGAACTCCTCGCTCTCCCAGGTAGCCTCTTCTTCCGTGTGATTGCTCCGTTGTACTTTGTACATGCGCCATGACTTGGTCCGTGTCTTCTTTTCTGCCTCGTCTAGTATCTTGATTGGATGCTCCGGGTAGGTAAGATCACTGTGGACATGGATGGTTTCCAAAGGAGCTTTCTCTTCTGGCACCCGCAGACATTTCTTCAACTACGACACGTGGAATACTGGGTGGACATCGGAGAGGTTCTCGGGCCCTCCGGGTAGGCCACTTCACCTCTCCTAGCGTTTATCAAGAATGGGCCCACGTATCTTGATGCGAGTTTCCCTTTGACCTTGAACCTCTGAGTTCCCCGTAGTGGTGAGACCTTCAAATACATGTAGTCACCTTCTTTAAATTCTAATTCTCTTCGTCGGGTATCCGCGTAGCTCTTTTGTCGTGATTGAGCAGCTTGTAATCGGTCCTGGATCAGGCGAACCTTTTCCTCGGCTTCTTTAATTATGTCAGGCCCGAATACGGTTCGTTCACCGGTTTCTGACCACATTAATGGGGTTCGGCATCGGCGACCAAATAGAGCTTCGTTCGGTGACATCTTCAGACTGGCTTGATAGCTATTGTTGTAGGAGAACTCGGCGTACGGCAAACATTTCTCCCAATCCTTGGTGAAATCCAACGCACAGGCTCTCAGCATATCTGTTAGTGATATGCCCTAGAGGCAACATGGAGATGTTGGATATCACGTCAATGTTTATGTATAAATGAATAAAGTGTTATTCGGTTCCATGAAATAGACATCTTGTATTGATCAATAAGTACGTGACTTATTTATGAGACTCTATATGTATGAATCTATTTCTAAACGATCCCTGATCATATGTCATATTGTTGGAACAAATATGATTCTAAGATCGGCATGTTTATTGATGGATGATCATGTCTCATAGATCATGGGTATGGAGATACCAAATCAGTAAACATGGACACATGTGTTGGAGAACACACTGTTGGATAGACCCACCATGAGACACTACAGGGAATTAATGTGCCATTAGTTGGTCTCGGGTAGTGTTGGTACAAAGTCCTTAGACCTGAGATCACCATGGATTCCAACATGTGTAGTAGCCTACTTTGGGACTACAAAACGCTATTCCGTAACTAGGTAGTTATAAAGGTAGTTTTCGGGTTTGCTATGAAACATGGAGTGGGATGTGAGTGATCAAAATGGAATTTGCCCCTCCTTTGGAGAGATATCTCTGGGCCCCTCGAGGTAATGGATTATGGAAATGCATGGCCATGCTAAGTTGATTGATGAGTCAATCAACAAACGGATAATCCAATACGGTTCGAGTGAATGGTTAAGCTATTGAAGGGATGGCACACATCTTGCCTATAGCTTAACCGGTATCGTGAGGCAAAGGGATTTGTGTACACATTACAGGTTTCGAGCCGATATTATTCTTGTATACTATGGTGTCAATATGTGCTGCTAGGCGCCACTCTTGACAGTCGACCGAGTTAGACTCGAGCCGACGATCGGCTAAGTTAGACTATAGCCGAAACCGAGTATACCTGAACCTACTGTGGTCGCACGCTTAAGGGGATAGAATAGATATTCGAGTTGGACTCGGATACGGCTCGATCGGATAGGGATCCGATCGGATAGAGTCCTATGGGCTTACGACGTGTGGGCGGCCAACTCTATGAGATACGGATGAGATCCGATTCAAAATAGAGTCCTGATCGGCCACTAGTCCTAGTCGGCCAACTCTATATAAAGGAGGGAGGGGTGGAGAGCTGCGACACGTCAATTGCATCGCGTGCAACGAAGTCGCCGAGATCAATCTCCACGGAAACCCTCCCCACTTTCGAGCCAAACCCTAGCCTTGCATCGCGTGCTAGCACACGAGTGTTCGGCGTTCGTCCCCGGACGTGTGGATACCGGTAGAGCGCTGCTACGTTGCGCACTGTTGATCGGCTTCGGATCGGCTACAATCGGAGCGATCGGCCGTGGTGGAATCGATCGCGGTCGGGCGCATCGGAGCGAGCCGTGAGAACACGGCCGGACGACTCGAATCGGCGATTGGCGAATCGGCTGTCTCCGGGAATCGGCTACACTGTTCCGGATCGGATTGCCCCGATTGGCTATTCCGCTGCACTCCACTCCAATCGGTAACGATCTATCGGCCCTTACTTGCAAGTGTTCCTGGTTTGCGCGGTAAAAGTTTTGTTTTCGGCTAGCGTAGCCTCCGCGTAACCCTTCGGTGGTATCGAGCTAATCTTGCTTAGTTCGGGTTTTAGATTGGATCTAGAACAAGTTTTGCGCACGGGTTGATTAGATCAATCGGTTTTACGGGATTTGTTGAGGAGAGTTGATGGTAATTGCGTTCCTTGATAGTGTATCGGAACGGCGTAATGTGATTACGTCGAAGCAATTTCCATATAACTCGGTTTGAGTCGGCTTCGAGATAGCGTTCCTTGATAGTGTATCGGAACGGTATAATGTGATTATGCCGAAGCTATCTCGTAGTCCGATCTTGTTAGCTGCCTCGCGCCAACGTAAACCATCTCCCTTGATAGTGTATCGGGACGGCATAATATGATTACGCCGACATGGTTTCGTAAGCGAATTCATAGATTGGATCTATGAATTTCGTGTGGTGTTCCGGCGCTGCCCGGAAGCCCGCGAGGGCGGCTTCCCCTCGACCCCGCCCGCGAGGGACTGCCGTGTGCGTACCCCCTTATAGGTCGTCTCGATGCCGTAGCTCTGCGATAAGTAGAAAACGTTTCTACGCCTAACTTGTTTTTGCAGAGAATGCTTTGAGATGGTATGGCCCTATTGTATGTATGAGATGCATGTAATATTCTTTCATATGTGCAATCCCTGTAATATTCTTTCATACGTGCAATGCTTGTAATATTTTTTCACGACCTGCGAGTCGATGTAATCTTCAATTAGAGCTTCTACAGTAGTAGCTTAGTTTGAAGAAATCAAGCATTCGGCACTTGGAAGAACGGTGATGAAGATGGAGATCCTGTACACCGGCATGGAGATGGAGATCACCATGTGAAGGGGGCCATACTATTTCACTATATGCTATTCTTCCCGCTTTCATATGTGATATGTTTGTTTGATAGGATAGCATCCCTCGCAAAATTAAGTAGTAATGATGCCGTTCCAAATGTTGCACCCGTCACCGTTATGCTCATCAATGGTGGGTCCGCCAAAAGCGAGTGTCATTCTCTATCATAACACGAGGGGTATATGTCGACATATACATGCAGGAATATTTGGTTTACTTAACAAGGCTATCAAAACAGTTTTGGGCCTTGGGGCATAGGTTGGCGCCGGGGCATGGAGATGCCACACCAATAACAAGAGTCACATAGAGATGTGATTAGCAAGGTGTTGCTTACCGATGTTACTAATTTTCTAGCGTGATGCCAAAGCTCACTAGAAAATTAATTAACATGTGGATCTTGACCCAATACGTAACCTAGAGGGAAGGTGGAAAATACGTAATGGGAGTCTTATGTTAAATTGTTTAACAAAAGACATAGCATAAACATTGTGCTAAACTTTGCTTTTTCTTTGTAGAATAAATGGCGGCTAATACTACACCCAGTACCTTTAATTTGCGATCTATTCTCGAAAAGGAAAAATTAAATGGAACAAACTTTATGGATTGGTATCGCAACTTGAGAATTGTTCTCAAGCAAGAGCGTAAGGAGTACGTTCTTGAAGTACCCTATCCCGAGGATTTGCCAAATAATGCCACCGCAACCGCACGGAGAGCTTACGAGAAGCACACTAATGATGCCCTAGATATAAGTTGTCTCATGCTTGCTACAATGTCCCCGAGCTTCGAAGCAATATGAGAGCAGCGATGCTCACACTATTATTCGGGGACTGCGTGGCATGTTTGAGAACCAAGCTCGGGCCGAGAGGTTCAACACCTCAAAGTCCTTGTTTGCGTGCGAGCTTGTTGAGGGGAATCCCGTCATCCGCATGTGATAAAGATGATTGGCTACATTGAGAGTCCTGGAAAACTGGGTTTTCCCTTAGCCAAGAGTTGGCTACGATGTGATTCTCCGGTCGCTCCCTCCGAGCTTCGAGCCATTCATATTAAACTATCACATGAACAATATGGATAGAACCTTGGCTGAATTGCATGGGATGCTAAAGACAGTGAGGAGAGTATCCGAAAAACGGTCATCATGTGATGATGATGCGAAGGCAAAGCGCAAACCACCTGTCAAGAAACTTTGCACCAAGAGGAAGTTAACTCCCGATGAGATCGCGAGTGCCTCCAATGCAAAGAAGGGCAAGAAGGGGTCGGCGGCATCGATGCCGTTTGCTTCTATTGCAAGGAGACAGAGGCTATTGGAAGAGGAACTGCAAGAAGTACATGGAGGATCTCAAAAAGAAGCAAAGTACGACTCGTCGCCGGTATTAATGTTATAGACATTAATCTTGCTACTTCACCTACGACTCTTGGGTATTTGATACCGGATCGGTAGCTCATATTTGCAAATCGTTGCGGGAATGAGAAGAAGTAGAGGATTGAGAAGGGGCGAGGTGAACTGCGCGTCGGCAATGGAGCAAGCGTTGCTACGCTTCTTGTCGGCACGTACCACTTCATCTACCTTCGGGATTAGTTTTGGAATTGAATAATTGTTATTGTGTTCCAACACTATGTCAAAACGTTATTTCCGCTTCATGTTTGCAAGCGGAAGGATATGATTTTAGATCAATGGACAATGGTTGTTCAATATATCTCGAGAGATATGTTCTATTTTCATGCTCCATTGGTGAATGGATTATACGTTTTGAATCTTGAAGCATCTCCCATCTATAACATTAATACGAAAGGCAACTCTCTAATGATATAAACCCCACGTTTATCCGGCATTGTCGCTTAGGCCATATAAATAAGAAACGCATGGAGGAAAAGCTCCATAAGGATGGATTGCTTCACTCTTTTGATTTTGAATCATTTGAGACATGTGAGTCTTGTTTACTTGGTAAGATGACAAAGGCACCTTTCACGGGGCACGATGAGAGAACAAGTGACTTGTTGGCACTCGTACGTACGGATGTATGTGGACCAATGAGCTCAACGGCCGAGGTGGTTATCGTACTTCATTACCTTTACGATGACTTTAGTAGATATGGCTATATCTACTTAATGAGGCATAAGTCCGAATCCTTTGAAAAGTTCAAAGAATTCCAGAATGAAGTACAGAATCATTTAGGGAAAACAATCAAGTTTCTACGATCGATCGTGGAGGGGAATACTTGAGCCAAGAGTTTGGTAATCATCGAAAGATTGTGGAATTGTTCCACGCTTGACTCCGCTAGGAACTCCACAATGGAACGGAGTGTTCGAACGGAGAAATCGCACTTTGTTGGACATGGTGCGGTCGATGATGAGCCAAAGTGATCTTCCGTTATCCTTCGGGGATATGCTCTTGAAACATGCGCTCACACTAAATAGAGTTCCATCTAAGTCGGTTGAAAAGACACCATATGAGATATGGACAGGGCAACCCCTAGATTGTCATTTCTCAAATTTGGGGATGTGAGGCTTATGTAAAACGTTTACAATCGACAAGCTCACACCCAAATCGACAAGTGCTTCTTTGTGGGATATCCTAAGGAAACTAAGGGATATTACTTTTATAATCGGAAACAAGGCAAAGTGTTTGTCGCCGACATGGTGTCTTCTTGGAGAAAGAGTTTCTTTCAAGAAGGGTTAGTGGGAGAGGGGGTGCATCTTGAAGAAGTTCAAGAAACACCGAGAAAACGTTTCAGCAACCACGGAACCACAATAGGAGAAGCAAAGTGTTGCGCCACCGGTTGTAGATACACCGGTCCCACGGAGTGCGAAGAGCACGTCGTGCGCCAGTCACAGGTGCGGAACAACGTGATATATTGTTGTTGGACAACGATGAACCTAAGACCTATGAGGAAGCGATGGTGGGACCCGATTCCAACAAGTGGCTTGGAGCCATGAAATCCGAAATAGAATCCATGTACGACAATCAAGTTTGGAACTTGGTTGATCCACTGATGGTGTCAAAACCATTGAGTGTAAATGGGTTTTTAAGAAAAGGCCGATATGGATGGAAATGTTCACATCTATAAGGCGCGATTGGTGGTGAAAGGTTTTAAACGATTCAAGGAGTTGATTATGATGAAACCTTCTCGCCCGTCGCAATGCTTAAATCTATTCGGATTATCCTAGCGATTGCTGCATATTTCGATTATGAGATATGGTAGATGGATGTCAAAACGGCTTTCCTAATTGGAAACCTAAGCGAGGATGTATACATGATACAACCTCGGGGTTTGGTCGATCCAGAATCGCTTGAAAAGATATGCAAGCTACAAAAATCCATTTATGGATTGAAGCAAGCATCTCGGAGTTGGAATATTCGTTTTGATGAAGTAATCAAAGGGTTTGGTTTCATCAAAAACGAAGAAGAGGCCTGTGTTTACAAAAAGGTCGGTGGGAGCGCAATTGTATTTCTAATCTTATATGTGGATGACATATTACTGATTGGAAATGATATCCCTATGCTTGAATCCGTCAAGTCTTCATTGAAAAACAGTTTTCCATGAAAGACTTAGGGAGACAGCATATATATTGGGCATTCGGATCTATAGAGATAGATCCAAGAGGCTAATTGGATTAAGCCAAAGTACATACATTGACAAGGTGTTGAAAAGGTTCAACATGCATGATTCCAAGAAAGGTTTCTTGCCTATGTCACATGGCATCAATCTTAGCAAGAATCGGTGTCCTCGGACACATGATGAGCGGAATAAGATGGGTATGGTTCCATATGCTTTGGCAATTGGATCCATCATGTATGCCATGCTTTGTACACGCCCGGATGTCTCGTACGCTTTGAGTGCTACGAGCGGATGCGATCGGATCCAGGGTGAAGGTCAGCTGGATGCAGTAAAGAATATCCTTAAGTACTTGAGAAAAACTAAGGATATGTTCCTAGTCTATGGAGGTGAAGAAGAGCTCGTTGTAAGTGGTTACACCGATGCTAGCTTCCAAACAAACAAGGATGATTATAGATCGCAATGCCGGGTTCGTGTTACTGCTGAATGGAGGCGCGAGTCGGTGGAAGAGTTCCAAGCGGGATACGTTGCGATTCTACAACGGAGGCCCAGTACATTGCTTCTTCGGAAGCCGCAAAGGAGGCTGTTTGGATCAAGAAATTCGTTTCGAGCTTGGTGTGATGACTAGTACGACTGGTCCCATGTCTCTCTATTGTGATAATAGTGGAGCCATTGCGCAAGCCAAGGAGCGAGGTCACATCGAAGTCCAAACACATACTTCGGCGATATCATCTCATCCGCGAGATAGTGGACAGAGGTGATGTCAAGATATGCAAAGTGCACACGGATCTCAACATAGCAGATCCGCCGACAAAACACTCCCTCACGAAGCATGAGGCGCACACAAGAGCAATGAGTATTAGATACTTACATGATTGACTCTAGTGCAAGTGGGAGATTGTTAGTGATATGCCCTAGAGGCAACATGGAGATGTTGGATATCACGTCAATGTTTATGTATAAATGAATAAAGTGTTATTCGGTTCCATGAAATAGACATCTTGTATTGATCAATAAGTACGTGACTTATTTATGAGACTCTATATGTATGAATCTATTTCTAAACGATCCACGATCATATGTCATATTGTTGGAACAAATATGATTCTAAGATCGGCATGTTTATTGATTGATGATCATGTCTCATAGATCATGGGTATGGAGATACCAAATCAATAAACATGGACACATGTGTTGGAGAACACACTTGTTGGATAGACCCACCATGAGACACTACAGAATTAATGTGTCATTAGTTGGTCTCGGGTAGTGTTGGTACAAAGTCCTTAGACCGAGATCACCATGGATTCCAACATGTGTAGTAGCCTACTTTGGGACTACCAAACGCTATTCCGTAATGGGTAGTTATAAAGGTAGTTTTCGGGTTTGCTATGAAACATGGAGTGGGATGTGAGTGATCAAGATGGAATTTTCCCCTCCTTTGGAGAGATATCTCTGGGCCTCTCGAGGTAATGGATTATGGAAATGCATGGCCATGCTAAGTTGATTGATGAGTCAATCAACGGACGAGATAATCCAATACGGTTCGAGTGAATGGTTAAGCTATTGAAGGGATGGCACACATCTTGCCTATAGCTTAACCTGGTATCGTGAGGCAAAGGGATTTGTGTACACATTACAGGTTCGAGCCGATATTATTCTTGTATACTATTGTGTCAATATGTGCTGCTAGGCGCCACTTGTTGACAAGTCGGCTGAGTTAGACTCGAGCCGACGATCGGCTAAGTTAGACTATAGCCGAAACCGAGTATACCTGAACCTACGGGTCGCACGCTTAAGGGGATAGAATAGATATTCGAGTTGGACTCGGATACGGCTCGATCGGATAGGGATCCGATCGGATAGAGTCCTATGGGCTTACGACGTGTGGGCGGCCAACTCTATGAGATACGGATGAGATCCGATTCAAAATAGAGTCCCATCGGCCACTAGTCCTAGTCGGCCAACTCTATATAAAGAAGGGAGGGGTGGAGAGCTGCGACACGTCAATTGCATCGCGTGCAACGAAGTCGCCGAGATCAATCTCCACGGAAACCCTCCCCACTTTCGAGCCAAACCCTAGCCTTGCATCGCGTGCTAGCACACGAGTGTTCGGCGTTACGTCCCGGACGTGTGGATACCGGTAGAGCGCTGCTACGTTGCGCGCTATTGATCGGCTTCGGATCGGCTACAATCGGAGCGATCGGCGTGGTGGAATCGGCTGCGGTCGGGCGCATCGGAGCGAGGCGTGAGAACGCGGCCGGACGGCTCGAATCGGCGATTGGCGAATCGGGTCTCTCGGGAATCGGCTACACCGTTCCGGATCGGATTGCCCGATTGGCTATTCCGCGCACTCCACTCCAATCGGTAACGATCTATCGGCCCTTACTTGCAAGTGTTCCTGGTTTGCGCGGTAAAAAGTTTTATTTTCGGCTAGCGTAGCCTCCGCGTAACCCTTCAATATCTTCTAGTACTTGATTCGTCCTTTCAGTCTGTCCGTCGGTCTGGGGGTGGTAAGCGGTACTGAAGGCGAGGTGACTTCCGAGTGCCTCGTGGACTTTGCTCCAAAAATGAGACATGAACTTGGTACCACGATCCGATATAATCCTTTTTGGTACACCATGGAGACATACAATCCTACTCATGTATAGTTCCGCTAGCTTGGCACTGTTGTAGTTAGTTTTTACGGAATAAATCTGGCGGTCTTGGTGAGCCGATCTACTATTACCCAAATGGAATCGTAACCAGTCGCAGTTTTGGGTAGTCCCACTTTGAAATCCATGCCTATCTCATCCCATTTCCATTCGGGAATCTTGAGCGGCTGCAGTAAGCCTGCTGGTCGCTGATGCTCAGCTTTCACCCTTTGGCACATATCACACACGACTACGTATTCGGCTACATCTCTCTTCATATTGGGCCACCAGTATTCTTCCTTCAAATCCTGATACATTTTCGTGCTTCCTGGATGTAACGAATATGCCGATTCGTGTGCTTCTTTTAAGATCAACCCTCTCAAACCACCTTGTTCAGGCACGCAGATTCTTTTCTTGTACCACAGGATTCCCTTGTCGTCTATCGAAAATTCCTTAGCGCGTCCAGCGGCCATGCGTTCCTTGATTTCCTGGGTTTCCTCATTCCCTTTTTGGGCTTCTTCTATTTGAGTCCTCAAAAGGGGTTGGATTTCTAGTGAGTTCACTTCTCCGTGAGGAATCAGGTGCAGATTAAGTCGAGCCATTTCTTCTTGGAGCTCACTGGCCATACCTCCCAATCCCATGTGGTTGCATTGGGCTTTGCGGCTTAGCGCATCGGCCACTACATTTGCCTTGCCGGGATGGTAATGGATTCCTAGATCGTAATCTTTGATCAATTCCAAACATCGTCTCTGTCGTAGGTTGAGATCGGGCTGAGTAAAGAAGTATTTCAAGCTCTTGTGATCAGTATACACATCACAGTGGTTCCTGATCAGGTAGTGTCTCCAGATCTTCAATGCGTGAACAACCGCGGCTAATTCCAGGTCGTGCGTGGGATAATTTTCCTCGTGGGGTCGTAACTGTCGCGAGGCATATGCTACGACCTTCCCATCCTGCATTAACACGCCTCCTAGTCCTTGCCGAGACGCATCACAGTACATCACGAAATCCTTCCGGTTGTCAGGTAAAGTTAAGATTGGGGCGGTGGTTAACTTTTCTTTTAGTTGGTCGAAGGCTTTTTGACACTTCTCGTTCCATTCAAACTTCTTTTCCTTCTTCAGAAGTTGAGTCATAGGTCGGGCTACGGTGGAAAACCCTTCGATAAACCTTCGTAATACCCGGCCAAGCCTAAGAAACTCCGAACTTCCGTCACGACTTGGGTGCCTTCCATTCCGTGATGCTTCGACCTTAGCGGGTCTACCGCCACTCCTCCGCTGAAACCACGTGGCCAAGAAAAGCGACTTCCTTGAGCCAGAACTCGCATTTGCTAAATTTTGCATACAGTTGGTGCTCTCGTAGCTTTTCCAGTACCAGCCGTAGATGCTCCGCATGTTCCTCATCGTTCTTGGAGTAGATAAGTATATCGTCGATAAATACCACTACGAATTTATCCAGGTATTCCATGAATACCTTGTTCATCGAGTTCATAAAATATGCTTTGGGGCATTGGTCAATCCAAAGGACATTACGTGAACTCGTATAAGCCGTAACGTGTAGAGAACGCCGTTTAGGAATATCTCCGACCACGCGCCCGCGCCCGCGCCCGCCGCCACGTGCCATGCCGCGCCCCCGGGACGTGGCCATGCCCGCGCCGCGGCCCCCCACGCCCCGCCGCGCCCGTCTCGCCGCCGCATGTCGCGCCACGCCGCGCCGCGCCGAGCGCCCCCGCGCCCGCGCCTCTCGCCGCGCCTATAAAGGGCGGCGCCCCGCCTTTTTTGGCCGCACCGCCGCCGCTCTCTCCTCCACGTTCCCAAATAGGAAAGCGCGCATCGTCATCTTCCTCCAAAATAATAAAGCTTGGAAACCATCCGATATGCCTAGAATTCCTAGGGAGGTGATCGAGCACTCTTTGCACGTCAAAGATGATGGCCACAACGATTACGCGTTCGCACAGATCGAAAAGATGCCATCAAGGAAGAGCTCACAAAGCTCTTGGCGCCGGCTTTATCATCCCGAAGCCAACCCTCGGTCCCAATGGCGCATGTGCGTTGACTATACCAACCTCAACAAAGCGCGCTCGCCCCATTTTGACCGCCAACCGCCGCTCGCATCGATCATCCTCCATCGTTTCCCAACATCGGAGAAGCGCATCATGATCCAGGTGCTTCGCATCGGCAAGAACGTGACCTAGAAGCATCGAAATACTCGAAGAAGAAGCACTTGACGTGCACATCGCAACTCAATGGTGTCACATTGTGGCATTAGAAGATCAACGCTATCTTAAACAACGAAACGTAGGATGTCCGCTCAGGTTGCATGGCGGCGCTAAGTTCGGGTCCAAGCGTGAAGCCACCCAAGGCCGAAGACGTTTTTGTCGAGCACCTCGAGCCAGCCAACCATCACGGCAAAGACAACTTCCAACGAACAAGAAACTGCATGGTGCCGAAGTCGCCATGATTACTGACCGCCGGCGGGAGGACACCACTCATCAAATTTTTAACTCGGCAAGAGGCTGGGAAGGACCGGGATGAGGCGAACGTGTCCGACGTCGTTGCCAAGCTTATGTCATGGTCGACTCCGATTTATACAAGAGAAGCCCCTCGGAATCCTGATGAGATGCATCACACAGGAAGGACGGCGGTGCTCCAAGACATCCACTCGGGCATATGCGGAAGCCATGCGGCGCACGCACCTGGTGGGCAAAGCCTACGAGACAAGGTTTTTTAGAAACTTCTTAGTGGTCTCCGACGCGGACAAAGTGGTACGAACTGTGAAGGCTTGCTAGTTTTTCGCCCAACAGAGCCATGTCCCAGCTCAAGAGCTACAAACAATCCCATTATCCTGGCCTTTTGTGGTATGGGGCCTAGACATGGTCGGCCCTTTCAAGAAGGCCCCAGGGGGATTCACACACTTATTCGTAGCAATCAACAAGTTCTCCAAGTGGATTGAAGCTAAGCCGGTCGCCACAATTACCGCTGACAAAGCACGGGACTTCTTCCTCAACATCGTGCACCGCTTCAGCGTCCCAAACAGGATCATAACCGACAACGAGACTCAATTCACAGGAGGCATCTTCAGGGAATTCTGCGAAGACTTCGAAATCAAGATTTGCTATGCGTCAGTTGCCCATCCCAAAAGCAACGGATCAGTCGAGCGTGCCAACGGCATGGTCCTTCAAGGCATCAAGGCCCGCGTGTTCGACCGCCTAAATCCTTACGCAGGCAAGTGGGTTCAAGAGCTCCCCTCGGGTTTATGGTCTCTACGGACCACACCCAGTCGGGCTACTGGCCAAACTCCTTTCTTTCTGGTCTATGGCGCAGAAGCCATGCTGCCAAACGAGACAGAGTATGAATCCCTCCGAGTCCGCAGCTTCAACGACGAACGCTATGACCCAGACCGAATGGACGACCTCACCCAACTGGAAGAAGCCCGAGAGGCAGCCCTCATCCAGTCAGCAAAATATCTTCAAGGGCTCAGATGATACCACAGTCGCAACGTTCGAGCACGAGCTTTTATCGTTGGTGATTTAGTTTTACGCAAGGTTCAGACCACCAAGGACCGCCACAAATTATCCCCCTTATGGGAAGGACCATACATAATTGCTGAGGTGACTCGGCCAGGTGCATATCGATTAAAGCGCGAAGACGGATCTATGGTGGAGAACTCCTGGAACATCGAGCATCTTCGACGATTCTATGCTTAAACTGACTTAAGTTTCATGTTTTTCTTGACTGCCAACCTCAAGCAAGGTGACTTCTTGAGCTAGCAGTCGAGGGCTGTACATATGTCAATAAAGCATAGTTTTCCTCATCAACTTCTGCGCATGATTCGGTTTATCATTGTTTAATGTCCCTTGATTCGAGTTCAGTGTTTAAGGACTGAGAATTTTTTGATGACCTAATCGAGCTTAGGCTTGGTGACAGTCGGACAAAAATTACTTAAGAAATTTCACACAAAAACTCGGATGAGGGCATTAACATAAATAAACTGAATATTCACAAGTCTACATCAGAGCGTCATAATCATACAATGTTCAGAAGACAATGTTCACGAGACAGATTAAGGCCGGAAGTTGTTCACTACATCAATGGCAATCTTCTTAGCCGACTCCTGCGCCTCACTAATCATGTCCAGGGCTTGCTCATCCGAGGTGCCGTCGGCGAAGCCTTCCCCGACTGAATTGACCACGTTGAACAGGCCCAACCAATCCAACTGAACTAAACCAGTTCTATTGAGTCAAATTATTAAAGGTGGGACTAATCATGGTGAATCTGGTCGATCGCCCATAACTGTGGGCACGGCTATTCGAATAGTTTTACTCTGGCCAGAGGTGTACAACTGTACCCACAAGACATGATTCCATACATGTTGCCATGCCCCGAAGCACCACCATGGTACTGCAAGGGGGGAAATCGTGACAAGACTCTTCACATAACTCCCCTGACCAAGCGACACCACACCTCAGGTTTCGCCCCTACCTTTATATCCAAGGTAGGCAGCCCCCTCTCATGCCTAGGTGAATCCGGAAGCTGCATAGACCTTGCCCGGTCCATCCAAACTCCATCACGCCCACTTTTGCCTGGATGCATCAGCCAGGAAAAAGCTACGCTATAAGTCCAGCCATTGTCCATGCTGGCTTGTGGTAAGTACTGTAAGTCTTTTTCCAGGGTTTCCCGTGAACCGGTCCTTAATTGCCATGGGTGCGACAAGCAAAACCATGCACCCACAGCCCACCATTAAGTCACATTTTAAATCAACCTTTATTCCAAGGTAATACTGGTCCAAGACAATCATTTCATGTGACTATAAACTAGTATTATAGTTCACCCATTAGGTGAGCTAGTGTAATTAAGCATGGCTAAGCGTAAATAATTCTAGCAAGATCACGTAACTGATGCGAGCTAGTCAAATTAATCACCCAGGTTGACAATGAACAGGTAACAATTAAACATGGCACAAGCGATCAGATACGTTGTCCTGATTCCCGTGTAATTAGCAAAACATGCAATTTTATTTGTAAAAATAAATATTTTATAAATTGGGATCAACACGTGTCAAGGAGGAATGTGACTTGCCTTGCTTCTTCAACGGATCCTCTTTTCTTCGCGAGCGAAAACTTCCGAAACGACGAAGTCTACACGCTGGCATGAAAACAAGGAAAAACTCTAATAAAAACCAAATAAACAGTACATGAAAAGTAAACAAACATGTAGAGCTCAATTTTAGATGAATTTTGCAATTTTAATGGCCAAATTTGGAGTTCGTATGGATTAGATATGAGTTTTAGAAGTTTTGGGCCATTTAATTGAATTCTGGAAATTAAAATGATTTATTGCATGATTATTAATTAATTTCTCAAAGGAATAGAATTGGTATCCACTGATATCAGCAAAAAGGGCTGGTGTCGACACGCGGGCCCCATGAGTAAACGGCACAGAGGGGCGGCCCACCGTGGACCAAGTCCATGGAGGCAAGGGTGCGAACGGGAAGGGGGAGGAGATGATCTGGACTTTTTGGAGATAGGTCAAGGAGGAAAAGTGGACTATGGCGATGGAGAAAGCCTATGGGCCTGTGGCCCAAAGGGGAAAGGAGTAAGAGGAAGTCAAGGGAGCCAAATTAGACTCGCAAAAATGGGGAGTCGGTCTGGGCCGAAGAGAGAGTGGAAAGGGAAGAGGGAGGTAAATTGGACTTTCTCGGGGCGAAAGTGAAGTTTGGGCCGCACAGGGAGAGAGCAGCCTGGGGTGAGAAGTGGGCCAACCTCAAGGCCGGTCCGACCGGATGGCCCGGTCCGACCGGACTACCGAGCCCAACCGGGACCAGCGAACCGGTCGGCTTGGCACGACCGACGGTGGCGCGACAACAATTGGTGACTAGATGCAACCAGCGACGCGGGATGGGGTGGCGGCGGCGCGACGAGTGACACGTGCATGTGCGCAACGAGGTGTGGCGGCTCGGACGGCAGCGTGGTGGTGTTAACACTGGAATTTGGTAATTGGGTTCCTAAGTCTGAAAAGGCAAAGTGGAATCGGATCGGCTGAAGACAGGAATCGTATCGGCCAAAAGACTGATCGGCTGCAGGGCTAATCGGCTGAGGGTGGATCAAATGGGAACGGCCCACAGCCGATTCTGAGTTCAGAAGAGATGAAACCGTGTTTAGTGCAGACGCTTGAAGATAAATAGAAGATTCGGTTGCTAATTGTGTGTTTAAAGATATTGCCACTTATGGATAGAGTTCTGTGACGGCAATTGTATTTGTAATCTAATGAGCAATTTGTTAAGTTGTTAGTTGTAACACGGTATGGGTCCCGTTAGGGATAATATGATGTTTAAATAATAGTTTAGATAGAATCCAGGGTTGTTACAGATATTTGTATCTTGGGTATAAATAGGACCCGAGACCCTCTGTAAACAAGACAATTCAATCAATCTAATCTTCGGCGCATCGCCATCCTTTTTTTCCTTTTAGACGAACACTCGGTTTGGCTTTGGGCTGCATCGTCTCGATCCCCAAACTCAGGTAAATGTTTGTCATTAGTGGTAAGATTATCTATTTCTAATGCTTCCATCGCAATGATACATTAGAAATTAATGGTTTTACTGCGTCATATATCATATAATGCATATGAATTAGGTCGATGTTTAGATCTATATTGTAGTTGGCCTATCTCGTCAAGAATATATGGTCAACAGGGCTAGGTCTAAGGGTTGGCTGGTTCGTATGTAGTATCTACCATCTCACGGAGTGTAAGTCGGTAGTAATATATCGGATGTCTCTTTTGATACTTAATGCTGCATCAAGTTCAAACTATTAAGTCGTCTTTAGAACTATGAGTGATCTGTTCTTCTGGGATTTACATTTTCTGGAGATAGCGTCGGGGTTTCAGCCGACCTTATTCACCCTAATGTGTCTGTTTTAACGTGATTGTTATTAGATTCGTATTAGGATTATCTTTTATTTCAAGATCGTGTTCTTCAGGGGATGTTGCTTATATGTTTGATCTAGGAATATTATCTTCACATGAGACTCGCTGGAATACCAGCCGATTCGATGTTAGTTTCCCAGAATCGGCTAGGCTATTGATCTGTATACATATTATTCTTCGTTTGTTTGGATCGGGCTGCTGATGACCGTCTCGGCATGTCCGATACATTCCAGTCGCTTGGCCCAAATATGGTCTAGAATAATACGTATACATCCATGGATTTCCTTGGCCGATCCTGTGGGGATCTAACCTAACGCTTAACGAACACCTCCTTGTTTTTCTTGTTGATTAGCAGATCAAATCAACTGGCACGCTCTACACGCTGTAGGCAGCCGAGAAGGACCTGCACTGGAGTCAAGCGAATCTCCCAAGCCAGCGCGTGAGAGAGATTTCTCGTCAACACGCTTCTTGGCATGCCCAGTAGGACTGTCTTTGTCGGCTCGACTCGCACGAATAGACTCTGCCGGCAAGATGGTCAATCCCAAGATCTCTGGCATCACACAGGACAATGTCGTACCTGTAAAGATGGAACAACTATCGGCTGAACAGCAAGCCGAGTACAAGAAAATGGTGGAGGAACTCCAGAATAATTATCTTCAATCCTTCACCCAAACGAGGTCTGGAACTGTGCACCAAAAGTACAAATTCAACCTGAACGATACCAAGGCATCCTCATCAAGCGATGCGAAAGGCAAGCAGCAGGTGGAAGAGCCAACTCAAGTGCAAGATGATCCAGCCGTATACTCTTTACAAGATCGGATCGACTCGGCTGTTCATCATGCGCTGGTCAACCAGAGCAGCATCCTGGTCAATACCCTCAATAATATGATTTCTCACGTGGTTGATGCCAAGGTGGCTGAGCAGCTGCAAAGGGGACCCACATATTTCGCGGATGGCCAGTTTCCTGGTTACAGGACACTAGTCACCCAGGATCGGCCGCTTCTGCTAATAGCGCAACCCAACCCACCAGGAGGAATCGGCCACTTGAGTCCAGGCGAGACGGCTGTAAGACCGACGGTCACTATTCTAAACCGACAACAACCGTTGCCTCACGGTCAACTCGACAACGTATTCCATAATAATCGGCAGCCAGAGCCGATTGATCCTAGCAGGCGGCAGAATGTCGGGGGCCGACAGTTGTTCCCAGACCCACCAACGCCGCAACAGGAACCTCGGCTGCCGCCCGCTGATCATCGCTACCAATACCAAGGGGGCCGTCAGGATCACTACAGACCTCAGACACCACCATAGCTGTATCGGCAAACACCCATGCCGTATGACCCATACGAGCCGATACAGCAAGACAACCGAGCTTGGGCCAAGCTAATCGCAGACGTCATGCGGGATCAGTTTGGCCTCAAACCAAAAGATTCAGGGAATATGTATCGGTACCCCTATCCGGAACATTTCGAAAGGGTCCCGCTGCCCAACCGATACAAGATTCCTGACTTCTCCAAATTCTCAGGACAAGACAACGTCTCTACCTACGAACATGTCAGCCGATTCTAGGCACAATGCGGAGAAGCATCGGCTATGGACCCTTTGAGAGTTCGGTTATTCCCTCTCTCTCTTTCAGGATCGGCCTTCACCTGGTTCTCCTCACTGCCTTACAACTCAATCCAGAGTTGGGCCGATCTTGAGAAATAGTTTCACGGCTATTTTTATTCCGGCAACCATGAAATGAAGTTGTCAGACCTCACCAGCGTCAGGCAGAAACACAATGAATCGGTCCAGGACTACATTCAACGCTTCAGAGAAATGAGAAACCGATGTTACAGCCTGGTGCTATCAGATGCTCAGCTGGCCGATTTAGCCTTCCATGGTTTGATCGCGCCGATCAGGGAACGATTCTCTGCGCAGGACTTCGATAGCCTAGCCCACCTGGCGCAGAAAGTGACGGCCCACGAACAGCGTTTCCAAGAAACCAGCAAGGCCGTCAAAAGCATAACCTAGGTCATCGTCGATTCAGATTACGGGTCCGATGACGATGAAACAGAAATGGCGGTAGCCGAATGGGCCAAGAACAAGAAGGCCATCGTCTGCCAATGGCTGCTGAAGACGGCTAAGGATGAGAAGTACGATTTTGATATCACTAAAGCCGACAAGATCTTTGATTCACTGCTCAAAGAAAAATAGATTCAGTTGCCCGAAAATCATGTGATCCCGTCGGCCAAAGAATTGAAAAAGAAGAAGTACTGCAAGTGGCACAACTCCACGTCTCACGCCACAAACGATTGCAAAGTCTTCAGGCAGCAAATCCAGTCGGCCATCGAGGCCGGGAAACTAAAGTTCGTCGACTCAAATCGGTCCATGAAATTAGACGGCAATCCGTTCCCGGTCAACACAGTCCATGTCGGCCCCGGGCGAGCTGATCGACAGGACAGAATGGCGCACGGCTTAGCCAATACGTTGATCGAGGCCGAAGCAGGAGATGACCAGACTGGATACCACACCGCACAAATTAATATGGTGCGCCCAGTCATTAGATCGGCTGGCCGACATCCGATCCATGAACAAAGCCGACACCGTCATCAATACCGGTCTCGGCGTGAAGAAATTTACGACGAGGCACCTCGCCGGCACAAGCCAAGTGTTCAAAACCGATGGTACATGACAAACCGTGACGATGCCGATCCACATTGGCATTGCGGCTTCTTCGAGCATTGCTTGGGAGTCCGGCATGAGGCTACCAACACTGGAAGATTGCCCAAGATGTAACGATCACCATAACAATGACGAACACGGGAGTTTGTCGTCTGCAAGCCCAGTCCGGTTCATCCCCAGAGCCGTCCAGCTAAACCGAAGACGGCGACCTGTCCACGATCGGCTCGGTCCGATCCATCAGGACTTCTTCATCAATGAGAACCAGGATGGACACAACCGCGATGACGAAGAAGCCGACGATGAGGAATCGGCCAACCCCCAATGGTGCCTGTCCGATCTCTTTACGAAGACCCAGAAGAGGAGAATTCAACGGCTCAAGCGTGAAGGAAGAGAAGACGAGGTGAGACAAATGATATACGAGCAACGCCGTCGGCTTGGCAAAATCAAGAGACGATGGGTACCCAAGCAGGAGAACGCTATGGCCACGAAGAACAAGCCGAGGAGAGCCCATCCGACCAAGCCAGAAGGGCAGCCAAAGGAAAGGGTAAAGCTACCGCATCGGTTAACATGGTCTTCGTATTACCGGCTGAGTTCGGCGCCCCCGAAGCCGACGCGGATGCTATCGAAGATGACCCGACAAAACTAACAATCTCGCCGGACTAGGCCATCTTCGACAAGCCCGAAGGGACCGAAAATCGGCATCTGAAACCGTTCTACGTTAAAGGATTCGTTAATGGCAAGCCAATCTCCAAAATGCTGGTCGATGGGGGAGCGGCAGTCAACCTCATGCCTTACGCAACTTTCAGAAAACTTGGAAAAGGGGCCAAAGACCTAATAAAAACAAACATGGTACTCAAGGACTTCGGCGGTAACCCATCGGAGACCAAAGGCGTTCTCAACGTCGAACTGACCATCGGCAACAAAACTGTGCCCACAATGTTCTTTGTCATCGACGGGAAGGGGTCTTACACCCTGCTGCTCGGAAGGGACTGGATCCACGCTAACTGCTGCATCCCTTCTACAATGCACCACAGTCTCATCCAGGGGGACGGCGACAAGATCGAGATCGTGCCAGCCGACAGGTCAGTTAGTGTCGTCAGTGCCGATTTGCCACTTTGGGAAATCGAAGGCATCGATTGTTTATCTGGGAAAATCTGGCAAGCCGATTTTCTAAATGTGTCCAATTCGACAATAGAGCCCATCGGAAGCGACGAGCCGCAGCTGCTGCTTTGAACAAGACATGGTGGAGGGCTCAAGCGTTCTCGGCGTAGCCATCACGGACGAAGACGATGGCAAGTTAGGACAAGGCTTCACGTCGGCCGACGAGTTAGAAGAAATCGACATCGGCTCTGGTGATAAGCCGAGGCCGACGTACATTAGAAAAAAATTATCTCCTCATTGTAGATCCCAACTTATTGAATTACTAAAAGAATATAAAGATTGTTTCGCTTGGGAATACTTTGAGATGCCCGGTCTTAGCCGATCGATAGTGGTCCATCAGCTGCCAATCAAGGTAGGATATCGGCCATTCAAGCAACCTCCCAGGAGGTTCAAGGCCGATATGTACGACGCAATTAAAGCCGAAATCACTCGGCTATACGACGCAAGATTCATTCGGCCTTGCCGATACGCCGAATGGGTCTCTAATATCGTCCCAGTATTGAAGAAGAACGGCAAACTTAGGGTATGCATAGACTTCAGAGACTTAAACAAGGCAACCCCAAAAGACGAATACCCAATGCCAATAGCCGATCTGCTTGTCGACGCCACCTCAGGCCACAAAATCATCAGTTTCATGGACGGCAACGCGGGATATAACCAGATATTCATGGCCAAGGAGGATATCCACAAGACAGCTTTTCGATGCCCTGGTGCGATCGGCCTCTACGAGTGGGTGGTGATGACATTCGGTTTAAAGAACGCCGGGGCAACATATCAAAGGGCAATGAATTACATCTTTCATGATATGATCGGTGCACTAGTAGAGATATACATTGACGATGTCGTCGTCAAGTCAAGAGAGATAGAAAGCCACATTGCCGATCTGAGGCAAGTGCTGGAGCGGACGAAAAAATATGGTTTGAAGATGAATCCGCTTAAATGCGCGTTCGGCGTGTCGGCCGGGCAATTCTTGGGGTTCCTCGTCCATGAAAGAGGGATTGAAGTCACGCAAAGGAGCATCAATGCTATTAAGACAATTCAACCCCCTAAGAATAAAAGACAGCTTCAGTCGTTAATCGGAAAGATAAACTTCATCAGACGGTTCATAGCCAACCTTTCAGAAAAAATGGAGCCATTCACACCGTTGCTTCGGCTTAAGGCCGATCAGACATTCACATGGGGGATAGAGCAACAGAAAGCGTTAGACAACATAAAAGATTATCTAAGCTCCCCTCCAGTTCTAATGCCCCCACAAAAGGGAATGCCATTCAAGCTGTACCTGTCCGCCGACGACCAGTCAATCGGCTCCGTCCTAATCCAAGAAGTCGATGGCAAAGAAAGGGCCATTTTCTATCTCAGCCGGCGGCTACTAGATGCAGAGACCAGGTATTCACCCGTTGAAAAGTTATGTCTATGCCTCTATTTCTCATGTACAAAGTTA
The DNA here is from genome assembly GCA_019925245.2 of Oryza australiensis. Classification (NCBI taxonomy): domain Eukaryota; kingdom Viridiplantae; phylum Streptophyta; class Magnoliopsida; order Poales; family Poaceae; genus Oryza; species Oryza australiensis. The sequence continues at coordinate 1,416,614 of JAIFGZ020000595.1, read as the reverse complement.
AGGCACTATCTGCTGTCCAATGAGTGCACGGTGACTTGCAAAGTCGATGTAGTCAAGTACATGTTGTCGGCTCCAGTGCTCAAAGGAAGGATCGGAAAGTGGATCTTCGCGCTAACAGAGTTCGATCTGAGGTATTAGGCTCCAAGAGCAGTAAAAGGACAGGCCATAGCCGATTTTATTGTGGAATATAGAAACGATTCGATCGGTTTCGTGGAAATTATGCCTTGGACTTTGACTTTCGATGGCTCGGTGTGCACCAACAGCTGCGGCATCGGCTTAGTCCTTATCTCGCCCAGGGGGGCAAGCTTCGAGTTTGCTTTCGCCATCGACCCCCATGCTACGAATAACCAAGCCGAGTATGAAGCCATTCTCAAAGGGCTAACTCTGCTCAAGGAGGTGGAAGCTGACGTGGTCGAGGTAATGGGAGACTTGTTGCTCGTCATTAGTCAATTATCAGGAGAATATGAGTGCAAAAACGATGCACTGATGATCTATCATTGACAGTGCCGGGAGTTAATGGACGGTTTCCGGCTAGTTACTTTGAAGCATATCCCAGGGAGCAGAATACGGAGGCCAATGATTTGGCTCAAGGGGCATCAGGCTACCGGCCGATGCTGAGAGACATCGACGTAGGTGTGGCCACCATCACAACCGACGATTGGAGGTTTGACGTCTACAATTATCTCAAAAACCCTTCTCAGTCAGCCACAAGGAAACTACGATACAAGGCACTACGGTACGTATTGCTCGGCGAAGACTTATACTATCGGACGATTGATGGCGTGCTACTCAAGTGTTTGGGGGCCGATCAAGCCACAGTGGCCATCGGGGAAGTACACGAAGGAATCTGTGGCACGCATCAATCGGCCCACAAAATGAAATGGCTATTCGCCGAGCCGGGTATTTCTGGCCGACAATGCCAGAAGATTGTTTCAAATACTATAAAGGGTGCCAAGACTGCCAAACGTTCGGCACGATACGATGAGCGCCGGGGTCGGCCATGAACCCAATCATCAAGCCGTGGCCCTTCAGGGGATGTGGCATTGATATGATTGGCTAGATCAATCCACCTTCAAGCAAGGGGCACAAATTCATCCTAGTAGCCACAGATTATTTCTGAAAATAGGTGGAAGCGATCCCCCTTAGAAAAGTGGATTCTAAGGACGCAATCGAGTTCGTCAAAGAGCACATCATCTATCGATTTGGCATTCCACAAACAATAACGACCGACCAGGGGTCCATCTTTGTTTCGGATGAGTTCATCCAGTTTGCCGACGGTATGGGGATCAAGCTACTTAACTCTTCACCATATTACGCGCAAGCCAACGGGCAGGCCGAAGCATCAAACAAAATCTTGATCAAGCTGATTAAAAAAAGATATCCGAGCATCCTAAGCAATGGCACACCCGATTGGCCGAATCATTATGGGCGTATCGGATGGCATGCCACGGGTCAATCCACGTTCCCCCATACAAACTGGTCTATGGACACGAAGTAGTGCTTCCATGGGAAAGTTTCGTCGGCTCAAGGCGCATTCAGCTACAAGACCAACTCACAGCCGACGATTATTATAACCTCATGATAGACGAGTCGGAGGATCTTGCTTTATCCAGAATGAAAGCTTCAGAAAAAGTAACAAAAGATAAGGAACGGGTAGCCAGACATTACAATAAAAAAGTTGTGCCTAAATCATTTGAGGAAGGCGAACTCGTTTGGAAGCATATACTGCCGATCGGGTCTAGAGACAATAAGTTCGGCAAATGGTCATCAAATTGGGAGGGACCTTTCAAGATCCACAAATGCGTCTCTAAAGGAGCTTACATGCTAAAAGGGCTGGACGGGGAGATATTCAGAAGGGCCCTCAACGGAAAATATCTAAAGAAATACTACCCGAGCGTGTGGATCAATGCGTGAGTCGGTTATCGTCACAATAGGCCGACCCATGACAGCCGATGCCTTACAAGGCATCGCCTTTAGGCATTCGCATACACCACCTCATACGCTCCATGATCGGCTCAGGACCCCCCGATAGAGATCAGAATGAATGAACGCATCGGACTCGCCAATTTTGTCAACATCAAAGCTATCAACAAAACTTGGGGGCATACACATGCGCGAGACAGTCCAAAAAATCAAAAAAATCAGGCCGATTCTGATCAATCAAGCTAGATAAGTTGAAAAACCCCAAGTCAGGCGAAACCAAGGAACATTAAGGCGAGCTTTATTCAGAATCGGCGCGAAGCCGTCTTTGATTACATGTTCGCTAGGTAGTCCCTAATGGCCGCCAGGGCTCGTTCAATGCGTTCCGCGGTCTCCATCTCTAGGGCATCCAGGATCAGGTGCTCTAGCCGAGTGACCCTTATGTCGGTGGTCGTGGTCAGCAGCTCGTTGGCAAGTTGGGCTTGCCTACCCTCCAGCCGGTCGAGGCGCGCGAGCGTCGACGACGCCATGGGGGCAGCGGCCGGGATGCCACCAAGATGAAAGGGAGGCCTGGCCGCCGGGTGACGAGCCTCCAACTCCCTGAAGCGCTTCAGGTGCGCCCTCACTCGTCGGTCTTGGCTGACCGACAGTTCGTACGGGGTCTCCATAATCTCCAGGATCACCCGAAGCGGGTGAGGCGGCTGCAAGGAAATCCGTTCCTAAGTATTCAAAGGGGAAAATGGCGAGAGTAGATGAGTTGAGAAACCACCTGGTTCACCGACGAGCTCGAAGAAGCCATGAGAAGCCATGCTGAAGACTTAGAAGACTAGGTGTTGTACCACCCGGGGTTCGTCGCCTTCGGCCGTGAGTTATTCAGGAAGAGCCGGGGGAGCCCATTTATAGAAAGAAAAGATACGGTTTTTAGATGTGAAAGGTCGCTGCCAACCCGAGAGTCGAAGAGACCATCATTAGAAGCATCGGGAATCGTTGAATAACCGGTGCGGCAAGTCTGGATACCTATCGCTCGGGACTCACGGGTTCTGAAGAACAGATTCGAGGGAGTCGGCCTACGAAGACGGATCGGCGACGTAATCAGGTATTACCGGCCGATAGCTAGAGAGTCGAATGTCCGAAAGAAAAACGCTAAAGGACGGGGCGTCATCTCGGGGTGATTTTGAACCAAACAAGTCGAGACGCCACGCACAGCCAAGGGGCAATCCTACCTACGAACATAGCCGATTGTATCTACAAGTGCAAATAATACAGGCTATCCGATTACATCGCAGAAACACGAGTGTGGTGTCACAAGCCCGAGTTGACCTCACAAGGTCGGACAATTTACAATCTCATTTCTTCAGAAAATCGGCTATGGCCGACGAGCCGTCCGCCTAATCTGGTCGATCTCGCCGATTGCCCTAAGGTCGTCGGCCTCGGACCCCGCCACCGGTCGAGTGCTCGCACCAAGCCCCGCAAATGCGCCACGGCCGCCCTGATGCTCTGGCGCTCGGCTTCAACCCTGGCCGGCAGATCAGCCATATACTCCTTGTGGACGTTAATTTCGTTTGTAATTTGAACGAGGTCGGCCACCAATTGATCCCGGCGGGCGCAGAGTTGCTCAAGCTTGGCCGCCGGCTCTGTCTTCAGGCGGTCGAAAGCAGCCTTCCGGTTCTCAATGGCCTCTTTTGTCGATAGGATGGCAGCCGACCGCGCTTGACTCTCACGGCGATCAATGACTCGCTGCCGGGCTCGTTCATATTTTAACTGATAGGATTCCATGAAGGTCGCCGGCACAATGGCTTCCGCTACGGCATCCGGCAGCTGGTCTTGGATATCTCTGAACCGCGCGCGTATCAAGCCGCAGTCGACCACCAGCGCGTCCAATGAAGCTTCCAGCCGGTTGCCGATGTCGGCCAAAGTGGCCCTCAGTTCCTCGGCCGACGCTGCGAGCGCTTCCTCACCGGCATCACCGATCTCCTCGAACTCCGACAAGTCGAAGTTGAGAAGATCAACCATGTTCTGCGGGGAGAGAAAGGATCGGGGGCATGACAAAACCAATGGTTGGGGCCGTTAGCTTACCGTCGGCGCCGTCATCGGGACTGTTGGCTCGGCTGGATCATTGCCCATGGCCGTCTGGCCCTCTTCGCCAGTGTTATCGTCACTACCCCCAACAGGCACAGTACATTCGCCCGACGCCTGGGGGGCAGCCGGTGGAGATCGCAGGAGCTGCAAAAAGAAAAAAGGATTAGCGAACGAACTGATTAATTACCACAGACAAAGGGGTAATAAACGATTACTGGCGGTGCAGGGCGAGGAGTGCGACCGACCAATTTTTTGAACTGCGAAGAACGAGGCAGAGTCAGTGCGGCGGTTATCGCGAAACCAGGCCCAACGAAGTAAAAACTTACGGGAGGACGTCTTGTCGGTGGACTTGGGGCTTGCGGAGCGTCGGTTCGGGCGTTTACCAACTCGGGACTCGAAGCCCCGGTTTCGACCGCCGCCTGGACAGCCGTCGGCGCCTCCTCATTGACAGCAGCGTCGAGGAATTGCTTGATGGCCGGATCTAGAGGGGGAAGGCTGTCGGCTGAGGCGACCAGTTGTATCTTTTTCACCCTCTTGGGGACAGGCGCGGCCGACGAACGCGGTAGTGGTGCCATTCTTCTTTTCGGCGCGATCGGATGACGCACCTGCCCTCGCAACAGGGATGATAGTTTGGGCGCCCCCAGCCGATGGCCAACGGAGCAAGGCCCCCCACGTCCAGAACGCGTGGATTATATTCGATGGGGCATCTGGAGTCGCTTACCGTCGGCGTTTCTTTTTCCTGCAAAGTCAAAACACGAATGTTAAGTCGGCTGATGCGGCCGATGAATGAATCATAGGAAAGAAATCATCGGCTGGAAGCAGGGATATACCGAGGGGATCTCATCCGGCAGAAGCAAGTCGATGTAGCAAGACGGCCGTTGGTGAAAAATGTGGCGTTTAAGTTCAGACCACCATCGGTCGTAAGCAACGCTTCTCCTCGTCGACAGGGTGATTGTGTTGGCGTCGTCGAAGGGGGGACCGGCTATGTTCGGCAACCAATTCATTATCAAATCTTGGCCGACCGCCCCACTAGTTTCAATCTTATCGGCATAAAAGAAGCCGATGGGTAGCTGCCCAAGACCGAACTGTCTTGCCGCCAATACCGGGTAGTAGAATTCATAGCTCCGGGCTGTTGATCGGCCTTGGTGAACCCCGGTCGGCAGGATGCAGGGAGACAGAGAGGCGAGGAACAACTCTCTACACCTTGGGTTATCGGTTGAGTTAAGGTCATCCCAATTGAAGTCAATCGGTAGCTCAAGAGATCCTTGGTCTGGGTAGAAATACCAGGTGCGGTTGTCGCGGGACAGCCCATCGTAAAAGGCTGTGAACCAATCGGCCAATAGCTCGGCCGATTGCCTTGAGCCTCCATGGGCGGCGGCTGCTTCTCCGTAGTTCGTGCATCGCCCGGTGTCAATCGACTACCTTCTTCGTCTTCAATCGGCTCTAGCCATGGAAATCCGGCGTCTGTCAGACAGGGCCGACCAACTATATTCTGGGTGGCCAACACCAACCAGATTTAGAGAAACTACCAGGGGCCATCGGTGTTGACTGGGGCATTGGCGGCTATTTTCGTGGCGGCTTGGTGTAGCATTTGATATGTGTAGCCGAGGAGGTATTTTCCCAGTGCAAATTCCTTCCCATCGGCTAGGATTTCGGCCATGATTTGCCAATTAGCAGTCGACCCACAGCTCGATCCGCAGAATACAATTTTTTCCAACCACATCATCAGAAAGGCGGTGTATTCCCGGTGGCCGACTGTTCCATCTTTCATGTTTTGGGCGATGAAGCCGCTCCAACCATCAATAGCTTTGGTTTTGAACTGATGTTGGGCTTATCGGTTCAAAACGCAGGGGTTAGCCGATGATTCGATCTCCAGCCCAGTTGTCATATATACATCTGCTAGTGTAATGGTCATCGGCCCTTGCCGAAAGATGAAGGCATTAAAACTGTTGTTCCAGAAGTAAGCCGCAGCCGATAAAAGCGGTTCATCTTTCTCCATGCCAGCGATGGACAGTTCCAAGCATTTGGGCAAGCTTTCTCTCTTCCCATTGAGTGTACTTGGCCGATTGTATCCTTTTATACCATTCAGTCCAAGCTGCGTCGGTGGATGGCCAAGCTTTGAATGTTCCGTTCCAATGGGAAAGAGATGATTTGGCGGTGTTGAAAGGCATGCGGTTGGTTTCGGCTACAATCACATCAGTTGGGTCTGTGTTGCCGATAGGTCCGAGGAAATACTTCTCTTCTTGTGTCAGATTGGGGATGAGTATTTGATGAGACAGGTGCTGCAGTTCGAAGAAGGGGAGGAAAGTACTAGTTAGGAATGATGGTATTTTACGGTTCGGGATGAGAAAAATATTAATTGGTAAGAGTATGGAATAAAATGCTATTGAAAAATCACCGAACGGATCATTGGTATAAAGATATTTGGAGAAGCGAGTTGGGAGTAAAATTGTAGATCAAGAGAGAATACCTGAGGAAACTCGTTTGTAGCAGCGGCTGGAGCAGTTTCGGTGGCGGCGGCAGATGGCGCTGCGGTTGCGGCCGGCGCGATGGTGGTGGCCGGCGAGTTGGAGGTACTCGAAGCAGCGGCGGAGGCCATCGGGAAGTTCGGGGACAAAGATGAGTTTGAAGAACGTGGGAAAAGGTGTCGAGCGCCGATGGAGTCGCCGGAGGGGAGAGAGAAGGGCAGGAAGTTTGTTCAAGAAGAAAGCCGAGCGCACATTGAGGGCGTAGGCGATTCGACCAAGGAAGGTGGATATTTAAAGAGCCCTTGGGGAGAAGCCGAGGCGGTTTAGGCCAAGAAGGGAGCAAGAGTTTGAATAGGTAAGCAAATCCGCAACACTTCGTATTACGGACTTGGGGGCATGTGTTAACACTGGAATTTGGTAATTGGGTTCCTAAGTCTGAAAAGGCAAAGTGGAATTGGATCGACTGAAGACAGGAATCGTATCGGCCAAAAGACTGATCGGCTGCAGGGCTAATCGGCTGAGGGTGGATCGAATGGGAACGGCCCACAGCCGATTCTGAGTTCAGAAGAGATGAAACCTTGTTTAGTGCAGAAGCTTGAAGATAAATAGAAGATTCGGTTGCTAATTGTGCGTTTAAAGATATTGCCACTTTTGGATAGAGTCCTGTAACGGCAATTGTATTTGTAATCTAATGAGCAATTTGTTAAGTTGTTAGTTGTAACACGGTATGGGTCCCGTTAGGGATAATATGATGTTTAAACAGTAGTTTAGATAGAATCTAGGGTTGTTACAGATATTTGTATCTTGGGTATAAATAGGACCCGAGACCCTCTGTAAACAAGACAATTCAATCAATCTAATCTTCGGCGCATCGCCATCCTTTTTCCTTTTAGACGAACACTCTGTTTGGCTTTGGGCTGCATCGTCTCGATCCCCAAACTCAGGTAAATGTTTGTCATTAGTGGTAAGATTATCTATTTCTAATGCTTCCATCGCAATGATACATTACAAATTAATGGTTTTACTGCGTCATATATCATATAATGCATATGAATTAGGTCGATGTTTAGATCTATCTTGTAGTTGGCCTATCTCGTCAAGAATATATGGTCAACAGGGCTAGGTCTAAGGGTTGGCTAGTTCGTATGTAGTATCTACCATCTCACCGAGTGTAAGTCGGTAGTAATGGATCGGATGTCTCTTTTGATACTTAATGCTGCATCAAGTTCGAACTATTAAGTCATCTTTAGAACCATCAGTGATCTGTTCTTCTGGGATTTACATTTTCTGGAGATAGCGTTGGGGTTTCAGCCGACCTTATTCACCCTAATGTGTCTCTTTTAACGTGATTGTTATTAGATTCGTATTAGGATTATCTTTTATGTCCAGATCATGTTCTTCAGGGGATGTTGCTTATATGTTTGATCTAGGAATATTATCTTCACATGAGACTCGCTAGAATACCAGCCGATTCGATGTTAGTTTCCCAGCTTCAGCTAGGCTATTGATCTGTATACATATTATTCTTCGTTATGTTTGGATAGGGCGGCTGATGACCGTCTCGGCATGTCCGATACATTCCAGTCGCTTGGCCCAAATATGGTCTAGAATAATATGTATACATCCATGGATTTCCTTGGCCGATCCCGTGGGGATCTAACCTAACGCTTAACGAACACCTCCTTGTTTTTCTTGTTGATTAGCAGATCAAATCAACTGGCACGCTCTACACGTTGTAGGCAGCCGAGAAGGACCTGCACTGGAGTCAAGCAGATCTCCCAGGCCAGCGCGTGAGAGAGATTTCTCGTCAACAGGCGGCGATGGCTCGGGCGGCACACGGGGCCAAGAGGCCACCGGCGTACGCGGGAGAGGCGGATGGTGCTAGGTGCGGCCGGTGACACAACAGTGGCCACCGACGGTGGAAGAGGACGGCGCGTGGCCGACAGTGGAAAAGGATGGCGTGCGGCCCAAATGGAGGCGGCACGTCACAAGGCTGGCGATGGAAGAGAAAGGAAAAGTCGACGCGGCACGGCGGCCGGCAGCGGAACGGTGGCCCTAATGGCGTGCACGGCGGAAGACACGCGCACGAACGTGTGGTGCGGCGGCCAGAACGAACGCGACAAAAATGAAAGAAAAAATGCGAGGGAGAAAGAAGGGGCGATACCGGCGGCTAGAGTTGAAGAAGACGACAACGATGGTGCGATTTGGCAGCTAAAAAATTGGGGAAAAGTGGTGGGTGAGATGTTCCCGGTGATGGCGAGGGTGGAGGTGGCGTTGCAACGGTGTGGTGAGCGACGGTTTGGCCAGAACGGCGACCGGAGTGAGCTCGATGGCGGCGGCTCGGGGCTGCATGGTGCGGGGAATGGAGATAGCTCGAGGTGGCACGGTGGCGAAAGGAAAAGGTGCACCGGAGCTTGGGGAGTATTTATAGAGGGTGAGGGGAGGTGGATGTGACCTGGTTGTGCGGGAACGACGGCTTGACATGGCGCGGTAAGGCATTGCTCGGGATTTGAAATGCGGCCATTGTGGCGTGCACGCGGGACGAGAGAGATGGGAGAGTGGGGGCGCGGGTCGCGGCACGTGCGAGGAGTGGGCGGGGTGGCCGAGGAGAGCGGGAGGTTGCCGGAAATCATGCGGCGCGGGCGACGCGAGCGCGGGATATGCAGCCGGAGGTTGGGGAAAGGCCTAACATGTGGGCCCCAACCCCACATGTCAGTGGGAGGGAGAGGAGGTGAGCCGGGGACGGATTTTATACTTACGCAAGGAACAGGCCGTCGAGCTGGGCCGAACCGGGAAGGACTAATAGACTTTGAGGAGGGAGTAGGCCGATGACGGCCCAAGAAAAGGAAAGGATTTAAATTTGTTTTTTTATGTATTTAATCACATAAATTATATTTATTTTTATAAATACTTTCAATGCCCAAATAAATTCAAGAAAAATCATGAAAATATATGGGCACTCAAAGTATTTAATAAAAATATAAAAATATCATTTACTGATTAAATAATTTATTTAAATAATTACTTAACTGTTTTTGTATTATTAAATTTATTTCTGAGCTCCAAAATTTCACGGAAAATTTGAGAGAGTATTTTAGGGCATGGAGAATATTCCAAAAATATTTTCAGCCATGATTTTTAAAGGAAATTTTTTTCATTATTTAAATTCTCTTGATTAATTACTTTTTTTATTTAATTTCTAAAAATGCATTATTTAACGACTTTTAATCTCGATCGAAAATCGGGGCGTGACAGCTACCACAACCACTTCATTTAGATCTTGCCATGTTAGAACAATGGCCAAGAAAGTGGAATAGGTAAAATATGTGGAATCGCACAACCTCATCTCTTACTTACCAATGTTCTTACATGTTCACGAGGATTGTGAGTGTGCTCGAGTGGCAGTACCATAGTTGTGATTAATCAAAAGGATTACAAGACGAGAGGTCCGGTCCAGGTTTTGTGGAGTTATAGGTGGGTTGTTCAAGAAAGGCTATGGTACTGAAATTATCAAGTATGTAAGAACTCAAAAGATGTGAAATGTTGTCGTCACAAGCACCCCAAACTTGCACCTTTGAATCTAAAACTTACAGCAACACAATCCAAAATTTAACCCCTTGCAACTTCCTCTTTTTTAGACTCTTTTTCTTTGATCTCTCCTTTTTTTATCTTTTTTCAGCAAACACAAGAAAACAAATATGGGGATGTGGAAGTTGAACAGAGAAGAACACGGTGCTACAAAACAACATTTTTTCTTTGATCTCACCTTTTTTTATCTTTTTTAGCAAACACAAGAAAACAAATATGGGGATGTGAAAGATGAACAGAGAAGAACACGGTGCTACAAAACAACATTGACAAACCACGAAAAGAATGCAACCGACACGAGATTAACAGTACCAACAAAGGCTAGGATTTTTTTTTGTGGCCTTTGTGGGCTCTAGAATGGGAAAAACAAAACAAACATATGACGGATAGATCAAACAGATGTAACAAGGGTAAAGATCCTACCATGTTAACTGTGGCTCTAATACCAAATGGTGAGGGATTGACCTCTGGGTGGCATGATCTTCACGACAGTAGGATCACGAACAAAACAACTTGCTGAAAGCAAAACTTAAATAGCTTTATACCTGCCAAGGTTGGATGCGACCAAGCGATGGGAGAGAGGCACCGAAACCACGAAGACTTCGACTCGATCTCTGAACGATCGCAGAACCACAAGCCGGGACTAATCCACACAAAACGGTGCAGCCGTACTGGAAACTGTAAAGCATGAATTAGGGGACCTCAGAGAGATATTTCTCACAAGCTCACAATAAACTAGCAAGAACAAACGTGAGTACACACTCAAGCAGCTCGGCTACAATATACCATATCGGCTTATCAAATGATCAAAAGTCTTTCGTTTGGGAGGTTTAGAGGGGATATTTATACTAGGAACAACCCTCCTAGTTGAGTGTGAACTGAAGTCTCCACGTTGGGGAGGTGGAAGGCCAATTGGTGGAGCACCCATGAGGTAATCTTGGGAACTCGCGTGTCTCTTTAGCTTCTACACAGTATGTAGTAAATAGATGATAACTTTTGATTGGAAAGTCCAAGTCATGATCCGTTTGTTGGGTGTGAAACTAGACTCGATGGGCTTTCCATCCATAGGTCACATGTTAGCTAGCTCTTCGTATTCTGTCCGCAGTGATGTTCGCAATCTACTGTCCGAACCCAATGTTCGGGGTCTTGGCGTTCTCCAACCAGGTCTTGATGATCCATAGCTTCACGTGTGAACCTGAGCAAGGTCAAAGCACAAGAATTAGGTAACAAACAATTCTCATTAATATCTATATCAAAGGTAGCGAGAATGAATTCACCTGCTCTTGTAGCTTCTTTGCACGACTGCGCGTGATCGGTCCTTCATGCATGGCGATCGGATTAGCTACTGGACCATGTGTTGGGATGTTCTCATCACAACCCCGTAGCATTGTTCCCATCAATTCCTCAGAAGTTTGATATAGGTTTCTTTGGTGACTTTGGTTGTGCGCACTTGATGAAATGATCGATCACTTTGTTAGGAATTGGAATCTTTGGTTCCTCGGGCTTCTTAGGGGAAAAAAGTGAAGTGATGCTGCCACTCATTGTCTTCTTAGGCATTGCCATTGTCGACTTTGACACCGAGTCTGACTTAGGTGGTGGATGTCACGACTTGCTCGGTCGCTTGAAGGGTTGGAACTGTCGTTGCTTGGATCGCCTGTCTCATCATTTGACATGACAATTGTGGGCGGTATCACCCTAGCGAGCCCACAGAACGGAGTTAAAATCAGCTGAAGTCACACTGGTAGTCCTCGGGAGGGGGTCAAAAGCCCGACCTCTTCATGGGGTCGGCCGACCCGACCTCCCCTTTGTTTTGACCTCAGCATTCTATCGCGACTTCGATTCATCAGCCTGACCCCAGATCTTCCCAGGAGGAAGGCTTGCTTTGCAAGGATCGTAGAGGAGACAAGGTGGGGACAACCCAGCAGAAGATGACATCACCCGATAGGACTGCATAGAAGGTACTTGCGAAGGACAGATCCCAATGCAAGATGGAACACGAGATACCCACGGCATGCATGACCCGGGGGATCTCTATGTAATTTTCAGATGTTGTTTGTACTTGCTTTTTAGTCTTTAACCTTAGCTTTCTTAGCCCCCAAGTTCTCTTGTAACTGCCCCCGTTGAACTATAAAAGGGAGGGCAGGTCACACGGGCGAGGTGGATCGATTCTTTGGAAGCTAGATCTAATCTCTAGAGCCCCAAGAACTCACACCATTGTACTCTGATTCATACACCACCCCAACAAAGAACATAGGACGTAGGCTTGTTATCCTCCAGGAGCACCGAACCTGTCTAAAATCCTTGGCTCGCATTCTCTATGAGTCGACCATCGTATCCTTTTGGTAGACGTCCCCGACCACTCTTTTACCTCCTCGGGTAGCCCCCTTGAAGGACTGATCGACCACCCGTCGACAATAATGATGTAGCTATTGAGCCATATGATCACATTGTGAAGAGCGGTTCCTAGAGTGTCAACCCCTTCCTTTAGAGGAAGCTCCAACACATACCCTCTGTATTAGCTTGGCACGTCGTCAACTCTGACCCTTGAGTAGATTGGAGACAATGCAACACCGTGTATAATTTGCCCCGCAGATATAGGATGTGCCACGCCGCTAGCAATCTGTTGAGTGATGTTGTTTTGAAGGGGGATGTGGAGCGTGCATGGGGTATGCGTCGTTATGTCGTCCATTGGATAATACGCTGTGTCTTGTTCTGTAGGGATGGCTTCCACAGAGGCGCAACTGCTACATCTCCTACCTGGGCTTACCACTTTGTTCCAGCTTGCACCTCATGCTGCTCCGCCATCATATTAGGAAAAATCTATCCATGTGCCACCTTTAATTGCCGGTCAACCTCTGTCGAGACAATCATCGTCCTCTTGTTGTGTGGGTATTCTATTACAAGTCCAGTACCTATATCTATCGTCCGAAAACCTGTCCTTCCATGGAATGAGACCTACGTCTCTCATGCATCCAGGGTGCTCGGGGTTTCCCAATGCCAGTGTGAGCTCATCTCTCTCCCTTTCTAGCACAAAAGTACCGTGTGACGACTAGGAATGGGCCTCAGCGATCTTCTATGTTTAGCTCTTGCTGTCGAGGTCCTACAACGACCAGCTCCTCCGAAGATGATAGTTCAACCTTCCTGGCATACGCGTAGTGCTTTGTTCGAGTGCCCCGTCCCTCTGGCTTAGGTGTGACTCCGACTTGACGCAAGTGTTCCTCTTTCTCAACCCATTTAGGGATATTCTTAGCGTATCCACTCGGGTCTAGTCGGTGTGAATACTGTTAGTGATATGCCCTAGAGGCAACATGGAGATGTTGGATATCACGTGAATGTTTATGTATAAATGAATAAAGTGTTATTCAGTTCCATGAAATAGACATCTTGTATTGATCAATAAGTACGTGACTTATTTATGAGACTCTTTATGTATGAATCTATTTCTAAACGATCCTCGATCATATATCATATTGTTGGAACAAATATGATTCTAAGATCGGCATGTTTATTGATTGATGATCATGTCTCATAGATCATGGGTATGGAGATACCAAATCAATAAACATGGACACATGTGTTGGAGAACACATTGTTGGATAGACCCACCATGAGACACTACAGAATTAATGTGCCATTAGTTGGTCTCGGTAGTGTTGGTACAAAGTCCTTAGACTTGAGATCACCATGGATTCCAACATGTGTAGTAGCCTACTTTGGGACTACCAAACGCTATTCCGTAATCGGGATAGTTATAAAGGTAGTTTTCGGGTTTGCTATGAAACATGGAGTGGGATGTGAGTGATCAAGATGGAATTTGCCCCTCCTTTGGAGAGATATCTCGGGCCCCTCGAGGTAATGGATTATGGAAATGCATGGCCATGCTAAGTTGATTGAGGAGTCAATCAACGACGATAATCCAATATGGTTCGAGTGAATGGTTAAGCTATTGAAGGGATGGCACACATCTTGCCTATAGCTTAACGGTATCGTGAGGCAAAGGGATTTGTGTACACATTACAGGTTGAGCCGATATTATTCTTGTATACTATGGTGTCAATATGTGCTGCTAGGCGCCGTCATTGCAGTGTCGGCGAGTTAGACTCGGGCCGACGATCGGCTAAGTTAGACTATAGCCGAAACCGAGTATACCTGAACCTACTGGTCGCACGCTTAAGGGGATAAGAACAGGCATTCGAGTTGGACTCGGATACGGCTCGATCGGATAGAGTCCTATAGGCTTACGACGTATGGGCGGCCAACTCTATGAGATATGGATGAGATCCGGTTCAAAAATATAGTCCCGATCGGCCACTAGTCCTAGTCGGCCAACTCTATATAACGGAGGGAGGGGTGGAGAGCTGCGACACGTCAATTGCATCGCGTGCAACGAAGTCGCCGAGATCAATCTCCACGGAAACCCTCCCCACTTTCGAGCCAAACCCTAGCCTTGCATCGCGTGCTAGCACACGGGTGTACGGCGTTCGTCCCCGAACGTGTGGATACCGGTAGAGCGCTGCTACGTTGCGTGCTCTTGATCGGCTTGGATCAGCGCAATCGGAGCGATCGGCGTGGTGGAATCGGCTGCGGTCGGACGCATCGGAGCGAGGCGTGAGAACGCGGCCGGACGACTCGAATCGGCGATTGGCGAATCAGTGTCTCCGGAATCGGCTACACTTCCGGATCGGATTCCCCGATTGGCTATTCCTGCACTCTACTCCAATCGGTAACGATCTATCGACCCTTACTTGCAAGTGTTCTGGTTTGCGCGGTTAAAAGTTTTTGTTTTCAGCTAGCGTAGCCTCCGCGTAACCCTTAAAGTGGTATCGAGCTAATCTTGCTTAGTTCGGGTTTTAGATTGGATCTGAACAAGTTTTGCGCACGGGTTGATTAGATCAATCGGTTTAACGGGATCTCGTTGAGGAGAGTTAATGGTAATTGCGTTCCTTGATAGTGTATCGGAACGGCGTAATGTGATTACGTCGAAGCAATTTCCATATAACTCGGTTTGAGTTGGGTTCGAGATAACGTTCCTTGATAGTGTATCGGAACGGTATAATGTGATTATGCCGAAGCTATCTCGTAGTCCGATCTTGTTTGCCTCGCGCCTACGCAAACCATCTCCCTTGATAGTGTATTGGGACGGCATAATGTGATTATGCCGATATGGTTTCCGTAAGCGATTTCATAGATTGGACCGCCGTGTGCGTACCCCCTTATAGGTCGTCTCGATGCCGTAGCTCGCGATAAGTAGAAAACGTTTCTACGCCTAACTTGTTTTTGCAGAGAATTCTTTGAGATGGTATGGCCCTATTGTATGTATGAGATGTATGAGATGCATGTGATGCATGTAATATTCTTTCATATGTGCAATCCCTGTAATATTCTTTCATACGTGTAATGCTTGTAATATTCTTTCACGACTGCGAGTCGATGTAATCTTCAATTAGAGCTTCTATAGTAGTAGCTTAGTTTGAAGATATCAAGCATTCGACACTTGGAAGATGGTGCCGAAGATGGAGATCCTCGGCGCCGACATGGAGATGGAGATCACCATGTGAAGGGGGCCATACTATTTCATTATATGCTATTCTTCTTGCTTTCATATGTGATATGTTTGTTTGATAGGATAGCATCCCTCTCAAAATTAAGTAGTAATGATGCCCTTCCAAATGTTGCACCCATCACCGTTATGCTCGTCAATGGTGGGTCCGCACAAGCGAGTGCCATTCTCTATCATAACACGAGGGGTATATGTCGACATATACATGCAGGAGCATTTGGTTTACTTAACAAGGCTATCAAAACAGTTTTGGGCCTTGGGGCATAGGTTGGGGCCGGGGCATGGAGATGCCACACCAACAACAAGAGTCACATAGAGATGTGATTAGCAAGGTGTTGCTTACGATGTTACTAATTTTCTAGCAGTGATGCCAAAGCTCACTAGAAAATTAATTAACATGTGGATCTTGACCCAATACGTAACCTAGAGGGAAGGTGGAAAATACGTAATGGGAGTCTAATGTTAAATTGTTTAACAATAGACATAGCATAAACATTGTGCTAAACTTTGCTTTTTCATTGTAGAATAAATGGCGGCTAATACTACACCCGTACCTTTAATTTGCGATCTATTCTCGAAAAGGAAAAATTAAATGGAACAAACTTTATGGATTGGTATCGCAACTTGAGAATTGTTCTCAAGCAAGAGCGTAAGGAGTACGTTCTTGAAGTACCCTATCCCGAGGATTTGCCAACTAATGCCACTTGCAACGCACGGAGGGCTTATGAGAAGCACACTAATGATGCCCTAGATATAAGTGTCTCATGCTTGCTACAATGTCCCCGAGCTTCGAAGCAATATGAGAGCGCGATGCTCACACTATTATTCGGGACTGCGTGGCATGTTTGAGAACCAAGCTCGGGCCGAGAGGTTCAACACCTCAAAGTCCTTGTTTGCGTGCGGGGCTTGTTGAGGGAATCCCGTCGTCCGCATGTGATAAAGATGATTGGCTACATTGAGAGTCCGGAAAACTGGGTTTTCCCTTAGCCAAGAGTTGGCTACGATGTGATTCTCCGTCGCTCCCTCCGAGCTTCGAGCCATTCATATTAAATTATCACATGAACAATATGGATAGGACCTTGGCTGAATTGCATGGGATGCTAAAGACAATGAGGAGAGTATCCAGAAAAACGGTCATCATGTGATGATGATGCGAAGGCTAAGCGCAAACCACTGTCCAAGAAACTTTGCACCAAGAGGAAGTTAACTCCCGATGAGATCGCGAGTGCCTCTAATGCAAAGAAGGGCAAGAAGGGGTTGGCGGGATCGATGCCGTTTGCTTCTACCGCAAGGAGACAGAGCCCTTGGAAAAGGAACTGCAAGAAGTACATGGAGGATCTCAAGAAGAAGCAAAGTACGACTTCGCTTCGGTATTAATGTTATAGACATTAATCTTGCTACTTCACCTACGACTCTTGGGTATTTGATACCGGATCGTAGCTCATATTTGCAAATCATTGCAGGGAATGAGAAGAAGTAGAGGATTGAGAAGGGGCGAGGTGAACTGCGCGCTCGGCAATGGAGCAAGCGTTGCTACGTTCTTTGTCGGCACAGTACCACTTCATCTACCTTCGGGATTAGTTTTGGAATTAAATAATTGTTATTGTGTTCCAACACTATGTCAAAACGTTATTTCCGCTTCATGTTTGCAAGCGGAAGGATATGATTTTAGATCAATGAACAATGGTTGTTCAATATATCTCGAGATATGTTCTATTTTCATGCTCCATTGGTGAATGGATTATACGTTTTGAATCTTGAAGCGTCTCCCATCTATAACATTAATACGAAAGGCAACTCTCTAATGATATAAACCCCACGTTTATCCGGCATTGTCGCTTAGGCCATATAAATAAGAAACGCATGGAGAAGCTCCATAAGGATGGATTGCTTCACTCTTTTGATTTTGAATCATTTGAGACATGTGAGTCTTGTTTACTTGGTAAGATGACAAAGGCACCTTTCACGGGACACGGAAAGAGCAAGTGACTTGTTGGCACTCGTACATACCGATGTATGTGGACCAATGAGCTCAACGGCCGAGGTGGTTATCGTACTTCATTACCTTTACCGATGACTTTAGTAGATATGGTTATATCTACTTAATGAGGCATAAGTCCGAATCCTTTGAAAAGTTCAAAGAATTCCAGAATGAAGTACGAGAATCATTTAGGGAAAACAATCAAGTTTCTACGATCGGATCGTGGAGGGAATACTTGAGCCAAGAGTTTGGTAATCATCGAAAGATTGTGGAATTGTTCCACAGTTAACTCCGCCAGAACTCCACAATGGAACGGAGTGTCCGAACGGAGAAATCGCACCTTATTGGACATGGTGCGGTCGATGATGAGCCAAAGTGATCTTCCGTTATCTTTCGGGGATATGCTCTTGAAACAATGCGCTCACACTAAATAGAGTTCCATCTAAGTCGGTTTAAAAGACACCATATGAGATATGGACAGGGCAACCCCTAGTTTGTCTTTTCTCAAAATATGGGGATGCGAAGCTTATGTAAAACGTTCTGATCGACAAGCTCACACCCAAATCGACAAGTGCTTCTTTGTGGGATATCCTAAGGAAACTAAGGGATATTACTTTTATAATCGGGAACAAGGCAAAGTGTTTGTCGCCCGACACGGTGTCTTCTTGGAGAAAGAGTTTCTTTCAAGAAGGGTTAGTGGGAGCAGGGTGCATCTTGAAGAAGTTCAAGAAACACCGGAAAATGTTTCGGCGACCACGGAACCACAACAGGAGGTGCAAAGTGTTGCGCCACCGGTTGTAGATACACCGGCCCACGGAGTCGAAAGATCACGTCGTGCGCCCGACAGTACAGTGCGGAACAACGTGATATATTGTTGTTGGACAACGATGAACCTAAGACCTATGAGGAAGCGATGGTGGGACCCGATTCCAACAAGTGGCTTGGAGCCATGAAATCCGAAATAGAATCCATGTACGACAATCAAGTTTGGAACTTGGTTGATCCACTGATGGTGTCAAAACCATTGAGTGTAAATGGGTTTTTAAGAAAAAGGCCGATATGGATGGAAATGTTCACATCTATAAGGCGCGATTGGTGGCGAAAGGTTTTAAACAGATTCAAGGAGTTGATTATGATGAAACCTTCTCGCCCGTCGCAATGCTTAAATCTATTCGGATTATCCTAGTGATTGCTGCATATTTCGATTATGAGATATGGAAAATGGATGTCAAAACGGCTTTCCTGAATGGAAACCTAAGCGAGGATATATACATGATACAACCTCGGGGTTTGTCGATCCAGAATCGCTCGGAAAGATATGCAAGCTACGAAATCCATTTATGGATTGAAGCAAGCATCTCGGAGTTGGAATATACGTTTTGATGAAGTAATCAAAGGGTTTGGTTTCATCAAAAACGAAGAAGAGGCCTGTGTTTACAAAAGGGTCGGTGGGAGCGCAATTGTATTTCTAATCTTATATGTGGATGACATATTACGATTGGAAATGATATCCCTATGCTAGAATCCGTCAAGTCTTCATTGAAAAATAGTTTTTCCATGAAAGACTTAGGGGAGGCAGCATATATATTGGGCATTCGGATCTATAGAGATAGATCCAAGAGGCTAATTGGATTAAGCCAAAGTACATACATTGACAAGGTGTTGAAAAGGTTCAACATGCATGATTCCAAGAAAGGTTTCTTGCCCATGTCACATGGCATTAATCTTAGCAAGAATCGGTGTCCTCGGACACATGATGAGCGGAATAAGATGGGTATGATTCCATATGCTTCGGCAATTGGATCCATCATGTATGCCATGCTTTGTACACGCCCGCATGTCTCGTACGCTTTGAGTGCTACGAGCGGATACTCGAGATCCAGTGAAGGTCACTGGATTGTAGTAAAGAATATCCTTAAGTACTTGAGAAGAACTAAGGATATGTTCCTAGTCTATGGAGGTGAAGAAGAGCTCGTTGTAAGTGGTTACACCGATGCTAGCTTCCAAACAGATCAAGGATGATTATAGATCGCAATCTGGGTTCGTGTTCGCTGAACGGAGGCGCGATCGGTGGAAGAGTTCCAAGCGGGATACGTTGCTGATTCTACAACGGAGGCCGAGTACATTGCTGCTTCGGAAGCCGCAAAGGAGGCTGTTTGGATCAAGAAATTCGTTTCGAGCTTGGTGTGATGACTAGTACGACGGGTCCAATGTCTCTCTATTGTGATAATAGTGGAGCCATTGCGCAAGCCAAGGAGCCGAGGTCACATCGAAGTCCAAACACATACTTCGGCGATATCATCTCATCCGCGAGATAGTGGACAGGAGGTGATGTCAAGATATGCAAAGTGCACACGGATCTCAACATAGCCGATCCGCGACAAAACCTCTCCCTCCCGAAGCATGAGGCACACACAAGAGCAATGGGTATTAGATACTTACATGATTGACTCTAGTGCAAGTGGGAGATTGTTAGTGATATGCCCTAGAGGCAACATGGAGATGTTGGATATCACGTCAATGTTTATGTATAAATGAATAAAGTGTTATTCGGTTCCATGAAATAGACATCTTGTATTGATCAATAAGTACGTGACTTATTTATGAGACTCTTTATGTATGAATCTATTTCTAAACGATCCTCGATCATATATCATATTGTTGGAACAAATATGATTCTAAGATCGGCATGTTTATTGATTGATGATCATGTCTCATAGATCATGGGTATGGAGATACCAAATCAATAAACATGGACACATGTGTTGGAGAACACATTGTTGGATAGACCCACCATGAGACACTACAGAATTAATGTGCCATTAGTTGGTCTCGGGTAGTGTTGGTACAAAGTCCTTAGACCTGAGATCACCATGGATTCCAACATGTGTAGTAGCCTACTTTGGGACTACCAAACGCTATTCCGTAACGGGATAGTTATAAAGGTAGTTTTCGGGTTTGCTATGAAACATGGAGTGGGATGTGAGTGATCAAGATGGAATTTGCCCCTCCTTTGGAGAGATATCTCGGCCCCTCGAAGTAATGGATTATGGAAATGCATGGCCATGCTAAGTTGATTGAGGAGTCAATCAACGAGATAATCCAATACGGTTCGAGTGAATGGTTAAGCTATTGAAGGGATGGCACACATCTTGCCTATAGCTTAACCGGTATCGTGAGGCAAAGGGATTTGTGTACACATTACGAGTTCGAGCCGATATTATTCTTGTATACTATGGTGTCAATATGTGCTGCTAGGCGCCGCGTGGCAAGGTCGGCTGAGTTAGACTCGGGCCGACGATCGGCTAAGTTAGACTATAGCCGAAACCGAGTATACCTGAACCTACAGGGTCGCACGCTTAAGGGGATAAGAACAGGCATTCGAGTTGGACTCGGATACGGCTCGATCGGATAGAGTCCTATAGGCTTACGACGTATGGGCGGCCAACTCTATGAGATACGGATGAGATCCGGTTCAAAAATAGAGTCATGATCGGCCACTAGTCCTAGTCGGCCAACTCTATATAAAGGAGGGAGGGGTGGAGAGCTGCGACACGTCAATTGCATCGCGTGCAACGAAGTCGCCGAGATCAATCTCCACGAAAACCCTCCCCACTTTCGAGCCAAACCCTAGCCTTGCATCGCGTGCTAGCACACGGGTGTACGGCGTTCGTCCCCGGACGTGTGGATACCGGTAGAGGCGCCGCTACGTTGCGCGCTCTTGATCGGCTTCGGATCGGCTGCAATCGGAGCGATCGGCTGTGGTGGAATCGGCTGCGGTCGGACGCATCGGAGCGAGGCGTGAGAACGCGGCCGGACGACTCGAATCGGCTGATTGGCGAATCGGCTGTCTCCGGGAATCGGCTACACTGTTCCGGATCAGATTGCCCTGATTGGCTATTCC
The DNA here is from genome assembly GCA_019925245.2 of Oryza australiensis. Classification (NCBI taxonomy): domain Eukaryota; kingdom Viridiplantae; phylum Streptophyta; class Magnoliopsida; order Poales; family Poaceae; genus Oryza; species Oryza australiensis. Next base: position 1,395,114 of record JAIFGZ020000595.1, on the reverse strand, counting down.
GCTGCACTCTACTCCAATCGATAACGATCTATCGACCCTTACTTGCAAGTGTTCCTGGTTTGCGCGGTTAAAAGTTTTTGTTTTCGGCTAGCGTAGCCTCCGCGTAATCCTTCAAATACTTGTTCTTCGCAGAGTTGGCCTTGTATCTTTCTCTCATTTCTCTTGCCTCCTCAGATGTTTTCCATCTCACAAACTCATCCCAGTAATCCGCACACTTTTGATACATAGGTTTGTTAAAATCCAGGGTTAAGCCATGTTGGACGAAGTCTGTGTTCAGGCTGCCCTTTCAATTTTGAAGTGAGTGCTCATCTTGGATAGGGCCCCATGCTTTGCTAGCGCTTCTCATCCTTCGAGAAATGAGAATGACTGCTTCAACTTTCGCCAACACTCTTCCTTCAGATTTTCTGGTACCATTCACTCATGTTGTGTTACGTCCCTTGCTTTCCAATATCGGTACTTGATGGGAACGAAATTACAATGACACCTCATGCCCTGCCATACAGGGTCAATTCCTCTCTGATGGCGTGGTTGATTTCTCTGTACCAACAGCAAAAGTGCCAGCCTCCATGAAAATAAGAAAGTTGATTTTTTTAGAATAGTCTGTTAGAGTAGGAGTTTCATAATGCATAATTGCGTCAAATTTAGGTCAAAATTACCTCACTACCTTCGAGATTCTCTTGATTCAAATTTAGATACGCACTATGGCTACCGTGTTGTTCGTTGCTTGATGCAGAGATGGTGAATTCTTCGTGCTTGATCTTGTCTACAATGGAAGCTTGTTTTAGAAAAAAACTACATGATTCTATTGATTCGTCTCTACTGAAAGTTCTAAGAAAATTTAGTAACCTACTTTAAATTATCAAATGTATTACTTTTGTGCTTTGAGAAGAACCTTTGCAAAAATTGTTACACCATTTAGCCTTCGCTGAAGATTTCCTAAAACTACAACTGTCATAGCATGAGGTGTTGTGGTAGGTCAAAAGGCAAGCAGAAGGCCTTTGCCGCGACCTTTGATGCAATGATTGATGCGGAGCCCTTCGCTTGCCACAAGGCCTTCAACATGCCTAAATAATTCGAACCATGGTTCGATTAGGTAAATAACTCATCTAACATGTATATGCATGTGCCACTCACACTCACTCACTCTCTCCCCTATCCACCCACACACACTCTCTCTCTCTCTCAACGGTGGAGCTTTCCCTACCCCCGGCAGCAGCATGGCGGTGACTCGAGGACCCAAGCCCTAGTTTCACATAGCTTGGAGAAGGCAACATTGCGACAATGAGGCGGTGCGAATCAAGAGGTGGTGGTATGGCAGCTCGGCAGTGGTGCGGATCGAGAGACGCTTGACAGCGGTATGATGGCTTGGCAGCAAGGAGAGGACGACGGTTGGCTCGCGGTGAGGAGGGGCCTATGGTTGACGGTCACGGCGACACTATCTCTCCCACCCTGGTGATGGCAGTATTGTTTGTTATATGCCCTAGAGGCAATCATAGAGATGATTGTATCACATAGTATGTTTACATATTTATTATATGTTGTTCCTTGAAATAGGTAACTCATTGTTGATTAATGAATATGTGATTTGTTCATGAGACTATTTATGTTGTATGTTACTATTTCTAAAGGATCTCTGATCAAATATCATATATGGAACAAATATGGTTCAATGATCAACACATGTATTGATTGATGATCATGTCTCATGGATCATGGTATGAAGGTACTGAATTAATAAAGTGGACACATGTTGGGAAACATGTTGTTGGATAGACCGAACATGAGACACTGCGAGAGCTTATATATGATGTGCCATTAGTGGTCTCATATTCGTGTTGGTGTAGAATCCTTAGACCTGAGATTATCATGGTTCCCAATATGTGTAGTAGCTTTCTTAGGGGCTGCCAAACACTACTCCATAACTGGGTAGTTATAAAAGTACTCTTCTCGTATGCTATGAAACATGTAGTGGGATATGAATGATCAAGATGAGATTTGCCCCTCCCTTGGAGAGATATCTTGTGGCCTCTCGATGTTATAGATTATGGAACTGGATGGTCATGCCAAAAGTGATTGAGGAGTCAATCCCAGGTTAAATAATCTATTATATGATCGAGTAAATGATTGAGCTATTAAAGGATGGTACATATCTAGCCTTGAGGTTAATCGATATCATGAGGCAAAGGGGTTTATACAAGTATACACTAAAAGTTCAGCCAATATGATCTTTATGTATGCCTGATGTGTCAATATGTTCTGCTAGGGGCCGTTGTTGACACGTGGACCAAAAAAGGTGTTTTTAGGTTGCAGCCGAGTGTACATGAACCTACAGCGTCGCACACTTAATGAGCCAAAATAAAGGGATTGGATGGAGATCCAATATATGCTCAATTCGGATAAAGATCCGAGTTGGAGGCCCTGTTATGGATCCCATATATTCTTTAGGTGATGAGGATAGCAGATAGATAGAAACCCTAGCCATCACTCCCCTTCCGAGCATAGGCTCCCAGATCTACAAGATAAGCAAGGGTCAGATGAGAAAGATTCGAGGAAAAAGAGGGAGGGATGAGAAGAGAATGTGCTCACCTAGATGTGGTGCCGCCTTGCATCGCCTCCGTACCATCGCCAAGCCTCTGCACAGCGCCGTTGTCGCCAGGGTGGGGATACTTGTTCGGTTACACATAGGGTAATGATCTATGATCTATGATCTATGATCTCATACCGTGTCGAGTGGTAATGATCTATGATCGAAATAATTCCAGCCGACAGGTCAGTAAATATAGCAAATGTCGATTTAACCTTTTGTGAAATCGACGGCATCGATTGCTTGTCCAGTAAGGTTTGGGAGGCTGATTTTCTAAAGGTGTCCGATTCTACTATAGAGCCAATTGTAGACGAAGAACCTCAATTGTTACTTTGAGAATGTCGTGGAGGGTCAAGTGTCTACACCAAGGACACCGTGGATGATCTCGATAGCAAGCTAGGTCAGGGTTTTATGTCGGCCGACGAGCTTGAAGAGGTTGATATAGGTCCGGAGATAGGCCTAGGCCGACATACATGTAACAGTCTCAAATTTGTAACTTTAAATGTGAATAAAATAGTGAAAAACATTTTTGCGAATCAATTTTGTATTATATTTGGTTTAGAGTATTCAAAAATCCCCAAATACTTTTAAATTTTTAAAAAATCAAGCTAGGAAATCAAATATAAAGTGATTGGTTGTTATTCTTTGAAAATCTTACATTTAAGTCTTAAATCAAGAACATTTATAAAACTTAAAGTTTAAAAATTAACTTTAAAACCTAAATAAAATTTATCAAAACTTTTCCTAAATTTTCCCTTTTCCTTTAATTTCTCTTTTCCTTTTTCCTTTTCCTTTCCTCTTTCTTTTCCTTCCTTTTTCTCTCCTTCCTCTTCTCCCTTCCTAGTCTTCTTCTACCTCTGTTTACAGAGCAACCCACGGCAGCGCCATACCACGGCCAATGACCTGTGGGCTAATCTTTGCCCACTGAAGTAACTCCAACCGATAGAGTGACTACTCTATCTACTCACGCAATAGCTATCCGGGATTGAATCCATGAGTCATCGTTGTAATCTCCTGAACCGACATAGGGAAAAACCATTGCCGCAGAGGTTTCAATTCTCAAGAACATGTGTTTTCTTCACCGGCACATCGAACCAACCCAAAACTATGACCTCAACTCGTAAACACGTTATCAAGCCATTGGCTCGGCCACGACATCATCCCTATCATCGCCGAACCGACATAAACTGCACCGCCATAGCCAACGAGCATATCCCCGAAGAAAACCGACCTTGAACTCCTATAAGTAGACCCCGATAGCTTGAACTTTGTATACTGTTTTGGATCACAATCTTCCCTTCTTAAATACCCCCAAAAACCCCCAACTATTATAGACCATACATTGCTAATTTTGCCAAGATTCAGAGTTAGGTCTGAAGAACCCTAGAACAAGCCGCATCAAGGAAATTGCAAAATTGAAGATCTTCGACCAATACTCCTTTGAATTCAAGGTACGCCGATGTTCTAAGATCCCTAGACTTACTTTGCCCCAACATATTTTAGACTTTAATTCGCTGGAAAGCACTGCCGACGATAGCCGCCGGCCATCCTTTGTTTTTCGGCTAGAGCTCGCACGGTACTAGCCTCCTCTACTACGTATCCGGTTCAACCAGTGTGCTAGAAAGATTTCCCAAGGTCCATAGATGCTTGTAGACCTCTTTCTTTGTTCAAAATTCCATTGGAGCATGCCGCGCCGAAATTCTTTGTCTGCCGGAACCATGCGCCGCCGCCGGCTCGCCTTTGAGTTTTGCCGACTCATTTAACCACAAAAATGGAACAACCATGAGTCCTAGATGGAGAAAAACTCATTTAATCCTAAGCTTTAGCCACTCCACGTCGTGCGCTAGCGTTCAGCAATGCTAGTTTCGGGAAGAAGAGAGAGAAGAACGGAGGTAAGAGATGGTGAACAGTAGCCAAAGAAAAAAAATAGAGAAAAGAATAGAAAAGTGAGAAGAAGTAGATAAGGCATTCGTGGCTCAGTGGAAACTCCACCCGATATTTTTTAATTTTTTTTTGTTTTATTTCATTCAAAGTGCAAAGGAAGCAAGAAAAGTATAATAAACCCTAGAAAAAGACTCTAGAAAAACAATTTAACCTTTTCAAACTCCTTCAAACTTTCTTTTCAAATCTTTTTATTCTTTTAAATTCATTCCTTTATTTTTTCTAAAACCCTTTTAAAATTCATATTTCAAAGTATTTTTATAATTTAAAATCTAAAACCATCAAATCAAAAGTAATATTTCCTAAATTTTAAAAAGAGATTACTACACTAAAATATTATTTCCTCATAATATTTTTTATTATTATTTGGATTCATTTGTTAATCTATTTTATTTTATTTTATCCATAGATCGTGACGTTATATCCTCGAAGAATTAGAGCACGACCCAAAGGTTGATATAAACGCCCTTATCGCCCTCCAACCAAATACGAGTTTTGAGACCGCTGACACGCAAGACAAGTCGAACTATCTTTAAATATTTTGTTTAAAAACAATGAATTATCATGTTTTCATTATAAAGACATCGTGGGATGTGTTAGATAAAATACATTTCCATGCATTAGTAGTATTATAACATTTTATGAAAAAAATGTTATTTTATATTTTTAGCTACATTTTCCTTCTCTTTAAGTAAACTTGCAAGGCATCATTTCATGTGTTTAGTAATCCATGCATCATAGTACATAAAAGAATATTTCATGCATTAGAGATATTTCATGCACTAGGAACACCTTATATGAAAAAAGGAGATTGTTATTTCATATATTCAGATATATTATCCTTCTCCTTAGAAAGTATCTAGATAACTAGGACTAATTATAAACCATCATCATGATAAAATAAACATCATTGCATATGTTAATATTCCATTCATGAAGTCATTTTATATAGTAAAGTAGAAAGATGATCTATTATTTTATGTGATAGGCAAATATAAGTCCTATCAGTTCATATGATATTAAAATGGTTTTTGCTATATGCTAGAAAATATAAAAATACTTATGCCATAATAAGGACATAGTTTTGCCCATCCCATAGACCGATTAAACCGACATGGCATTTATATATTTCTCTCCGATCTCTCTGGGGACTCAGGAGGTTTATAATGAGCATAACAACATTTGGAGATTGTCGTGTTGATAACGTCTTATTCATGGGCAACTATGTAAACAGCGGATAAAACGCCGATACTAACCAAATTGGTACCGTCTGTTAAGATAGAATCCAGGTTCTACCAAGGCGGGGCAAGTGTGTGACGAGCAACTATTAAATAGGAGACAGATCCACCAATTACTGGTTAGAATTGGTGCTCCTATTAAGATAGAACTCAGGTCTCGTTCACACATCAGAAAAGGTTAGAACTATATAAAAGCAATGTTATCCTTAGCTTTGCTACCTAGGGTTAATCCTCGGGTAAAGCTGGAAGACATTGCAGAGTCGATTTGTATTCGAATACACCGTACTCTCGGTCAATGGAATTATGTCTATGGGTGAATCCAGTACAATGGCATGAGCACCTTTTTAATTATTATAAAAAAATGCATATCTAAGTATCTTTAGGAAGGGGGTAAAATTTATAGAATTAAAGTTCATGCTTCATACTCATGGTTAGATGTATTAAACATACTATTAAGGAATAGAACATATGCAAATATTAGATTTTCTTTTAGCAGAATGTTTCTCTTGTCGATATAGCATGCATAAGTATAAAAAAATAAAACTATATCCCGTTTGGCTTGCTGAGTACCCTTGGTACTCACCCTTGCATAATTATACTCAGGTAACCCAGAAGAAGAGGAAGAACTCTCATGTACCCTAGAGGATTGGGAGGACGAGTACGATTTCTAGGTCGACTCTACACTTGGGCTATCCCTGTGGAAGTGTCGCGATTTTTCTTGTGTTGTATGGGTTGTATTTGAACTTTATAAGTTTGTATAAATACGTAAAGTTCTTCTATCTATATTGTCTCACACATAACCAGACTCCTGGGAGGTTATGTGGTATTGTGGGAGTTGATCCTTTTAGGAGACCCCACAGAGATGGTATCAGAGCAGAGCTTGACTATAGGTTGACCTAGGTAAGTTAGATTGAATTTGGAAAATTATTTTTAAAATTAGAAAAATTTGCAAAAACCACTAAACATTTCTATCTTGAAGTCTTGGCCTCTTATCTATTCTTTTCTTTTATATCTTTTTAGGTAAAAAGGGAATTTGATTTTACTTTTCTGTCCCCTTCCAAAATATTAAAAAATATTAAAGTATGGTAATAAGAAATAGGATAAGGGTTAGAATTAGTTAGTCTTTTAGGAATAGAATTATTAATAGATAGGTTGTCCAAAGTCAATTGATAAGTTGTTCGTTAAATAGAGCCATGTCTTGAGTTATTTGGTGGAAAAATTAGTTAGGATTCAAGGACCTAAAAACCACCAGTGTAGATTCTTGTTGTTTTCAAAAAAAATTGAAAAAGAAAAACCTAAATATGATTCTACTTGTATCTTTTCTAAATTTCTTGCTAAAATCGTAACCTATGCGTTCATTTCTTTCCTACGAAGATAATAAAGAATAATTTTATAAACATTTGTTACAGACCTAGCCAAAGGGCTAGAATAAAATGTCGGGAATAGAAGGAGATGGGGTTGCAGGGCAGCAGTCTGGGGAACAACAACCTACTGAACAACAAGCTCCAGAACAACCATGGGCAACCAAGATAATGTTCTCAGGCTTATGGAGACTATGGAGCGGAACTACACCAGGTTATTTGAACAAGTTATCAGTCGCATGGCACAGACTGGAACACCTGGTGGAGAAGGATCTGTTATGGGGTCCCGATGGATTGATTTCCAGAGGACCAAACCACCAACATTTGCTACTGCGCTAGAGCCTTTGGCAGCAGATGACTGGCTATTAGATGTGGAAAGGAAGTTGAACACAGTCCAATGTAATGACCGTGAAAAAGTTCTATACGCATCACACCAGTTAAGTGGGCCAGCTGCAATATGTTGGATAAACTACCAGGCCACTCATCCGGATAAAGAATCTATTACATGGAAGGACTTCGTAGAAAAATTCTGGAGTGCCCATATTCCTGAAGGATTGATTGTAGCTAAAATGAAAGAATTCAGGAACCATGTAGAAGGAGGAAAATCTATAGCAGAATATCATGCGGAATTTCAACGTCTAGCTCGATATTCACCAGATGATGTGAACACCGAGAAAAAGAAAATAGTATGGTTTGTTGAAGGATTGGATGATCGAGTCAAATATAGATTAGCAGGACTAGATTACTCAGACATGTCAACTCTCTTGGATAAAGTCCTGTTAATCGAACAACGGAAGAAAGAACTTGAGGAAGGGAGGAAACATAAAGCTCCACCACAAATGAGGCCAACATCAAGCTATCAAAAACAAAGATTTACACAACAAACAGGATTACCCCATCTTTTCCCACCTCCAATGCAAAGAGGCCCAGTGCCACAAAGATTTCAATTTGGAAATAATTTGCCTTTTAAGGCAACCCTAGTGTTATCAGTGCGGACAAATGGGACATTTACGTCCACAATGTCCACAAAAAGGTTATCTAATAGAGGTAGCCCAGGCCCGGGCAAGGATGCAGCAGACTCCACCACGTGTTATACCACCAGCTCAGGGCGCGGTAGGACAGGGAGCAAGACCTCAGAATCAGGGATCCACGGTACCCTACCGTGGAGGACAAGTTGGAGGTGCTGTGGCAGGACGTGGGCGGCCTAATCCTAGTGCTGTTCAAGGAAGAATAACAAATGTAACCGCCCAGGATGCTGTGGAAGCTACAGATATAGTACTCGGTATGTTCCCTAATAATTCTGAACCTGCTTTCGTTTTATTTGACACGGGTGCTACACATTCATTTATTTATTTAATTTTGGTAAAGAAAAGAAAATTAAGCTTAGTTGCTCTAAACAATACACATGTGATTCGTGCCCCTGGATCCGACATGAAATCCCAATTTAAATGTCCGAAAGTAGACATCCAGATTGAAGGGGTCATGTTCACTCCAGACCTTATCCTCCTAGAGATGCAGGGGTTTGGTTACATAAGCATAAGGAGGATGGATTGTGACAATAAGATTATTCGGTTAATAAGCATAGGGGGTAAAGAGGTAGAATATAGAGCTAAGAAACCCCTATTGCCAACATTACCAGAAGCTCTAAATGTTATGGTGGCAGAATGAGTAGAGAAAATACCAGTTGTTAAAGAATTTCCGGATGTATTCCCAACTGATCTTCCCGGTATGCCACCAGAAAGGGAGACCTGGTACCAAACCAATTGCCAAAGCCATGTACATAATGGCTGCACCTGAGTTAGAAGAGTTAAAAAGACAAATAGATGAATTGGAGGAGAAGGGATTTATTAGACCCAGTGTCTCAGAGTGGGCAGCACTAGTACTGTTTGCAAAGAAAAAAGATGGAACATTGAGAATGTGCATAGATTATAGAGCACTGAATGAGGTTACTATTAAAAACAAGTACCCTTTTCCAAGGATTGATGATCTGTTTGATCAGTTAAGAGGGGCAAAAGTATTCTCAAAGATATATTTAAGATCTGGATATCACCAATTATGGGTAAAGGAGGATATACCCAAAACAGACTTTATTACCAGATATGGGCTATATGAATTTGCAGTAATGCCCTTTGGAGTAACAAATGCACCGGCTGTTTTCATGAATGTCATGAACAAAACCTATATGGAATATTTGGATAAATTTGTAGTGGTATTTATAGACGATGTTCTCATCTACTCTTCCAGTATAGAAGAGCATAAGGAACATTTAGGACTAGCTTTGGAGAAATTAAGGGAACAACAACTCTATGCTAAGTTTCAAAATGTGAGTTTTAGATGGAAGAAGAGCAGTTTTTAGGTCATATCATAACTGTTGAAGGAGTTAAAGTGGATCCAGAAAAAGTAAAGGCAGTATCAGAATGGGAACAACCCTCAATAGCGAAAGATATTAGAAGTTTTCTTGGAATGGCAGGGTATTATCGGCGATTTATTGAAGGATTTTCAAAGATAGCAAGGCCCCTTACAATTCTATTAAAGAAGGATATACCTTTTGAATGGACAGAAAAGTGTGAAAAAAGTTTTCAAGAGCTAAAGAAAAGACTCACCACTGCTCCAGTGTTAGCATTACCAGATAACAAGAAGTATTTTCAGGTATATTGTGACGCTAGTCGTCAAGGATTAGGATGCATAGTAATGCAGGAAGGAAGAGTCGTCGCTTACGCATCCCGTCAATTAAGAACACACGAGCAAAATTACCCTACACATGATCTGGAATTAGCTGCAGTGGTTCATGCCTTAAGTATATTTTCACTCAACCCGGTCTAAACCTAAGACAAAGGAGATGGTTGGAGTTAATTGAGGATTATGATTTCGACATCCAATATCATCCAGGAAAAACTAATGTTGTAGCTGATGCCTTAAGCCAGAAGGCATATTGTAGTAATAGCATGATTAAAGAGTGTCCAGAGCCACTACAAGTAGAAATACATAAACTAAGGTTAGATTTTGTGGGAAAAACAAGTGTGGCCCAAATGGAAGTAAAGCCCACCTTGGAAGATGAAATAAAAAGAGCACAACAGAATGACCCACAAATTCTGAAGATTAAACAAGAAATGCAAAAAGGCAAGGCACCATGATTTACAGAAGATAATAATGGGTTCCTTAGATTTCAAGGACGAATCTGTGTTCCAGAAGGAAAAGAAATAAAAGAGGTAAGCTTACAGGAAGCCCATGATTCACTGTTTTCTATTCATCCTGGAAGTACAAAAATGTATCAAGACCTTAAGAAGATCTTTTGGTGGACCAATATGAAGAAAGAGATAGCTGAGTACATGAGCCTGTGTGAAGTATGTCAAAAAGTAAAGGCAGATCATGAGAAACCTGCAGGATTAATGCAACCACTTCCTTGCGCAGAATGGAAATGGGATGAAATTGGAATGGAATTTATCATAGGCTTACCAAAAACTAAGGAAGGATATGATGCCATATGGGTAATTGTTGATAGGCTAACCAAATTAGGATATTTTATCCCTATAAAACAAACTTATTGAGGGGATAAATTGGCTGAAATATACCTAACCAGGATAGTTATACAACATGGAGTACCCCTGAGGATTATATCAGATCGAGGATCACATTTTACCTCCAGATTTTGGAAAACATTTCAAGAACTCATGGGTACCAAATTAGGATTCAGTTCAACTTATCACCCACAGACTGGAGGACAAATAGAAAGAGTAAATCAAATCCTTGAGGATATGCTAAGAGCTTGTGTATTAGTATATGGACTAGTCTGGAATATTTGTTTACCCTTTGCACAATTTTCCTATAACAACAGTTATCAATCCAATCTAGGAATGGCACCTTCGAAGCATTATATGGTAGAAAATGCAGAACCCCTCTCAATTGGACAGAAGTTGAGGAAAGACAATTAATAGGACCACAATTGGCACATGATGCAGAAGCTCATGTCAGAATTATAAGAGAAAAATTGAAAGCTGCCCAAGAACGACAGAAAAGTTACAGTGATAACCGAAGAAGGGGCTTGAGCTTTAAAGTTGGAGATTTTGTTTATTTAAAGGTAAACACCATTTAGTGGTGTCCATCGGTTTCAAATAAAAGAGAAACTAGCCCCTAGATATTGGGCCATATCAAATTCTAAAGAGAAGAGGAGAAGTTTCCAGTATTTCATGTATCACAACTCACGAAGTGCTTAAGGCAACCAATTGAAGAAATACCATTGCAAGTTACGGTCTGATTTGACTTATATGAAAGAGTCTGAGAAAATCTTGGAGATATCCAAACGGAAATTAAGAAACCAAAATATAAAATTTTGTCGGATACAATGGAAAAATCATACAAAACAAGAAGCAACTTGGGAAAAAGAAGGAGACATACAAGAAAAATTTTCCCAGTTATTTGAAACTCAATAGAATCTCTGGGACGAGATTCTTTTAAGGAGGAAGGTGTGTAAAAGTCTCAAATTTGTAACTTTAAATATGAATAAAATAGTGAAGAAAATTTTTGCGAATCAATTTTGTATTATATTTAGTTTAAAGTATTCAAAAATCCCCAAATACTTTTAAGTTTTTCCAAAATCAAGCTAGGAAATCAAATATATAAGTGATTGGTTGTTATTCATTGAAAATCTTAAATTTAATTCTTAAATCAAGAACATTTATAAAACTTAAAGTTTAAAAATTAACTGTAAAACCTAAATAAAATCTATCAAAACTTTTCTAAAAATTTTCCCTTTTCCTTTTATTTCTCTTTCTCCTTTTTCTTTTTCTTTTCTTTTTCTTTTCCTTCCTTTTTCTTTCCTTCCTCTTCTCCCTTCCCAGTCTTCTTCTACCTCTGTTTACAGAACAACCCATGGCTGCGCCATACCACGTCCAACGACCTGTGGGCTAATCTTTGCCCACTGAAGTAATTCCAACCGATATAGTGACTACTCTATCCACTCACGCAATAGCTATCCGGGATTGAATCCATGAGTCATCGTTGTAATCTCCGGTCAACTGACATAGGGAAAAACCATTGCCGCCGAGGTTTCAATTCTCAAGAACATGTGTTTTCTTCACTGGCACATCGAACCAACCCAAAACTATGACCTCAACTCTGTAAACATGTTATCAAGCCATTGGCTCGGCCACGACATCATCCCTATCGTCGCCGAACCGACATAAACTGCACCGCCATAGCCAACGAGCATATCCCCGAAGAAAACTGACCTTGAACTCCTATAAATAGACCCCGATAGCTTGAACTTTGTATACCGTTTTGGATCGCAATCTTCCCTTCTTAAATACCCCCGAAAACCCCCAACTATTATAGACCACACATTGCTAATTTTGACAAGATTCAGAGTTAGGTCTGAAGAACCCTAGAACAAGCCGCATCAAGGAAATTGCAAAATTGAAGATCTTCGACCAATAATCCTTCGAATTCAAGGTACTCCGATGTTCTATGATCCCTATACTTACTTTTCCCCAACATATTTTAGACTTTAATTCGCTGGAAAGCACTGCCGACGATAGCCGCCGGCCATCCTCTGATTTTCGGCTAGAGCTCGCACGGTGCTAGCCTCCTCTACTACGTATCCGGTTCAACCAGTGTGCTAAAAAGATTTCCCAAGGTCCATAGATGCTTGTATACCTCTTTCTTTGTTCAAAATTCCATTGGAGCACGCCGGCGCCGAAATTCCTTGCTGCCGGATCCTGTGCGCCGCCACCGGCTCGCCTTTGAGTTTTGCCGACTCATTTAACCACAAAAATGGAACAACCATGAGTCCTAGATGGAGAAAAACTCATTTAATCCTAAGCTTTAGCCACTCCATGCCGTGCGCAAGCAGTTCTGCAACTGCTAGTTTCGGGAAGAAGAGAGAAGAACGGAGGTAGGAGATGATGAACAGTAGACGAAGAAAAGAATAGAGAAAATAATAGAAAAGTGAGAAGAAATAGATAAGGCATTCGTGGCTCAGTGGAAACTCCACCCCATATTTTTTAATTTTTATTTTTCTGTTTTTATTTCATTCAAAGTGCAACGGAAGCAAGAAAAGTATAACAAACCCTCTAGAAAAATAATTTAACCTTTTCAAACTCTTTCAAACTTTCTTTTCAAATCTTTTTATTCTTTTAAATACATTTCTTTATTTTTTCTAAAACCCTTTTAAATTATTATTTCAAAGTCTTTTTATAATTTAAAATATGAAACCATCAAATCAAAAGTAATATTTCCTATATTTTAAAAAGAGTTTCCTACACTAAAATATTCTTTCCTTCATAATATTTTTTATTACTATTTGGATTCATTTGTTAATCTATTTTATTTTATTTTGTCGATAGATCGTGACGTTATATCCTCAGAAGAATTAGAGCACAACCCAAAGGTTGATATAAACGCCCTTATCGCCCTCCAACCAAGTACGAGTTTTGAGACCGTTGACACGCAAGGCAAGTCAAACTATCTTTAAATATTTTGTTTAAAAACAATGAATTATCCTATTTTAATTATAAATACATCGTGGGATGGGTTAGATAAAATACATTTCCATGCATGAGTAGTATTATAACATTTCATGCAAAAATTGTTATTTTATATTTTTAGCTACATTTTCCTTCTCTTTAAGTAAACTTGCAAGGCATCAGTTCATGTGTTTAGTAATCCATGCATCATAGTACTGTTAATGGCTAAATTTGGTTACCAAATCCCAAAGTCCCTGCCGAGATAGAAACGGAATCGGATTGGAAGAACAGAGGTCAAGTCGGCTGCGATGCGATCGGCTACGAGGTCAATCGGCTGAGGTTGATTCGGACAAGGATAGCCGATAGCTGATGCTGAGTCAGAGGAGAGGATAAAACCGTTTCTGATGAAAGTGCTTAAAGATAAATAGAAGATTCGGTTCTCAAATTGTGCGTTAAAAGATATTGCCATCCATGGATAGGGTCCTGTAATGGCAATTGTATCGTAAATTAGGAATTTTGTTTAGATTTTCTATTGTAATACGGCATGGGACAGTATCCCGGATATTGTCGTATTTTAAATAGTAGTTTGCACGGTAATATTATTCTTGGGTATAAATAGGACCCGAGATCCCTGTAAATAATAATTGAACACACAATCAATACAACCTTAGGCCCATCGCCTCCTTTTTCTTCAGATGAACAATTGATCCGGCTTCGGGCTGCAGCGTTTCGATCCCCGATTTAAGGTAAATGTTTGTCATTAGTGGTGTATCTCGTCGAATTTAGTGCTTCCATCGCTATGATACTCTAAATTCGATGATTTATGTTGTGCTAGTTATCATATATCAGATATAATCTAGAACAATGTTTAGATCTGTCTCGACATCGGCTCGTTTCTGTCAAGAATTAGCAGCCGATAGAGTTAGATCTAAGGGTTGGCCTAGATTATATGCGATATCCACCGTCTTGAGGTATTTACATCAGCCACAGTAGATCTGATTGTTCTGATTATACTTAATGCCGCATCAATATTAATCTATTAAGTCGTTTTTAAAGCTTTTATGATCTATTCGGCTAGATGTATATGTTTAGGGAAAGTGCTGGGGTTTCAGCCGGCCTTATCTGATTTAATATCCTTGTGATATATTTATTATCAAGTTTATTAAAGCCGCCTCTTACATTAAGATCTGTCTCTAGTTAAATGCCCTAAGCCGGAATTAGTCTGTCAGCCACAGCCGACAGCTGACTGATCTAGGTTTAGCGCATTCAGCTTAGATCAATATCTTTTCATAAGACGTATCGGAGTACTAGCCAATTCATAGTTGGACCTACGGTATCGGCTAGGCTGTCAAAACATAAATTTATTATCCCATTGTATATTTGGATTAAGTTGTTAATACTGTCTCGACGCAGCCGATCTATTCTAGTCACTTAGTTTAAATGCACTTCGGGATAGCATATATATGTAAATTGACTCTCACAGCCGACCTAGTAGGATCTAACTTAACCATTAACGCATATATCTTTATTTTTCTTGTTGGTTAACAGATCAAACCAACTGGCACACCTTGTACAGCACAGGTAGCCGAGAAGGACCTACACTGGAGCTAAGCAGATCTCCTAGACCAGCGCGTCAGAGAAATTTCTCATCAACACGCTTCATGGCACGCCCAGTGGGACTATCTCTGTCAACTCGGCTAGGACGCATCGACACAGCTGACAAGATGGTCGACCTCAAGAGCCCCAGCGTTTCTCGAGACAACGTCGTGCCTGTGAAGATGGAACAATTGTCGGCTGAACAACAAGCCGACTACAAAGAGATGGTAGAAGAGCTTCAAGCCAACTACCTACAGTCGTTCACCAAGATAAGGTCTGGGTTGTGCACCAAAAGTACAAATTCAGCATGGACGAACTCAAGGCGTTTGTAGGGCAGCCGAATGGGCCAAGAATAAAAAGGCCATCGTCTGTCAGGGGCTGCTGAAGACGACCAAAGAGGAGAAATATGATTTCGACATCACCAAGGCCGATAGGGTCTTCGATCTATTACTCAAGGAGAAGCAGATCCAGCTTCCCAAGGACAATGTGATCCCATCAGCTGATGAACTAAAGAAGAAAAAGTACTGCAAGTGGCACAACTCTACATCCTATGCAACTAATGACTGTAAAGTCTTCAGGCAGCAGATCTAGTTGGCAATAGAGGCCGGGAAACTCAAGTTTGCAGATTCTACTCGGCCTATGAAGGTAGACGACAACCCCTTCCCGGTCAATATGGTTCAGGCCGGCCCCAGGCAAGCTGATCGGCAGCGCAGAATGACGTACAACTTAGCCCAAACATTAGAAGGGGTCAAGGCAGAGGGTAAGCCGACTGGAAGCCAAGCCGCGCCAATCAACATGGTGCACCCCGTTGCCCGATCGGCTGATCGACGGCCGATCAACACGAATGGCCGATGCCGCTTCCAACAGCAACCTTGGCGGAAAGAAGCTCGGTTTGAAAGGTTTTATTGGCAAGAGCCAGAAACGCGAGGCCGTCGGTATGATGGGAATCACAGTGGTGTCGATCCTCATTGGCATTGTAAATTTTTCAGGCACTGCTAGGAAACCGGGATGAGATTGTCGACGCTAGATAATTGCCCGGCCTGTAGCGAATACCGCGAGGACGAACACAGAAGCCAGCCAATCACCAGTCCAACTCAGTTTGTCCCGAGGGCCATACAACTCAACCGG
Organism: Oryza australiensis; assembly: GCA_019925245.2. Taxonomy (NCBI): domain Eukaryota; kingdom Viridiplantae; phylum Streptophyta; class Magnoliopsida; order Poales; family Poaceae; genus Oryza; species Oryza australiensis. Next base: position 1,378,805 of record JAIFGZ020000595.1, on the reverse strand, counting down.
CACCGGCAGTCCATTCACGATCGGCTAGGGCCGATCCATCAAGACTTCTTTGACGAAGACGAGAACGATGACTACTACCATGAAGGAGAGGCCGACGATGAAGAATCGGCCAACCCCCAATGGTGCCCCTCTGAACTCTTCACCAAAACATAGAAACAAAGAATTCAAAGGCTAAAACGTGAAGGTAGGGAAGAAGAAGTTCAGCAAATGATCAAAGAGCAACGCCGTCGGCTAGGTAAAATCAAAAGGCGATGGATCCCCAAAAAGAAAATCGCCGCGATCGACAAGGAATAGACCAGGGAAAGTTCAGCCGATCGAGCTAGAAGGGCAGCCAAAGGGAAAGGCAAAGTCTCTGCATCGGTCAATATGGTGTTCATATTGCTAGTCGAATTCGGTGCATCTGAAGCCGATGCAGACAATATCGAGGATGCCTTGGTCAAACTAGCACTGTCCCCGGATCAAGCAATTTTTGACAAGCCAGAATGGACCAAAAATTGGCATCTCAAGCCACTATATGTAAAAGGTTTCGTCAACAGCAAGCCGATGTCAAAAATGCTAGTGGATGGGGGAGCCGCGGTAAGCCTGATGCCCTATGCAACATTTAGGAAATTTGGAAAGGGAGCCGAAGACCTGATCAAGACTAACATGGTACTAAAGGACTTCGGCGGCAACCCATGAGAGACCAAGGGCGTGTTGAATGTCGAGCTGACCGTCGGCAACAAGACCGTGCCCACGACCTTTTTTGTCATCGACGGGAAAGGGTCTTACAGCCTGCTGCTCGGGAGGGACTGGATACATGCCAACTATTATCTCCCTTCCACTATGCACTAGTGTCTACTTCAATGGGACGGCGACAAGGTAGAGGTTGTACCAGCCGACAGGTCGTAAGCGTCGCCAATGCCGATTTGCTACTCTAGGAAATCGATGGCATTGATTGTTTATTTGGGAAAATCTGGCAAGCTGATTTTCTAAAAGTGTCCGATTCTGCCATACAGCCGATTGGAGACGACGGGCCGCAGCTGCTGCTTTGAGCAAGACGTCGTGGAGGGCTCGAACGTCTACGGCATGGACACCGCGGACGAAGACGATGGCAAGCTAGGGCAAGGTTTTACGTCGGCCAACGAATTAGAAGAAATAGACATAGGCTCTGGAGACAGGCCTAGGCTGACGTATATTAGCAGAAATTTATCTTCTCATTGTAGATCCCAGCTTATTGATTTGTTAAAAGAATATAAAGATTGTTTTGCTTGGGAGTACTTCGAGATGTCTGGTCTTAGCCGATCTATAGTCGTTCATCAACTGTCAATCAAGGCAGGCTATCGACCGTTCAAACAACCTCCCAGGAGGTTCAAAGCTGATATGTATGGTGCGATCAAAGCCGAAATAACTCGGCTATATGATGTTGGGTTCATTTGGCCTTGCCGATACACCGAGTGGGTCTCAAACATTGTCCTAGTATTGAAAAAGAATGGCAAACTTAGGGTATGCATTGATTTCAAATACTTAAATAAGGCTACACCCAAAGATGAATACCCAATGCCTATAGCCGATTTGCTCGTAGACACTGCATCAGGCCACAAAATCATCAGCTTTATGGATGGCAATGCAGGCTACAATCAAATTTTCATGGCCGAAGAGGACATTCACAAAACTGCTTTTCGATGTCCTGGGGCAATCGGCTTATATGAATGGGTAGTTATGATGTTTGGGCTGAAAAACGCTGGGGCAACATATCAACGGGCCGTGAATTATATCTTCCACAACATGATCGGCTCTCTGATGGAGATCTACATCGACGATGTCGTTGTCAAGTCCAGCGAGATAGAGGACCACATAGCCGATCTAAAGCAGGTTTTGGAGCGGACAAGAAAATATGGCCTGAAGATGAATCCGTTGAAGTCCGCGTTTGGCGTGTCAGCAGGGCAATTCCTAGGGTTTCTTGTTCATGAAAGAGGAATTGAGGTTACACCAAGAAGCATCAATGCTATCAAGACGATACAACCTCCGAAGGACAAGAAGCAGTTTTAATCATTGATCGGCAAAATCAACTTCATCAGGCGATTCGTAGCCAATCTTTCAGAGAAGATGGAGCTGTTCACACCACTGCTTCGGCTTAAAGCCGATCAAGCATTCACATGGGGGGCAGAGCAGCAGAAGGCCTTGGATAATATCAAGAGTTATTTAAGCTCGCCTCCAGTTTTAATGTCTCCACGAAAGGGAATATTGTTCAAGCTGTACCTGTCAGCCGATGACAAGTCAATCGACTCAGTTCTAATCCAAGAGATTGAGAGCAAAGAAAAAGCTATCTTCTATCTCAGCCGGCGGTTGTTGGACGCAGAAACAAGATATTTATCAGTGGAGAAGCTATGCCTGTGCCTATATTTTTCAAGTACGAAGTTAAGGCATTATCTGCTATACAATGAGTGCACAATAATATGTAAAGCCGATGTTGTCAAATACATGATATTGGCTCCAGTTTTAAAAGGGCGGATTGGAAAGTGGATTTTTGCCTTGACAGAATTTGATCTGAGGTATTAAGCACCCAGGGCAGTTAAAGGACAGGCTATAGCCGATTTTATCGTGGAGCATAGAGATGACTCAATCGGCTAAATCGAAATTATGCCTTGGACATTGACATTTGATGGCTCGGTGTGCACCAACGGCTGGGGTATCGGATTGGTCATTATTTCGCCTAGGGGGACAAGCTTTGAATTTGCTTTTTCTATCGACCCCCATGCTACAAACAATCAAGCCGAATACGAAGCAGTGCTCAAGGGATTGCATCTTCTCAAAGAAGTTGAGGCTGACACCATAGAAATAATGGGGGATTCACTATTGGTCATCAGCTAGTTGTCAGGGGAGTATGAATGCAGGAATGACGCGCTGATGGTCTACTATCAACAATGCCAAGAATTGATGGATAGCTTTCGGTTAGTTACACTAAAACACATCCCTAGAGAGCAGAATACAAAAGCCAATGATTTAGCTCAAGGGGCATCAGGCTACAGGCCGATGATAAAAGAAGTCGAGATAGAAGTCGCTGCCATGACAGCTGATGATTGGACGTTTGAGGTCTACAGCTATTTACAGAACCCCTCTCAATCGGCTTCAAGGAAATTGCGATACAAGGCTTTAAGATATGTTTTGCTCAACGAAGAACTCTACTATCGGAATATTGATGGTGTGCTGCTCAAATGTCTTAGTGCCGATCAAGCTAAGGTGGCTATCGGAGAGGTACATGAAGGGTTATGCGGCACGCATCAATCGGCTCACAAGATGAAGTGGTTGCTTCGGAGAGCACGGTATTTTTGGCTGACGATGCTGGAGGACCATTTCAAGTACTATGAGGGCTACCAGGATTGTCAGAAATTCGGCACCGTGCAAAGAGCACTTGCATCGGCTATGAACCCGATCATAAAGCCTTGGCCGTTTCGAGGATGGGGCATCGACATGATCGGCCAGATTAATCCACCCTCAAGCAAAAGACATAAATTCATTCTGGTGGCAACAGATTATTTTACAAAATAGGTGGAGGCAATCCCTTTGAAAAAGGTTGATTCTAGGGACGCAATCGAGTTTGTTAAAGAGCATATTATCTACCGATTTGGCGTCCCACAAACAATAACAACAGACCAAGGATGTATCTTCATATCGGACGATTTTGTTCAGTTTGCCGACGGCATGGGGATCAAATTTAACTAATTCTTCACCATACTATGCACAGGCCAACAGGCAAGCAGAGGCTTCAAACAAAAGTTTGATCAAACTAATAAAGAGGAAGATTTCTAAGTACCCTAAACAATGGCACAGCCGATTAGCCGAATCACTGTGGGCCTATCGGATGGCATGCCATGGATCTATCCAGGTCCCTCCATATAAGTTGGTCAATGGACACGAGGCAGTACTGCCATGGGAAAATATCATCGGCTCAAGACGGGTTCAGCTGCAAGATCAACTTACAGCCGATGATTATTATCACTTAATGGTGGATGAATCAGAAGACCTCGTTTTATCACGGATGAGGGCCTTCGAAAAGGTAACAAGCGATAAGGAACGAGTATCCCGTCATTATAATAAGAAAGTTGTGCCTAAATCTTTTGAAGAGGGCGAACTCGTTTGGAAATTGATACTGCCGATTGGAACAAGAGATAATAAATTCGGCAAGTGATCACCAAATTGGGAAGGGCCTTTCAAGATCCAGAAATGCGTCTCTAAAGGAGCTTATATGCTAGAGGGTTTGGATGGAGAAGTATTTGGAAGGGCTTTGAACGGCAAATATTTAAAGAAATATTACCCAAGTGTATGGATCAACTCATGATTCGGCTCTGTTTGTTCAGCCGATTCGTGTTAGCCGATGCGTTGTGACGCACGTATCGTCTTTAGGATATTTTTACACAAGTTTTCCCCCAATCGCCCTGCTTCAGCTCAGTTTAGTCGACAGCGACAAGATTTGCGATTAATAATTTTGTTAATGCTAGGAACGTCATCAACAAAATTAGGGGGCATATACAATACAATATTATATCGAGGAGATAGAGCGAATTTTCAAAATTTGACGTCTTCAAGCAAGTTTAATGTGATCGGCAAGCATGTGTTAAGTGGAAATCAAGTAAGGCAATCCGATTACAAAAGATAGTTCAAATCAGTTACAAGAGATGACGAAAGCCGATTACAAGTGAATGTTAGATTAAAAGGTTTACAAGTTTTGCCCCAACTATTACAGCCGACTCAGCGCCTAAGGAAGTCCATAATAGTCGATATTGCCTTGCGGCGGATCCCATCTATTTCTTCGATAGCCTTTTCATCGGCTGCGTCGCTTCCCAGTATCGGCTTCATCGCCTTGGCCATGTCCGACAAGTTTGACACGGCTGCCTTGATCTTTGCTCGCTGGTCCTCGATCTCCTTCGGCAGGCCGGCCACGCGTTGTTCTTTGACCACGATGTCGGCATCGATGTTGGCAAGCTCAGCTATCAGCTCTTCCCGACGTTTGCGAAGCCGATCGAATTCGGCAATCGGCTCGGTCTTCAGAGCGTCGAATTTGGCCTTTTCGGCAGTAATTTCTTGCTGGCTAGCCTTGATGGTGGCTTCCAATGCCTTGTTCTCACGGCGATCGGCTATCCTCTGTTTAGCTCGTTCGAGTTTGTGCCAGTGCGCCCCCAGAAAAGTAGCCGGTGCGATGGTGTCAACCAGCTGGTCCGGCAGCCGATCTTGGATGTCTTCGAACCGACTACGAATGGAACCACAGTCGGTGACCAAGAAATCCAGAGAGCACTCCAGCCGTTTGGCTATATCCGACAAAGTGGCTTGTAGCTCATTGTCTGATACAACCACGGCCTTATCAACGCCCTCATCGGGAACAAGAAATTCTGATAAATCAAGGCCCAGGAGATCGTCTACAGACTGCAAGTTGGAAATTGGTAAGAGAGCCGACATGACTAATAAGCCGATTTGTAAAGCTAAGCAGGACTTACTCGGATAGCTGGAACTGAGGTAGCCACATCCTCAGCATCACCATCGCGCGCGGCCATCGGCTTTGGTTCCCTTGATACACGGGGGGTAGGTGTTGGAGCACGGGGAGGCTAAAAAATGCAAAGTTAGAAATTTGGCTGTGCTGGTAAGAAAGAAATGAAGATAAGGTTTACCGAAGAAGGGGAGCCGTTTTCTTCTTTGTGGCTAATTTCTTGGCCTATGGACACAAAAAGCCAATAAGTTGCAATATGAAAAAGGAGAGAGATGGCAGAATTGAGCAATAAAAAATGCTTACCTACCGAGGACGAGGGACGCGTTTCGGAGGGCTTGGAGTTCGCTCGGTGGTCCGCTCGGCCGATGAGGTTTGAGCATACTTGTCTGAAGAACTTGTTTCGGCTGCAACATCGTTGACGGCCTCCTCCATTTCTTCATCCCTGACTTCTTCTTCGAGGGCCGCATCTACGTCCAGATTGACTAGGGGCAAATCATCGGCTGGGGTTGTCCTCAACTTCTTTGAAGCACGTTTCTTTTCCACTGCGGCTGGAGTAGCAGCAGCCGACGGTGCCTCCCTTTTCAGTCGATGCAGTGGCACACGGGTCTGGCCGTGGAGCAAAGTGCTCACTTTCGGCGCATGGCAGCCGATGATGGACGGGGCCAATCCGCAGCCTACAAATAACACCCCAGGAGCGTAGTGAATGTCCACTCCTGTGTTGCTTATGTGCGGAGGTGAGGAATCAGTTGTCTGCAAAGAATTGAAGCATGATCAGCTAATAATGTAGGAAGTAACTGAGAGAAAAACAAGGGCTAAGACGAGAAAAGGTGCTTACCGATGGAGTCATTTCTGGGTCGATGATGGTGAGGAACATTGAGGCTGATTGATGGAACAAATGTCGTTTCCACTCGTTCCACCATCGGCTAAAGATTGATGTCCTCCTCACTGCCAGATCAATGTTGTCGATGCTGCCCAGAGGGGGGCCAGGGATATTAAGCAGCCGGTTCATCATGATATCGCTCTCAATCTTGCCTCTGATTTGGATCTTGTCTGCGTAGTACAGGCCGATCGACAGTTGACCCATACCAAGTTGCCTTGCGGCTACCATCAGATGATAAACTTCATAAGACTTTTGAATGTTGCGTCCTTGGTGAATGCCGACTGGAAGTATGTAGGGTGTGATAGCCGATGTATAGATTTCCCTCGGCTTGTCATAACTTTCAAAGTTGAGTTCGTCCAGCCGAAAATCATCTGGGAGTTCAAATCTTTCAAAATCTGTATAAGCAAACCATATCCTTGAAGCGCTTGGGAAGCCGCTGTATAGGTTGCCAAACCAATTTTTGAAATGTTCGGCTGTTAGTTTGGATCCGAGATAGGTTGCTGCTGCCTCCCCATATGACAAGCATCGGCGGGTGGTCACTTCTTCATCATCTTCAAATCTTGGCTCGATTAAAGGGAAATCGGCCTCTAGTGGGGATGGTTTTTCTGCAACCTGGTGGAGGTGAAGGTTTAGCCACAGTTGTAGCAGCCACCAGGGCCCTCCTGTGTTGACAGCTTGTTGATAAGCTAGCCGAGCCGATGCGCTACTTAGCATTTGGTATAAGTAGCCGAGCAAATATTTCCCCAAAGGAACTTGTTTCTTGCTTACTAGGGCTTCGGCTACATGGTGCCAGTTGCTAGTCGGCCCACAGCTCGACCCGCAGAAGACATACTTCTCTAGCCACATTAGCAGGAAAGCGGTGTGCTCTCTCTCAGAAATTGGGCCGTCTTTCATATTCATGGAGATAAATCCGCTCCAACCCCCTATGCTTTTGGTCTTAAAATTATGAGAACACTTGATATTGAGGCCGATTGGGTCAACTGTTGATGTTATATCCAACCCTGTGATCATCACTATATCCATGAGGGTTGGTGTCATTGGCCCTTGCCTAAAAAGGAATGCATTTAGGGTGTCCGACCAGAAGTAGGTGGCAGTCGATAAGAGGGGTTCATCCTTTGAGACATACGCTATGGTCAGGGCTAGGCATTGATTTATCCCTATCTCAGTCCAGTGGGTCTGTAGCCTAGCCGACATCCGTGAGTACCAAGCTGGCCAAGTTTTGTCTGTTGAGGGCCAAGATTTGAAAGCACTAGACCAGTGAGCTCAGTTGGGAGTAGAAAATTAGAAGGGGGCTCGGTTCGTTTCAGCATTGATGAGCTCGCTGGGATCTATGTTGCCAATCGGCCCTAATAAAAACTGATTGGGACTGGTAAGGTCTGGGATTGCAATTTGATGGCCAAGATGTTGTGGTTTAAAGAATGAAAGAACGAGATTACAAAAGGTGAAAGCCAAATTGCGAGAAGTAAAGGGTGATAGCCGATGGGACTTACCTCTAGGTATTCTGATTGGGTGGCTTCAGAGTGGGCGCTTGAGGAAGCCATTGTCGGTGATTGCCGCCTCTTAGGGTTCGCCAGGGAAGACGAGGGCTCCGAGGTCGCCGAGGTCGCCGAGGAGGTTGCCGGAGAACTCAAGGAATTGCTGAGGTGGCTGTTGGTTTGAGGTAATGTGACACGTGCGGTGGCCGCGAAGGCGGTACTTAAAGAGTATTTTTTGGTGGCCGAAACGGTTTAGGTCGAAAAGAGCGGGAATTTGGAAAAGCGGCAAATCCGCGATATTATCTTATCATGGACTTGGGGGGCATGTGTTAACGGCTAAATTTGGTAACCAAATTCCTAAGTCCCTGCCGAGATAGAAACGGAATCGGATTAGAAAAACAGAGGTCAAGTCGACTGCTACGAGGTCAATCGGCTGAGGTTGATTCGGACAAGGATAGCCGATAGCCGATGCTGAGTCAGAGGAGAGGATAAAACCGTTTCTGATGAAAGTGCTTAAAGATAAATAGAAGATTCGGTTCTCAAATTGTGCATCAAAAGATATTGCCATCCATGGATAGGGTCCTGTAACGACAATTCTATCTCTAAATTAGGAATTTTGTTTAGATTTTCTATTGTAATGCGGCATGGGACCGTATCCCGAGATATTGTCGTATTTTAAATAGTAGATTAGATAGAGACTGTGGTTCGCTACGTAATGTTATTCTTGGGTATAAATAGGACCCGAGATCCCTGTAAATAATAATTGAACGCACAATCAATACAACCTTCGGCGCATCGCCTCCTTTTTCTTCAGACGAACAATTGATCCGGCTTCGGGCTGCATCGTTTCGATCCCCGATTTAAGATAAATGTTTGTCATTAGTGGTGTATCTCGTCGAATTTAGTGCTTTCATCGCTATGATACTCTAAATTCGATGATTTATGCTGCGCTAGTTATCATATATCACATATAATCTAGAACAATGTTTAGATCTGTCTCGACATCGGCTCGTTTCTGTCAAGAATTAGCAGCCGATAGAGTTAGATCTAAGGGTTGGCCTAGATTATATGCGATGTCCACCGTCTTTAGGTATTTACATCAGCCAGAGTAGATCTGATTGTTTAGTTTATACTTAATGCTGCATCAATATTGATCTATTAAATTATTTTTAGAGCTTTTATGATCTATTCGGCTAGATGTATATGTTTGGAGACAGTGCTGGGGTTTCAGTCGGCCTTATCTGTTTTAATATCCTTTTGATATATTTATTATCAAGTTTATTAAAGCCGCCTCTTATATTAAGATCTTGCTCTAGTTAAATGCCCTAAGCCGGAATCAGTCTGTCAGCCACAGCCGGCAGCCAACTGATCTAGGTTTAGCGCATTCAGCTTAGATCAATATCTTTTCATAAGACGTATCGGAGTACTAGCCGATTCAAAGTTAGACCTACGGTATCGGTTAGGCTGTCCAAACATATATTTATTATCCCATTGTATATTTGGATTAAGTGGTTAATACTGTCTAGGCGTAGCCGATCTATTCTAGTCACTTAGTTTAAATGCACTTTGGGATAGAATATATATGTAAATTGACTCTCACAGCAGACCCAGTAGGATCTAACTTTACCCTTAACGCATATATCTTTATTTTTCTTTTGGTTAACAGATCAAACCAACTGGCACGCCTTGTACAACACAGTTAGCCGAGAAGGACCTGCACTGGAGCTAAGCAGATCTCCCAGGCCAGCGCGTGAGAGAAATTTCTCATCAACAAGTACATAAAAGAATATTTCATGCATTAGAGATATTTCATGCCCTAGGAACACCTTCTATGAAAAAAAGGAGTTTGTTATTTCATATATTCAGATATATTATCCTTCTCCTTAGAAAGTGTCTAGATAACTAGGACTAATTATAAACCATCATCATGATAAAATAAACATCATTGCATATGTTAATATTTCATTCATGAAGTCATTTTATATAGTAAAGTAGAAAGATGATCTATTATTTTATGTGATAGGCAAATATAAGTCCTATTAGTTCATATGATATAAAAATGGTTTTGGCTGTATGCCAGAGAATATAAAAATACTTATGCCAGAATAAGGACATAGTTTCGCCCATCCGATGGACCGGTTAAACCGACATGGCATTTATATATTTCTCTCCGATCTCTCTGGGGACTCAGGAGGTTTATAATGCGCATAACAACATTGTGGAGATTGTAGTGTTGATAAAGTCTTATTGGTGGGCAACTATGTAAACAGCGGATAAAATACCGATACTAACCAGATCGGTACCGTCTGTTAAGATAGAATCCAAGTTCCACCAAGCTGAGGCAAGTTTGTGATGAGCAGCTATTAAATAGGAATAGATCCACCAATTACTGGTTAGAATTGGTGCTCCTATTAAGATAGAACTCAGGCAAAGCTATATAAAAGACATCTTATCCTTAGCTTTGCAACCTAGGGTTAATCCTCGGGTAAAGCTGGGCAGACACTGAAGAGTCAATTGATATTCGAATACACCGTACTCCCGGTCAATGGAGTTATGTCTATGGGTGAATCTAGTACAATGGCATGAGCACCTTTTTAATTATTTTAAAAAGTTGCATATCTAAGTGTCTTTAGGAAGGGTGTAAAATTTATAGAATTAAAATTCATGCTTCATACTCATGGTTAGATGTATTAAACATACTATTAAGGGATATAACATATGTAAATATTAGATTTTCTTTTAACAGAATGTTTCTCTTGTCGATATAGCATGCATAAGTATAAAAAAATAAAACTATATCCCGTTTGGCTTGCTGAGTACCCTCAGTACTCACCCTTGCATAATTATACTCAGGTAACCCAGAAGAAGAGGAGAAACTCCCATGTACCTTAGAGGATTGGGAGGACGAGTATGATTTCTAGGTCGACTCTACACTCAGGCTATCCTTGTGAAAGTGTCATGATTTTTCTTGCATTGTATGGGTTGTATTTGAACTTTATAAGTTTGTATAAATACGCAAAGTTCTTGTATCTATATTGTCTTACACATAACCAGACTCCTGGGAGGTTATGTGAGGTTATGTGGTATTGTGGGAGTTGATCCTTTTAGGAGACCCACAAAACATTAGTAAAAATTTGTCTTGTTATTTTAGAACGAAGCTGATTGATTTATTAAAGGAATATAAAGATTGCTTTGCTTGGGAGTATTTTGAGATGCGAGGTCTTAGCCGATCGATTGTGGAACATCGGCTTCCTATTAAACCAGGATATCGGCAATACAAATAACCTCCCAAGAGATTTAAGGCTGATATGTATGATGTGATTAAGGCTGAAATTACTCAACTATATGATGCCAGTTTTATTCGGCCGTGCCGATACGCCGAATGGGTTTCAAACATAGTCCTAGTGATCAAGAAGAACGACAAGCTTAGGGTGTGTTTTGATTTTCGTGACTTAAATAAAGCTACCCCTAAGGACGAGTACCCCATGAGATTACCGATTTATTGGTCGATGCTGCTTTCAGGGCATAAAATCATAAGTTTTATGGATGGCAATGCTGGATATAATCAGGATTTTATGTCTAAGGAAGACATCCATAAGACTGCTTTTAGGTGCCCTGGTGCAATCGGCTTGTACGAATGGGTTGTCATGATGTTCGGTTTAAAAAATGACGGGGCTACTTATCAGAGGGTCATGAACTATATCTTTCACAACTTAATCGGTTTCCTGGTGGAAATCTACATTGACGATGTTGTGGTAAAATCCAAGGAAGTCGAAGATCACATAGCCGATTTAAGGAAAGTATTGGAGAGAACGAGGAAATATGGCTTAAAGATGAATCCCACCAAATGCGCTTTTGGTGTGTCGGCTGACAGTTCTTGGGATTTCTTGTTCATGAGAGGGGGATTGAGGTTACACAAAGGAGTATTAACGCAATCAAGAGTATCCAACCTCCACAGGACAAGAAGCAGCTGCAATCTCTGATCGGCAAGGTAAACTGCATCAGGTGTTTTATTGCTAACTTAGTCGTTCACTTCTTTGCTAAGGCTAAAAGCTGATCAAGAGTTTACTTGGAGGATAGAGCAGCAGAAAGCTTTGGACAACATCAAGGATTATTTAAGCTCCCCTTTAGTTTTGATCCCTCCACAGAAGGGAGTGCCTTTTCAGTTGTATTTGTTAGCCGATGAAAAATCAATTGGTTCAGTTTTGATCAAAGAGCTTGAAGGCAAGGAAAGAGCAATATTTTATCTCAATAGAAGACTGTTGGATGCAGAAACAAGGTACTCTCATGTGGAAAAGTTGTGCTTGTGCTTATATTTTTCTTGTACAAAGTTGAGGCATTATTTATTATCCAAGTTGAGTGCACCATTATTTGCAAAGCCGACGTAGTCAAATACATGCTGTCGGCTCCAGTTTTGAAAGGGCGAGTTGGAAAGTGGATTTTTGCTTTGACAGAATTCGCCTAAGATATCAAGCACCCAAGGCAGTTAAGGGTTAAGCTATAGCCGATTTCATTGTTAAACACCGAGATGATTTAATCAGCTCAATCGACTTGGTGCCTTGGACATTGTTCTTTGACGGATCAGTTTGCACCCATAGTTGTGGCATCGGCTTGGTTATCATATCACCCAGGGGGGCAAGTTTTGAATTTGCTTATACTATTGCACCCTACGCTACAAACAATCAAGCTGAATAGGAAGCAGTCCTCAAGGGTTTACAACTTTTGAAAGAGCTTGAAGCCGATGTTGTGGAGATTATGGGCGATTCCTTGTTGTTCATCAGCCAATTAGGAGGAGAATATGAATGCAAGAATGACACGACGATGATCTAAAATCAAAAGTGTCGAGAATTGATGGATGATTTTTGTCTTGTAACTTTCAAACATATCCCTGGAGAGCAGAATGCTGAAGCAAACGATTTGGCTCAAGGGACATCAAACTACAAGCCGATGACCAAAGATGCGTAAGTTGAAGTTACAGCAATCACAGCCGACGGTTGGAGGTATGAGGTTTTCAATTATTTAAAGAACCCCTTCTCAATCGGCTTCAAGAAAATTGGGTTACAAGGCTTTGAGATATGTGTTACTCGATGACGATCTCTATTATCAGACGATGATGGAGTTCTACTTAAATGTTTAAGTGCGGATCAAGCCATAATTGTAATGGGAGAAGTGCACGAAGGCATCTGTGGTACTCATCAATCGGCTCACAAGATGAAATGGTTACTTCGAAGAGCAAGATACTTTTGGCCGACAATGCTGGAAGATTATTTCAAATATTACAAGGGTTGTCAAGATTGTCAAAGATTTGGAGCAATTCAGAGAGCACCAGCATCGGCTATGAACCCTATTATCAAGCCTTGGCCGTTCAGAGGATGGGGAATTGATATGATCGGCCAGATTAATCCACCCTCGAGTAAAGAACACAAGTTCATATTAGTGGCAACTGATTATTTTATGAAGTGGATGGACACAATTCCTTTGAAGAAGGTTCATTCTGGGGATGCAATCGAGTTTGTCAAAGAACACATCATTTACCGATTCGGTGTCCCTCAACGATTACAACCAATCAAGGGTCTATCTTTGTCTCGGATGAATTTTTCCAATTTGCAGAAAGCATGGGGATTAAATTGCTAAATTATCCACCATATTATGCGCGGGCTAATGGACAGACAGGAGCATCCAACAAAAGTTTGATCAAACTGATAAAAAGGAAGATCTCTGAATATCCAAACAAATGGCATAGCCGATTGGCTGAAGCACTGTGGTCTTATCGGATGGCTTGTCATGGAGCAATCCAAGTGCCTCCCTATAAATTAGTATATGGGCATGAAGCTGTACTGCCATGAAAAAGTGGTCATCGGCTCAAGAAGGATCCAATTGCAAGATGAGTTAACAGCCGATGATTACCATAATCTAATGGTGGATGAATCGAAGGACTTGGTTTTGTCCAGGATGCGTGCTTTGGAAAAAGTGACCAAGGATAAAGAGAGGGTTGCTCGTCATTATAACAATAAAGTTGTGCCTAAATGATTTTCAGAAGGCGAGCTAGTTTGGAAATTAATCTTGTTGATTGGTACAAGAGATAATGAATTCGGCAAATGGTCACCTAACTAGGAAGGACCCTTTAATATCCATAAATGCGTTTCCAAGGGAGCTTACATGCTAGAAGGACTCGATGGAGAGGTGTTTGGAAGAGATCTAAATGGAAAGTATTTGAAGAAATATTATCCCAGTATATGGATCAACTCATGATTCGGCTGTACTAAGCCGATACATAGTAGCCGATGTGTTTACATCGCCACTAGATGGCCGGTATGATACATATTGCCCTTAGTCTCTTCAAAAATACTATAATCGGTTGTGTTCTGCCAATATTGGTTGGCCGATATAAAGTATATCGCCCTTAGTCATTTCATTCTTATAATAATCGGTTATGATTTAATGTATATATTGTGGCCGATTTCGTGTGTTGTCCTCGAGATGTAATTTTGTCAATGAACGGCTCACATTGAGAAATTAGGGGGGCACATACATATCTAAAGTTAGAATCGAGTGGACTTCAAAATTTTTATGGATTTCGAAATTTTTCAAGACAAGATAGGTCGCAGAAATCGGCAAAAAGATCTATATTACAACGAGAAGACTAAAGTTTACAAGTTTGCCAATACATACAAGAACCTACTACAAGTATTCTGAGGTCACAAAAGAACTAGCCCTATTAAAAGATCGGCTTCAGTTGTTGGTCAGTTGGTTGATGGCCGAGATCGCCCTTTGTCTAATTTGCTCAATCTCCTCTATCGTCTGGGCATCGGCTGCATCAGTGCCTGGGATTGTTTTCAGCGATTTCCTTAGATCCCCAAGATACTGAATTCAAGACTTCACTTTGGCCTTTTGTTCCTCGACGACCCTTGGGAGATCGGCAAGCTTTTTTTCTTCGAAAGCCAGTTCAGCTCTGCATCTTTCACGTTCGGCCACGAGGTCTACTTCTCGCTTTTTCAGCCGATCAATGTTGGCTTCAATAGAAGCTGGCCCTATGGTCATCTCGTCTAGTTTGGCTTTCTCAATGATGATAGACTGTCGATTGGTTTCTACCATCACCTCAAGATTGGCTCTCGCCCTCCTATCAGCAATCTGTTGCCCTGCCTTTTCCAATCTATGAAGATATTGATCAAGATGAGCGGCCTGAGAAATGGTGTCAGCTATTTCGTCTGGAAGCTGGCCTTCGATCTCTTCGAACCTGGCTCTGATTGGCCCACAATTGCTGACCAGGTAATCCAGAGAGGCATCTAGCCGACGGGCTAAGTCTAGGAGTTTCTCTTTCAACTCATCGGCTACAGGAGCTTGGGTCTTGTTGATGGTCTCCTCTTCTTCACTGATGAACTCCCTTATGTCAAACGAGAAGATATTGGCTAAAGCCTGCAAGATACAAGTCAAATTTGTTGAGGTGTAAAGGAATTTGAGTAGTCGATTCTGTTCTTGAGAAGGTTTCTTACCTTGACAGTGGGAGCCAGTGCCAGTTCTTCTTCTTCGACATGGTGGCTACCCCTAGCCGATGGAGTGTGCCCACTTGATACTTGGGGGGAAGCCGATGGAGAACGAGGGGACTACATAGAAAGACAAGTGTTAGTTGAAATCGGCAATCCAACAAAAATAGAAGAGATAGAGTTTTGAAGTTACTGGTGGGGCGTGGTTGTTGATGAGCCAATTTTTTGCGCTGCAAGCAAAGCGGTTTGGTTAAGAACAAAGAGACTTCAAGAAAATTTAAATTACCAAAACTTCAAGATGCATACTGGTTGAGGACGAGGAGGACGCTTTGGAGGAGATGGTGTTTGTCGAGGCTAATCATCGGCTGATGGTGTTGGTGCGTATTTGCTCGAATCACTTTATTCGGCTACCGCTTCCTCAATGGCTTGATCGATTTCTTTCTCCGTGACTTCTTGATGGAGGGCCTCATCCACGCTCGGATCCAAACATGGCAAGCTGTCGGCTGGGGCTGTCTTTTGTTTCTTTGGCTTCTTCTTCTGCATAGCCGATGGACCAGCAGGCGACGGCTTGGCCCTTTTCTTTCTTGACATTGCCTCTCAGGTTTGGCCGTGCAGAAGTGTTGCCACCTTCGGCGCATTGAAGCCGATGATGGATGGAGCAAGCCCTCCACTTGGAATTCGCCCTAT
The DNA here is from genome assembly GCA_019925245.2 of Oryza australiensis. NCBI lineage: Eukaryota > Viridiplantae > Streptophyta > Magnoliopsida > Poales > Poaceae > Oryza > Oryza australiensis. The sequence goes on along the minus strand of JAIFGZ020000595.1, from coordinate 1,362,818 downwards.
GGCATAATGGATCTCAACCCCTGAGTTGCTCTCATGAGGAGGAAAAGAATCGGTTGTCTGCAAAAAAGAGGACGACAATGGTTAAGTATTAAGCACACGATGGCCGATAGCTTTAAAAATTGACAAAGAGAAGTACTCACATCAGGGTTTAATTCTGGAAGGAGCGTAGTCAGATACATGGAAGACGACTGATGGAAGATGTGCTTTTTCAAGTCGACCCACCATTTGTCAAAAGCTGAGCTCCTCTTCAGGGCCAATTCCAAAGTGCCTATGCTACCAAGAGGGGGCCCTCTATGTTCATCAACCGATCCATCATTATTCTTGAGGTGATTTCGCCCCTTGTTTGGATCTTGTCAGAAAAGTATAGACCAATCGGCAGTTATCCTAGCCCAATCTGTCTAGCAGTCGACATAGGGTGATAGAACTCATAAGAGTTGATCTCATCAAAGTTAAAATCCGAAAGGAGTTCAAACTCTGGGCAGCTGGAGTAAAAGAACCAAGTCCGATTGTGCTTTGAGAAACCATTGTAGAAACCAGTGAACCAATCGGCTAGGAGTTGGTTTGATGACTTGGAGCCCGGATGGACAGAGGCAGCCTCTCCAAAAGATTACACCTGCATGTAGTCATGTCTTCACCGTCATCATCCGCAGTCGGCTCTACCCTTGTAAATTCAACATCGGCCAAATTAGGTCTGCCAGTAATTTTTTGTGTCAGAAGGACTAGCCACAGCTGCAAGAACCACCAGGGACCCCCAATTCCTATAACTGAATCGACTGCTATCTTAGTCGATGCTTGGTTGAGGGTTTGGTATAAATAGCCCAGTAAAAATTTTCCCAAGGGGAATTTGGTCTTTGACACTAGAGCTTCGGCTATGGGCTACCAGTTAGCTGTGGGGCCGCAGCTAGAACCACAGAAAATGTATTTCTCGAGCCACATCATTAAGAAGGCAACATGTTCTATGGGGCTTACTGATTCAGTGCCCATGTTCTGGTTTATAAAACCATTCTAACCTTCGATGGATCTCGTCTTGAAGTAGTATTGGCATTTGGTGTCAAATCGGTTAGGATTAGCCAATGAGTCCAAACCAGTTATCATGACCATATCAAGAAGGGTAGGGGTCATGGGTCCTTGTTGGAAGAAGAAAGCATTGAAGGCATTGTTCCAAAAATAAGTTGCAGCCGACATAAGGGGTTCATCTTTGGGTTGATCGGCTATTGTAAGAGCCAAGCACTGAGTTATGCCTACTTTGTCCCAATGAGTTTGTTTGCTGGCTACCATCCTTTTGTACCAGGCTAGCCAAGATTTATCGGTTGAAGGCCAAGATTTGAACGTGTCATTCTAATATGTTGTGCTAGGGTTCGAGATCCTATAGGGTATCCTATTGGTTTCGACATTGATAACTTCGATGGGATCTATGTTGCCGATTGGGCCTAGGAAGTACCGCTCGTCATGAAGAAAACTAGGGATAGCAATTTGATGAGCAAGGTGGTACAATGGAAAAGAAAGGCGAGTCTTAGAGGACAAGAACGCAAGTCTATGGCGGCAGACAGAAAAGAAAGAAGGTTCAGCCGATAGAACATACCTCCGCGAACTCGGTCAATGGGGTGTCAGAAGGAGCAGATGAAGATGCCATTGAAGGAGATGAGCTCGTCACCAGAAAGGAAGATCGCCGCATGCTTGTTGAGAGCTCCGAGGAGATCGTCGGAGAGGTTTTGGGAATTTTTGGCGGAAGGTGTTGAGTGCGCAATTGACAGCGTGAGTTTTTTTATGCACTTGGGCGTTACAACATTAACAATATCGCGAACTTGGGGGGCATGTGTTGACGACCAATTTGGCGAGCTAATCCCCAGGTTTGAAGCTACAATTGAAGCAAATTGAAGGAATGTGTGATTCTCATAGTCAGAGCGTGTATCGGCTAAGGAGACAGTCGGCTGAGACAAAGTTAGACAGGGATGTCTGACATAGCCGATTTCGATTGGGGTAATCAAATGTGACCAATCCCGGTAGGAAAGTATGAAGATCATTATTGGATTCGGTTTCCAGTGCTTCAGAGATATTGCCATCTATGGATGAAGTCATGAAAATACAATTGTATCTCTTAATTAGGATATTTTGTATAGTTTCCTTATAGATAATGTCAGTTTAGGTATATCTGTAATTCAACTTGTAATAGAGATAGGAATCGTGTCCGTTACGGACTCATTGTGTATCTGGGTGTAAATATGACCCATGACCCTATAATCTGAATAAATCAACACACAATCAATGCAATTTCGACGCATCACCTTTTCCTTTTAGTTTAATCTCGACAAGTTCTTGCTTCGGGTTGGGCTACATCGGCTTCCGATCTCCGACAAGAGGTAATTCTTGTTACAAGCGGCTTGCGCTTTTGGGATTAGTGCTTTCATCATCATGATACTCTAATCTCGTTATTGTAATCTGCACAGTTATCATATATACTATATAATTTAGATCATGTTGCGATCTAATCTTCAATCGGCTAGCATCAGTTACCAGATGATAGCCAATCTTACCTGGTTTAATTATCTTGCATGTTTTAGTTTTGCTTGATATGTTAAATTTGTCCTTTATATTAAGATCTCATTATACTAAATAGGTTAAACTTGTTATCAATCTGTTAAGGCATCTTAATATTTGATTGCTTTTTATTTAATGTATTTAATCTGTTATGATATCCTTGTATAAAGTGGTATCGAAGCACTAGCCGATATACATTAGGTTTATCTCTTCGGCTATACTATAAACAAGTATAATTCTTGTTTTATAGTATTTTTAGGTCTAAGTGATTTATACTGTGTCGGTACACTACCGATCTATCCCAATCACTTAGTTTAAAAGTGCTTGGAGACTCGAATTACATTCTGTTAACATGTACAGCCGATGGGGCGAATCTAGTTTCTGCCGATTTAATGCAAGTTGCATCGGCACAATGTCAAATGATATGTCATCAGCCACCAGCCAATCGGCTATCGATCTAACATTGTTTTCTTTTGTTAGTTTCTTGTTGGTTGCAGGAACAAACCAACTGGCACGCCTACGAACTTCGAATCAATACTTTGGACCTACACTAGAGTAAAGCAAATCTCTCAGTCCAGTGCGTGGGAAATTTTCTCATCAACAGAAGGGTAGAAGACTGGTACGTACAGATGGCATAGGAGGGTAAAGAGACGTTCGCCATCTTTTATAGGGACGAGGACTTCCATCATGAGGATGGTATAATCCGGGTCCCATTTGAGCAACTATTTCAGCTATACAATCTGAGGGACCTAGACTTATTGCTATTTCAGCTATGGGCATTATAAGCATACTCGAACCCCTCGCTATTACTTCTAAGTTGATATCGTCACAAAGTGTCTAACTTGTTTCCTTATGCAGAATGGGGACGCTTGAATAACTTATAACAAAGTAGGATTCCTCGATCCAGGGGTTATCAATTCCAATCATATTGATGACGACCCAAGGTCCCAAAAATTGGTGCTGGACTACCTCTACAACCCCTTTGTCAAGCTTAAGGACATGAATACGACCCTTTTGCCCTACAACTTTGAGTAAGTGTGATATTTATTGTTGGACATACCATTTGTTCTTGAAGGTGTTAATTGCTCTCTCCTTTATATGCAGCCATCACTGGATCCTTCTTGCCATCCATTTAAATGAATCCAAGATTCTCATCATGGATGGATTGAGAAAACCGCAAGAAGTTTTACAATCCGTCATTGACATCCTAAATAAGACACTTGTGAAGTATAATAAGAAGTGTCGTCGACACGCTCATGTGCCGATACATTTCGGGTTTGCTGCCACCGTTGGTGCCAACGTCAGGAACCAGGCACGAGCATATGTGGTTTCTACGTGACGAAATTTATGTGGTTTTACCTGGAGGACCACAACTGGCACATTTCGGATTCTGAGGTTCGTCATATTTGTTAAGACGTAAATACACATTTCTGAACACATATTATGTTTTCACATATTCAATCCTTTCATTTGAAGAAATTAGATCTCTCGACAAGTCAGTTATTGCCACATGTTTGCTTAGCCCTCGCTGAACAACTCTGCGGATTCATCTTTCGACATGTCATCTCGCCGGGAGGCATATCACGTTTCGAGGGCTCCAAATGAGCTAATGGCTTTCCTTGAGGCTGGTGGCCCTAGGGACACTTTAGACAGTCGATCGACGACAGAGAATAAGCATTAGAGTCGATCGACCACAAAGAAAAATTTTGATAATCATTTGTAAATTATAATTTTTTCAAATGTGTTCATGAGAAATATGTGAATAATGGATGTGTTTGTGGATAGATGTGTGATGTCGATGTATGTGAATTTCAGATATATGGTTAGCGAAGGCTAGAGGCTAGCCAAAAACTAATATATTTTTTCCTGAGAAAAACTCATCGGTGACGGGCTTTAATTGAAGCCTGATGGAGAAGACAGTCATCCGTGACGGGCGTAAATTAAAGCCCGATTGAGATCTTAGTCACCCGTGACAGGTATAATTTGAAGCCCGATTGAGTAGTTCGTTAATTCGTGACGGGCTTTAATTGTGGCCCGTTTGAGATTGTACAATCGGTGTCGGCCCCTTGTTTGACTGGTCTTGTGGGTCAAACATATTAGTGACGGGCCTAAGTTTAGGTCCGACAAAGATAATGTAAATCGGTGACGGACTTTTGTCCAACAGAGATGAGTACTCACATCAGTGACCTTTCGCCGTGACGGGTGTCATACCCGACACAGATGAGGCTTATCGTCCGATTGAGATTAGAATGACCGTTGTAGTGGCAATTTCCATTCGCATCATATCTAGGCCTTGCAAATGGTGCTAACAATATGACTTTGTCTATTGCTCGTTTATTTTGCAATTTGCACTAACCTCATTGATTCATCCTCTCCATCGTGCAAGTAAAACCTCCTAGCATAGTGCTGTTGAACCACTTCTCATCTATGTGCACAATGTTGCGCATGTCATTAACAGTGAGTTCAGTATGTACTGTTTGCATGTCTAGCATGGACACACAAAATTGCAGGCAAAGCTTCTTATTTGCATCTTTCAAAAAAGGTTTTACTGTGTTTGAGTGGCGACGAAGGATGCCTTCTTTGAATGCTCTAGGATTTCGGAACATTCAAAGCTGATACTAAATTTCTAATAGTAGTCCGTTGGTTTGGAATTGTGGTAACCTGAGCCCAATCTCTATCAACCCTTTCTGGCCATATTTATTGGAATTTTGTGATGTAATGTCAACTTCCATACCTACTGCTCGGCATTTCTTCACTTTCGTCCACAAATCCTAGACCTTCTAACATAAAACGAATTTGCAACGATGGTTGTCATGTCCTTTTTTCTAGTTTGTCATTGATACTTATTGCAAGTAAAGCTTCATAAATAGCTTTCCACTGTTCATATGATAAATATTGTCTTCTCCTAATATTTCCATGTGCATCTTGGTGGTGTGCCATGTCAACTGGTTCATAATATGCAATTGTTAAATTAAAAAGTGTTGTTTGGATTTATGTCATTTCGTACAGTAATACACTCATGGGAATACACGTTTCATCGGTTTCTGTTTGTACCTCGTCCAGGTCGTCCTCAACAAAGAGAATGTCTACATGGTCAACATATACATCACTATCCTCATCTGCATGGAGGGATAAAGGTTAGAGATAAGGTATATAGTAATATTAAGCATAACTAAATTTGTGCTATAATCAGCAATCCACTTCATATTTTGAATTTGACTGCTGACCTATTTTTTTCTGCAGCGTGTTAGTCCAATTACAGTGTGTGATGCCAAAAAAGTAGCTGTATGTAAATAATTGATGATATGTATGTAAATATGGTATTTAATGACAACATTGAAGGTATAAATAGAGCATTCAATAATCTGGAATAAATTAGATGATGGATTTTCACATCAAGTCAACAAGGTCACACTTCAGTGAAATTCTATATTTCTGATTTATGTGTACATCTATATGTAATCAGCTGCTATGTGGATTACTATTGACCTTATGTTTCCTACTGTCATATTGAGGCCAATGTGTACACCTATAGCAATGATGAAAAGCCTGAACTTGCTAGTACTAGTCACACTCCTAATAACCTTTCTTTTTTGCAGGGTGAACACACTGACATATGGAAATCAATGCGAGCTAGATCTATTTGCAGCTCATTTTGAATTCATTGTAGCTCCTGCATTGCAAGCATATAATCACCATCCATCTTCACATAAGTGCAGTGAGTACATTTCCTTAACCATGTTCTATTTTTCTCCCTATGCCATTCATTTCGCTGCCTTTATATTGTTCTAAATTTCAATAGTGAGTATATAACTTTTGCAAAAAGAAAATGACATGCCTGCTATCAAGTTGAGATGGACATCGCCTTGATCTTCCCCTTCATTGACAACATCCTCTTGATGCACAAGAGGGACTTGTCTTCTTCAATGGCAACAGGTTGGTTGAGGTCAGGAATTTCTTCGTCTTCTTCTATTGGCACTGAAGTTGATGTGACCATGGCTACTATAGATACAACCATTGCTCACATCATATGTCAACAGGAAGATATCAAGATCAAGCTTAAAAAATTCTAGAATCCAATTCGTCCATTTCTAACAGCACTAAATTCAAATAGCCACCAAAGATGCATCCGTGCTTCGATTTGGGTCCATGAGTACTTGATGGAAAACTCTCAGAGTCCTCTTTTCAACGGATCCAACCTCATCTCTAAATTCCATCCTAATCAGCCGCAATCACAGAAACAATGTGTTGCATTACCGATAATGGGTCGATGGGCTTGCAACTTTATCTGGGACCCCGACCCAAGTGGGATGCGCCCCAACCTCCAAATGCATGTATTTCCAAAGTCCTGCACTAGGTCACCATGTCACTTTTGTCCCGAGGAGAAAAAGATCTAATCGAACATGATTTGGGGGCTGAATTCAGACCTTTTCAAAGAGATCTAATCCACCAAAGAGATCTATTTGATTCGGAGCCCCACCTTTTCATGAGTATTCAGATCTGAAATCAATATTTGCAATTTGAGTTGTTGTTCATCTTGTTCTTGCTAGTTCTTCGATTGCTTGCAGAAATAACCCTAGTGGTTTGGTTGATCGTGCTCCGCAAGATCGCGTCAACCAGTGGAGTTGGTGTATCGGTGTTAAAGCCAAATTTTGGTAAGCCCCGAAGTCCTTATCAGCTAAGGGTTAGGACAGCTCAGAGTCAGTATTGGCTTGGAGTTCTGTATCAGCCGATGAGGGTTTTCTGTTATCCATATCTCCAGGAGTCGGATCCTTGTTAGATTTGGTTTGAGAAGATCTTATCCAGAAGAAACCGAGTCCAGGGAGGATACAGCTTGTATCTATTAATTAGGAAGAGCTTGTTAATTTCCTATGTTATCTTTAGGAAAGTCTGTTTAGTGTCCGATAAAGACTTTATCTATTTCCTTTTATCTTTAAGAAAGTTTGGATTGTAATCTGTTAGGATCTTTGTCACCCTACGGGTATAAATATGTAAGCCCAGGGTTCATTTAACATATCTTTCGATCAATACAACTCAGCGCATCCACCTTTCTTTATCTGTTCTACTTTGTCATCCAGCGGAACTTGGCACCTGACGCGGGGCTACATCGGCTTCGATCTCCGGCGAAGGGGTAAGTCCAAGGTCCCGTTGGCTCAGGCAATTGTATTGGCTACGTTGGCGTCGTACAAGGCTGCATCAGTACATTCGACCTCTTGGATTGCTTCGATTCGGTCGATATCTTTGCCTGATTATTTATCATATGTCTCTGTTGAATCTAATTTTAGTCTCTCGATTTGGCTCTATTGGCTATCTCTCGTTTTTGGGCTTCTGCCGATACCGGCTAAATCGTTATATTAGATTAGATTAGCTTAGGCATCTACCACCCTGAAAATCAGCCAAGGGCTTGAATGTCTAGATATTGCTTTTCTTTTCATACTTAGTGCTGCATTAGTTTGATCTACTAAGTCGTGATTAGAACCGTAATATCTAGCCTGCCTGTTGACTGCCACTAAGGATTTCACCGGGGTTTCAACCGGTGAGTTATCTGGATATTGCATCGGCCTGTAAGGATTGTACACAAGTTGGATCTAGCCGATTGCAACAGAGGCTTCATTGAATATTTGATCATTTGGATTTTATGACATCAGACTTCTAGCTGATGTGAGCTTTAATCTTTAAATCAGTATCTACTTTATCATGTGATTGGTTCGTGCAATGTTATATATCATCATATTATTATCAACCGATCACCTTTATATAGATCTCTGTTAAGTGCACAGCCGATGGATCAAAACTATTAACTACACTGGTAGATATCAGCATCGGCTGTCGACCAATCGGCTGTTTTGGATATTAGCCGATCGGTTGATTCATTTTATAATCGGTTGCTTTACATATCTTGTCAGTGGCAGGATCAAACTGACTGGCACGCCCACGCTTCATTGATTCTAGGACCTGCAATGGAGCTAAGCAGATCTCCTAGGTCGACGTGTTGATTTTTCTCGTCAACACATTTTTGGCACGCCCGGTGGGACCTTGGACTGCATATCTTTTTACACGGCTCGGTGGACCCGTAATTACCACAATGTCTGGTAAAGAAGTCAAGGTCAAGGAAGAACAATCTCTCAAGCTGACAAATGAAGACAGGGAACAATCTACTGAGCCGATGGATGACGAGACACTTCAAGAGATGGTTGATAACATCATTCATCGTGCTGTGTTCGATCAATCTGGAGTTTTGGTGAGTACATTGTATGGTTTGATCGAGGAAACAGTTCCCAGGGTGATTGCCTTAAGAAATCAGCGTGGGGTACAAATTGGTGAGCAATCCCAGCATCATTGGCAACAACAAAATTGGCTCAGGGGGCAAGTTGATATATATCAGTATGAAGAGCCACATCAGCAATATCGGCTAGAAGAGATTCAAAGATGTCAGTTTGGAGAGTATTGGGTCGATATGATTGCAAGAATGATGGAGGAGCAATTTGGAACTAAACGCAAAGATCAAATTTCTATGTATCTGCTGCCATATCCTGAGTAGTTTGATAGGGTTCCACTTCCAAGCCGATACAAGGCTCCAGATTTCTCCATGTTTTCAGGGCAAGATGGATATCCACAATGAAAAATATCAGCCGATTCTTAGTTCAATGTGGGGAAGCATCGGCTGAAGAAGCTCTGAAAGTTAGACTTTTTCCATTGTCTTTGACTGGAACGGCTTTTACATGGTTTTCATCATTGCCACCAAATTCCATCAGAAGTTGGGCCGATCTTAAAAAGCAGTTTCACATGTACTTCTTTGCTGGGGTTAGCGAGTTGAGGCTTGCAGATTTTATATCAGTTAAACAGCAAGAAGGGGAATCGGCTAAGGAATACATTCAAAGGTTTCGTAATATCCACAGTCGATGTTATAGTTTGAGCCTAAGTGATGAGCAGATAGCAGATCTTGCATTCCAAGTGTTGTCGGTAGATAACCGAGGCAGGTTTTTCATCCATGAGTTCTGCAGCCTGGCTCAGCTATTACAGAAGGTATCGGCTTATGAGAGCCAGTGTCAAGAAGAAGAAAAGAATCAGTTTTGGGGCGATCAAGACAAGGACAATTTTGAAGCATGACTTCTCATACTCCAAAGCTGGGTGATGAGGACATCACTCCTTCGGATATACATAACCCATTGGACATTCAAGGTCCAATCACAAGAGCTCGCACGAAACAATTGAATTTATAGGTGAGCTCGTTCCTAAGTTCCTCTTTATATGATTTTGAGAATAGATTGCTACCTAATGATTATATTATGATTAGGAATAATGGAGAAGACAAGGAGACACTTAGAGAGGGGCTTAGAGACGTGGAGGACCAGCAAGGGAGTTCAAGTCAAGGTGAAGGCCCGAACCAAGTTGACTTCGAGTATGTTTCGGAGTCCAGGATCAGTCGGCACTAAAACGGGTGCACAGGTCGCATACGTGCTTGGATTGGGGCGTTCATTATACGGATGGAAAGCTAAGAAGATAGTATTTCTAATGGTTTTGGTCCCAAGTCTAAATTCATCCTAAGTCATCGGGAATTGACCGAACAAGTTAACATCCAGAATCTGTCCCGGTGCTGCGTCATCGTAGTTGGGCCTTTGGGCCGTGTATCGTGTGGGAACCCATTAGGATTTCGTCCAGGGGTGTTTGCACGCCCCTAAACTCCATATATTCATAGCCTTCGTTACCTTTAGGGTTTGGGTTTTGCTTAGATTAATCTGTCAAGAACAGTTTCGCCGTTCCTTCGGTTTGTGAGACCCCAACTTGTGAGTTTAATCATATATTCGCAATTTTGGTTGCAATCTTTCTTGTTCTTGTTTGTGTTCTTCGATTCACAAGCAGGGATTAGCCTTCTTGGCGAGGTCGACCATGCTACGCTGGTCGATAACCTGAGGAGACGTGGTGCTGCGATTGCGGGGCTCAAGAGCGTGTATTCGTTCAGAAGCCGGATCGACTTGTGTCGCGACTCCACCAAATCGAGTAATTACCAGAACCTTTCGGAAGATCGGGACCCTTGTCCACATCAAGTGGTATCAGAGCTTTAGGTTTACCGTCAGGTTCGCTCTTACCCTAGATTAGTTTTTGATTTCGCCGTTATCCTAGAGTCTACAGAAAAGCCAAACAAAATTTTAGTTGATAGTTTTTTCCCATCCTAGACAATGTTTTGCCCTTGCATAATTCGATTTCAGAGTCCGACATGATCATCAATCAATAAACATGCCGATCTTAGAATCATATTAGTTCCAATAATATGATATATGATCAGGGATCATTTAGAAATAGATTCATACATATAGAGTCTCATAAATATGTCACATACTTATTGATCAATACAAGATGTCTATTTCATGGAACTGAATAACACTTTATTCATTTATACATAAACATTGACAATGATATCCAACATCTCCATGTTGCCTCTAGGGCATATCATTAACAGGGCAAGTTGATCAATATCAGTATGAAGAGCCACATCAGCAATATCGGCCAGAAGAGATTCAAAGATGTCATTTTGGAGAGTATTGGGCCGATATGATTGCAAGAGTGATGGAGGAGCAGTTTGGAATTAAACGCAAATATCAAATTTCTATGTATCTGCTGCCATATCCTGAGTGATTTGATAGGGTTCCACTTCCAAGCCGATACAAGGTTCTAGATTTCTCCATGTTTTCAGGGCAAGATGGTATATCCACAATGAAACATATCATCCGATTCTTAGTTCAATGTGGGGAAGCATTTGCTGAAGAAGCTCTGAAAGTTAGACTTTTTCCATTGTCTTTGACTAGATCGGCTTTTACATGGTTTTCATCATTGCCACCAAATTCCATCAGAAGTTGGGCCGATCTTGAAAAGCAGTTTCACATATACTTCTTTGCTGGGGTTAGCAAGTTGAGGCTTGCAGATTTGATATCAGTTAAACAGTAAGAAGGGGAATCGGCTAAGGAATACATTCAAAGTTTCGTAATATCCACAGCCGATGTTATAGTTTGAGCCTAAGTGATGAGCAGATAGCAGATCTTGCATTCCAAGGGTTGTCGGTAGCTAACCGAGGCAGGTTTTTCATCCATGAGTTCGACAGCCTGGCTCAGCTATTACAGAAGGTATCGGCTTATGAGAGCCGGTGTCAAGAAGAAGAAAAGAATCAGTTTTGGGGCGATCAAGACAAAGACAATTTTGAAGCATGACTTCTCACACTCCAAAACTGGGGGGCATGTGTTAACGCCAAAATTTGGTAAGCCCCGAAGTCCTTACCGGCTAAGAGTTAGGATCGGCTCAGAGTCAGTATTGGCTTGGTGTTCTGCATCAGCCAATGGGGGTTTCTGTTATCCATATCTCTAGCAGTCGGATTCTTGTTAGATTTGGTTTGATAAGATCTTATCCAGAAGAAACCGAGTCCAGGGAGGATACGGCTTGTATCTATTAATTAGGAAGAGATTGTTAGTTTCCTATTATATCTTTAGGAAAGTCTGTTTAGTGTCCGCTAAGGACTTTATCTATTTCCTTTTATCTTTAGGAGAGTTTGGATTATAATCTGTTAGGATCTTTGTCACCCTACGGGTATAAATATGTAAGCCCAGGGTTCATGTAACATATCTCTCGATCAATACAACTCGGCGCATCGCCACCTTTCTTTTATCTGTTCTACTTTGTCATCCAGCGGAACTTGGCACCTGACGCGGGGCTACATCGGCTTCGATCTCCGGCGAAGGGGTAAGTCCAAGGTCCCGCCGGCTCAGGCAATTGTATTGGCCACGTTGGTGTCGTCCAAGGCTACATCAGTACATTCGACCTCTTGGATTGCTTCGATTCGGTTGATATCTTTGCCTGATTATTTATCATATGTCTCTGTTGAATCTAATTTTAGTATCTCGATTTGGGTCTATCGGATGTCTCTTGTTTTAGGGTTTCTGCCGATACCGGCTAAATCGTTATATTAGATTAGATTAGCTTAGGCATCTACCACCCTGAAAATCAGCCAAGGGCTTGATTGTCTAGATATTATTTTTCTTTTCATACTTAGTGCTGCATCAGTTTGATCTACTAAGTCATGATTAGAACTGTAATATCTAGCCTGCCTGTTGACTGCCACTAAGGGTTTCATCGGGGTTTCAGCCGGTGAGTTATCTGGATATTGCATCGACCTACAAGGATTGTACACAAGTTGGATCTAGCCGATTGCAGCATAGGCTTCATTGAATATTTGATCATTTAGATTTTATGACATCGGACTTCCAGCTGATGTGTGCTTTAATCTTTAAATCAGTATCTACTTTATCATGTGATTTGTTCGTGCAATGTTATATATCATCATATTATTGTCAGCCGATCACCTTTATATAGATGTCTGTTAAGTGTACAGCCGATGGATCAAGACTCTTAACTACACTGGTAGATATCAGCATCGGCTGTCGACCAATCGGATGTTCTGGATATTAGCCGATCGGTTGATACATTTTATAATTGATTTCTTTACATATCTTGTCAATGGCAGGATCAAACTGACTGGCACGCCCGCGCTTCATCGATTCTAGGACCTGCTCTGGAGCTAAGCAGATCTCCCAGGGCGGCGTGTTGATTTTTCTCGTCAATAATCGATCGCTAAGGCGCAATTACTCCGTGGAGTATCGTAGTCAGGCCGTGAACGTTGCTCCATTAAATCAAATTTATCGTCTCCACCGAAAGATCAGGATACCCTAGTACTCAGGTGGTATCAGAGCGCCAAGTTGATCAGTGAGAGATTTTATTTTTTGCATCTATTATATTCCTATCGAACAGAAAAAGCCAAAAAAATAATAGATTAGATTTGTTTTCGTGATCCCATAAACCCTTGAGCTTATTTACTAGTTACTAGTTGGTCGTAGCTTGTTGAGTTTTCTGTTGCTTCGGTTGTGTCAAGTTGTTGGTCTTAGTTTAGTCCTTTAGAGTTTTGAGTTCTTAACATGTTTTGTCATAGCCATGCATTAATTTTGAATTCTGTTGGCCGAGCGCTGTTTTGTGCTCTTGGTAGACGAGACCGATTCCTATACTAGTTAGAGTCCAAATTCGACTTGATTTTACCATCATCATATACAAGATTGTTTCGGCCTTACTTGAGAGAGAGAGAGTGTGTGTGTGTGAAAAATTGTCGTTAGTGATCTTTTTGTTCATATATTCCGTTGTGAGGATCCCATAAAAAAGTGAAAAAATAAAAAAAGGCAAAAAGGGGGCTAAAAAAAGAAGGGGCTGATTTTTATTGTTCTTTGCTTTGTTCTCGATGGTGTGTGTTGTGACTTCCTTTGTGTGTAGGCACGCGTCTCTAGCACGGTCTAGGCTAGGACCAGCACAATATCGTCGTCGAACAGTTATTCAGTTTGCTTTGACTAACGTGGTTTCTATATTTCCTTTGAGCACTAGCAGCCCACCTACAGCTCCCCCTTCCCGGCTACAACTTCATTATTTTTTCTGTTGCTGCACCGATACATCTCTCTCAAGGATGCTGACTTGCTAGTTGCCGTCACTCCTGTCAGGCAAGGTAAGAACTGATAAGAACTTGTGTGAGCAGGTTGTGAGCGAGTGCCTTGCAGTAGCTACATCCTATCAGTTGTAGGACTTTTATTACTTCACTTGTTTTCCTTGTAGTCTTGTTTGTTTGATCAGGGCAGGATCAGAGGACAAGAAGGATATGGCACACTCTCCTCGCACGAAGGGCATTATGCAACATTTTGAAAGGAAAGTGAGGGCGCATATAGAAGGTGTTGATAATGACTTGTAGGTGACAAACGAAAAGATTGGACAATTGAAGGCTACGCAGATTGCAACCAACACCCGGCTTGCTAGTTTGGAGGCATCCGTCACAGCCATCAACAACAGTCTTACTAATTTGCTAAGGTGTTTCGACAACTTTCGTGATGAGAATAACCACCGGCACTTGAATCGTAATCAACGAGGTATGGATGGAGGACATCGCCGACACGAGGTACACAATAATGATGATGCTTTTCATAAGATTAAATTTAAGATACCTCCTTTTGATGGAAAATATGACCCTGATGCATATACTACTAGGGAAATTGTTGTTGATCAAAAATTTGCATGTCATGAGTTTCCTGAAAATGCATGTGTTCGGGCTGCCACTCGTGAGTTTACTGATTTTGCTTCTATTTAGTAGATCGAACATGGTAAGAAAAATCAGGATAACATGCCTCAAACTTGGGATGTTTTGAAACGGATCATGTGGGCTAGATTTGTACCTTCTTATTATGCACGTAATATGTTACGTAAGTTGCAACAATTGAGGCAGGGTAGTAAAAGTGTAGAAGAGTATTATCAGGAATTACAAATGGGTATGCTGTGTTGTAACTTAGAGAAGGATGAGGAACCTGCTATGGCTAGATTTTTGGATGGTTTAAACCATGAAATTCATGACATACTTGCTTGTCAAAGTTATAAATCCTTTTCTCATTTGTTAGTACTTGTTTGCAATGCTAAATATAAAATAGACATGAAGAAGCAATAAGTTGTGCTTGTACCTTCAATTTTCGCATGTAATGACGATGTGCAAACTTGGGAGGAGCAATCTTTTGTGTCTCCTGTTACTAATGCTTTGCAGGAAGTCCAAAATATCACCAAGAGGAGGAGAACAATGTTCTTAAGAAGAAAGGTGAGAAGCATAAAGCACCTAATATATCTGTAGAAAGTTTGCAAGGTAAAATAAATCGTGCTGAGATAAAAGAAGGTGAGTATTCTCAAGCTAAGCTACACATGTTCACTTTACATGCTATAGTAGAGAAACCATTAGTGGAACCAATTGATGAGATCCCTTTGTCACAAGTTGATTTACATGTTGTTTCTTGTGATAAAGAAGAGTTGTGTGATAATGCTTCACTTATATCAATGCCACAACTAGTGAATGAACATGTTATTTCTAGTGTTAGTTCTTTATGTGCTGATTTTAAGCATGTTATTCAAATTGCTAATGAAGTTGAGGAACGTGAATTGCTATCTTCTTTAAATATTTTGCGTTATGTTTTGTTTGATGACTTTTGCGAGCTCGATAATTTGAAGGAGAAATTATTTGCTATGTCAGATTTGCCATGTCCAGTTAATCTTATTTTTCATATCTTTGGCGACTATAATGATAGAGGAACATATTTGGTGTATAGAGTTTACATATGTTCGGATTTACAACCTCTTATAGCCTTGGATAAAAATTGCAAGTTAGAGAGACAAGTTGTTGTTTTGATTTGAAAGAACAGGATGGTTCTGAGGAAGAGGAGCAACCAGAGCATTCAATGTGGTCACCATGCACCCAGTTAGTTGTGCTACATGAGTAATTGATCTCTGAAGGGAGCAAAATGAGCCGCAAGTAAAACAATCAAATGTCTATGTTCGTTGTTGTCTATCTCCATTCCCAGGTATATTTGTTTCATAATAGATTAATACTATCTGCTAAAAATCTAATGATATTACATGACGAAATTTTGTTGCGTTTGTTTTCATGTAGACACTTCTATGGACAAGATCATGCACTACGCGACAATAGCCATATGGAAAAACCGAGGACAATTTTTCGTGAAGAAGGGGAAGATGATGTGACCATGGCTACTATCGATACAACCATTGCTCACATCATATGTCAACAGGAAGACATCAAGATCAAGCTTCAAAAATTCTGGAATGCAATTCGTCCAGTTCTAACAATACTGAATTCAAACAGCCACCAAAGATGCATCCGTGCTCCGATTTAGGTCCATGAGTACTTGATGGAAAGCTCTGGAGTCCTCTTTTAATGAATCCATTCTCATCTCCAAATTCCATCCCAATCAGTCGTAATCACAGAAACAATATATTACATTACCTATAATGGCCTATGGGCTTGCAACTTTATCTGGGACCCCGGCCCAAGTGGTATGCGCCCCAACCTCCAAATCCAAGTATTCCCAAAGTCCTTCACCAAGTCACCACGTCACTTTTGGCCGAAGAAAAGAAAGATATCTAATCCAACAAGATTTGGGGCTGAATTCGGACTGCAGAACAGCACCAACTTGTGACGGTTACCACGGCTTCATACGAACTCCGATTTGAGTGTTTAAGTACTTCACGAAAATCTTAGGAAGTCTACTTTCCAACGATCTGGCCTCATTTCCATATCTATTATAAGACGATCGTAATCATCAATTTAGTACAAATACCTTGTTTTGCCTGAGGTCCTACGCCGTCAAAATTGGGTCGATGGGCCTTGTATCAAATTGAGTCCGTTACGAATGCGTCTGAGGGTTGGAGAACGATCCCAACTCATCTTCCCACCTATATAAATACCTCGTATCAGCCATAGAATAATTTGGGTTTTGATTATGTAAGTTTAGCTATCGCTACTTCCTGAAGACGCGTGTGTCGGCTAGACCATCCATTCTATTTGATTCAGAACCCCACCTTTTCATGAGTATTCAGATCTGAAATCAATATTTGCAATTTGAGTTGTTGTTCATCTTGTTTTTGCTAGTCCTTCGGTTGCTTGCAGGAATAACCCTAGTGGTTTGGTTGATCGTGCTCCGCAAGATCGCGTCAATCGGTGGAGTTGGTGTATCGGTCGCTAAGACGCAATTACTCCGTGGAGTATCGTAGTCGGGCTGTGAACATCGCTCCATTAAATCAAAGTTATCGTCTCCATCAAAAGATCGGGACACCCTAGTGTATATCAAAAGTAGGATCGATCGACATGGATTAGTGAGTGTGCTATTGTAGCTGATGCAATTGTATTGGTGCTAATGTGAATGGGAGCAGGGAGTTGAAGGGTAGGGCAAAATGGCTTAAATTTAACCTATAATGTAACTGACAAACCTGTCTCCATGTTTAAGTCAAAAGGGTAGTGCTCTACCTCCTCTTGGACAGCAACATCTTCTTGATGCACAACAGGGACATCTATAGCTCCTACAGCTTGCATGGCATCATCTTGATTGTGGTCAGGAGGTTCATCTTCGTCCACTCCTATTGAAGATGAATTAAGATCGATTGGCATCGATTGGTGGATGTGCTAGAGTAGATTCAATTGGGTCGCTGGTATTATTGTGAGAATGGAAATAAGAGGCAGAGAGGGAAAGTTTAGGGCAAAGAGGCAAGGGAGTATTTATAACCTGTGATTCAAATTTGTATGTTTAAACTGGGGTTTGTGTAAATGGTGGCAAAAATTGCCTCATAGTGGAGGCAATTACGTCCCACGCTAGAGATATGTCTGACATTGCTGGAGTTGTGTCTGACATTCCCATTAATTGAAGTATAAGTTTATTCTCAACCTGCATCGTTTGTAGTTACTTTGATTAAATTCTTTTGGTCTGTTTTCAGTGCATTGTACCTTTTGAGGGGTATATGGGTCTTTTTGTCAACACCTTAATTTATGCTAAAATGAAAATAATCCTCTATATTGTGCGATGGAGGGAGTATGAATAATTATTTTGGTTGTGCACTTTTTATGTATAAGTAGCAAACGGTTCACATTCAACAAACAAAAGTGAAAAGAGTCAGAAGTAATGAAAACCAACCTTGTATGCTTCAATATCTAACAAACCCAAAATAATTATAGCGAAACCTCCCTCCTCAAGTTGGTCAAGCAAGAACAAGAGGCACCGCTCTGTCCTTTGCTTTATCATCTCGAGAGGAGAGGGACGAGCTATATATATATATATACTGAGCTTATAGGTCTTGTTTTTTAAATAGAACCGACACCCATCGCTGACAGTTATATAGGTGCTGATTTCTCAAGGTAGGCCCTCCAACAGCTACTTCAGTTGTGGAGGGCACAAAGATGCTAGTTTTTAAATAGAACATGTACCTTTCTCTGACAGCCTCAAAGATGGCAGTTTTGTATAGGAACTGACACCTTTCTCTAATAGGACAAATAGGTGTGGTTTCTACTTAAAAAACCGGCACCTTTTACCATAAAGGTGTCGGTTCCAGCCTATAGCGTCAAGTGGGTGCGTGTTTGGCCGGAAAAAACACTATAGGTGTCGATTTTATTTGTTCTACCTATAGTATCATCCTCTATATGCCTTTCTATAGTAGTGAGTTATCAAACATATCCAGTTGTTTCTCGATAATTTCACGATATGGAAAAAATATTAGCTTATTGCTTTAAAGACGATGGTACACAATTTTAGAAATGTATTCTTAATGCAAAATCACTTATGACAATGTCCAGCAATTCCTGCCAGCATTTTTTGGGCAAAATTCAATGGTGATTATAATATTATCAGCGTAATGACCGATCTTGCCATTAGATGATAGTATGGTACTAATGTTAAAATTGTTAATAATCATCTCAGCATAGAAGAGACACGAGGAGAAAAGGAATGAGACCGTGATAAAATAATCTAGTCTTGGAATGAAGGCCTAAGCTTTGTCGGAATTATTGGTACGTCGGCATGTAATAAGCATTGGATTGCGCTCGGGTTCAGTTAGTTGAAGAAACGTACATGTAGGCATATGGCTGGCCTAGGGCCCTCGTCACGCCGGGGCCCAGGGCAGCGGCACTGCTCGCCCTGGCCGCCTCCATGTTTGCCTTTCATGCCTTGCCCTCCAGCTCACTCCCTTCAACATCCATGGCCATGTGGAACTTGGAGCCACCCGTGGTACCAATGCGAGGAGGTGCCTCCCCTTCTCCCCTTCTCTCCATGAGCCCATGGATGAGTCCAGGGAGCTAGCGAGGTCGTCGATAATGACGACAAATGACAGGTGGGTCTCATTATCACACCTTGAGTTTTACCCTTCTAAAAATCAGTTAAATAATTTCTCAAACAGAATTAGAATTTTGTTTTAACCTGGAGCAAACAATTAATTTTAAAATATAATTAATAAGTGAAAATGATATGGTAGGATTTTTTCTAAATTTTATAGGTCAAAATACATTAACTAGTTTTTAAGTGAAATTTTAATAGCACTATAAATATTTTTAACCAATTAAATGAATTTATCGAAATTAATTAAGTCTCTGAAAATATTTTCCCAATTTTCCTATTCGGGCCATACGGTTTCACACCCTTTCTTCCCTCTTGGGCCGTTGGCCCAATTTCCCTTTGGCCCAGCCTCGCCCACGCATGCACGCCCCTCCACGCGCAAGTCCGCAACCCCTCCCTGCTCCCTCGGGCCGCCGACAAGTGGGGCCCACCTATCGGGCCCGTCACCCCCGCGCCCGACTGGGTCGCCGTCGCGCGCCATTTGTGCCGCCCATGCCGAACTGTCCCGTGCCGCCCCATGTCGCTTCCGCGCCGCCCGCGCCACACCAGCTCCGCACCTCGCCGCACCCGTCCATGCCTCGCATCGGCCGAGTCCGAGCCCTAAATCGCCGACGCCCAATCTCGCCGCCGCTCACCGCTACCTTCGTCCCCAACGCCGATGAGGCCCTCTCTCTCTCCCTTCATATCCCATGCGAGTGCCCTAGCCTATTCCCGCATCCCTGCGCCGCTAAGCCGAGGCCCTAGTGTCGCCGCGTTGTTTACCCGTGCTCCGCGCCGCCGTCCGCTGTCGCCGTTCACATCGTCGGTGGGCCGGCCAGCCGCCGCGTGGCCATGGCCGGCCAAGCCGACCTCGGTCGCCGCTGCCCGCGCGAACCCTAACCCTAGATCGGGGGCCTTCCGATTCTGCTAGCCCACACCGCCGCTCGAATCGTGCCATGTGGCACGCCGTCGCCGCCGCCGTCCGTGGACTCGGTCCACCATGGACCGAGCTCGTGCATCGCTTACGTCAGCGATGCTGATGTCAGCCTTAGCTGACGTCAGCCACTGATGTCAGTGCTGACTTCCCCGTGTCCGTCCGCCAACGTCAGCACTTGCGTAATGCTGACGTCAGCCCTACCCGACACGTGTCAGCCGCTTGCACCAGTAAGGACTTAATTGCGCAATAAAATAATTTAGGCTTTTTTGTTTAGTTTAAAAATTACAATTAAACTTCTAAAATTCATATCTTTTTAATCCGAGCTCCGTTTTAGTCCATTCAAATTTTATTAAATCTACAAAAATATCAAGAATCCATTGATAAATATTTCTTGTATTATTTCACTAGACTTTTAGCATGTTTTGTTGAGTGCTTTGTTTGTCGTGTAGATTTCGGTAATTCCAGCGATCTCGTTTACTTCGAAGTAGTCGCGGAAGTTCCCCAATCTTCAGAGCAAGGCAAGTCATACTTTACATTGATTATATTGTATCTATTTTATTTAAATATCTCATTTCTCTCAAATACTGCATATGTTTTAGAATGACATTTCATGGGACTACCATACCTATTGTACTCAGCCGTAGGAATTGATTATCTCCTACCATTGATAACTTGGGTTCAATATGACTAGATGTTGGTTTAGGACATGCTTAGCCTGGCTTAGATCAATTAGCTCACTTAAGGGAATCACACTATTCAAATATTACAGTGGAGATTAATATTCAGGTGATGTCAAGTATGTGATACTATACTAATAACATTAAAATATGATAAAGGTGGGCTGTGGGTGCAATGGTTTGAATAGTAGCACCCACGGCAATTAAGGACCGGCTCTCGAAAATCCCTGGAAGAATTATCGTGCATACCACAAGTCAGCATGGGTAATGGCTGGATCAGTATTGTAGCTGTCTTTAGTCGACGTACCTTAGTGAGGGTGGACGTGATGGAGTTGGGTCGGCCCCGATTTTAATGGTTGATCGGCTTCCAGATTCACCGCGGCACGCGGGGGCTGCCCATTACCCTGATGGGAATGGGGGTGAAATCTTGGTGTGGTACGATTGGTTAGAGGGGGTTATGCGAAGGGTCCTGTCACAGTCCCTTTCCGAGGTATCATGGTGATACACCTGCACGCGGTAACGTGTCATGGGGCTGTGTCTTGTGGGTACAGTTATACACCTCTGATTAGAGTAAAACTATTTGAATAGTCGTGCCCGCAGTTATGGGCGATCAACCAGATTCACTGTGATTAGTCTCATTTAAGAAAATAATTTGATTAATGGAACTTGACTAGTATAGATGTATGGTTGGGCCTGTTGCAACGTGGGTGTTGACGAGAAATCTCTCTCACGCGCTGGCCTGGGAGATCTGCTTGACTCCAGTGCAGGTCCTTCTTAGCTGCCTACAATGTGTAGAGCGTGCCAGTTGATTTGATCTACCAATCAACAAGAATAAAGACAAGAGAGTGTTTGTTAAGCGTTAGGTCATATCCCTGCGGGATCGGCCGAGGAAATCCATGAATGTATATATGCTATTCCAGACCATATTTGGGCCAAACGACCAAAGCGCATCGGCTATACCAAGACGATCATCAATCATCCGATCCAAATATAACGAAGAATAACAAATATACAGATCAACAGACCAACCGATGCTGAGAAACTAACATCAAATCGGCTGATATTCCATGAATCTCATGAGGGCGCAATATTTCTAGATCAAAGATGTAAGCGAGCACAATCTAGACATGAAATATAGCCCTATTACAGATCTAATAACAATTATGTTAAAAGAAGTACATCGGGGTAAGTAAGGTCGGCTGAAACCCCGACGCTATCTCCAGATAATGTAAGTCCAAAAGAATATATTACCAACGATTCTAAACACGACTCAATAGTTCAGTCTTGATGCAGCATTGAGTATCAAAAGAAGCATCCAATCTATTACTTTCGACTTACACTCCGTAAGATGATAGATATTACATACAAACCAACCAACCCTTAAACCTAGCCTCGTTGACCACATACTCCCGAAAAGATGAGTCAACTACAAGATAAATCTAAGCACCGAATCGGTTCATATGCACTATATGATATATGTCGTAGTAAAACTATTGAATCCAATGTGTCATTGCGATGGAAGGATCAGAAACAAGTAATCTCACCACTAACGACAAACATTTACCTGAGTCTGGGGATCGAGACGATGCAGCCCAAAGCCAAACAAGGTGTTCGTCTAAAAAGAAAAGGATGGCGATGCGCCGAAGATTAGATTGATTGAATTGTCTTCATACAGAGGGTCTCGGGTCCTATTTATACCCAAGATACAAATATTTGTAACAACCTCAGACTCTATCTAAACTATTTTTTAAAACATCATATCATCCCTAGCGAGATCCATAATGCATTACAACTAACAATTTAACAAACTCCTAAATTACAGATACAACTGCCATTACAGGACTCTATCCATAAGTGGCAATATCTTTAAACGCGCAACTAACATCCGAATCTCCACTTATCCTCAAGTTTCGCATTGGACACGGTTTTATCTCTTCGAACTCGAATCGGGTGTCACTGTTCCATTCAACCCATCCTCACCGACCGCCCACGGCGATCACTCTTTTAGCCGATACGACTTCTGACCTCAGCCGATCCGATTCCACCTTGCTTTCTTAGGACTTAGGAACCTCATTACCAAATTCCAGTGTTAACACATGCCCCCCAAGTCCGTAACATAAAGTGTTGCGGATTTGTTTACCTATTCAAACTCCCACTCCCTTCTTGGCCCAAATCGTCTCGGCTTCTCCCCAAGGGCCCTTTAAATATCTACTTTCCTCGGTCGAACCACCCACGCCCTCATCGTGCGCTCGGCTTCTTTCTCAAACAAACTTCTTGCCCTTCTCTCTCCCCTCCGGCGACTCCATCGGCGTTCGACACCTTCTCCACACTCTCCGAACTGCATCTTCGTCTCCGACCTTCCCGATGCCCTCCGCTGCGACCTCAAGCACCTCCAACTCACCGGCCACCACCATTGCGCCAGCCGCGACCACAACACCACCTGCTGCCGTCACCGGAACTGCTCCAGCCGCTACCACGAACGAGTTCCCTCAGGTATTCTCTTTTGCTCTATAATTTTACCCTCAACTCGTTTCTCCAAACACCCCTATATCAATAGTCTGTTCGGTAATTTTCAATAGTATTTTATCCCGTATTCTTATTAATCAATACTTTTCTCATTCCAAACTACAAAACACCATCACCTCTGATCAGTACCTTTTTCTCCTTCTTCAAACTGTAGCACCTTTCTCACCAAGTGCTCATCCCCAATTTGACACAAGAGGGAAAGTACTTCCTTGGGCCTATCGGCGATACAGACCCAACTAACGTAATCATAGCCGAAACCAACCACATGCCCTTCAACACTGCCAAACCATCCCTTTCCCACTGGAACGGGACATTCAAGGCTTGGCCGTCTACCGATGCAGCCTGGACCGAATGGTATAAGAGGATACAATCGGCCAAGTACACCCAATGGGAAGAAAGAAAGCTTGCCCAATGCTTGGAACTGTCCATCGCCAGCATGGAAAAAGATGAACCACTCCTATTGGCTGCAACCTATTTTTGGAACGATAGTTTCAATGCCTTCCTCTTCAGGCAAGGGCCGATGACCATCACACAAGCCGATGTACATATGACAACCGGGCTGGACATCGAATCATCGGCTAATCCATGTGTCTTGAACCGAAAAGGTCAACACCGGTTCAAAAACAAAGCTATCGGTGGATGGAGTGGTTTCATTGCCCAAAACATGAAAGATGGAACAGTCAGCCACCGGGAATACACTGCCTTTCTGATGATGTGGCTGGAAAAATTTGTGTTCTGCGGGTCGAGCTGTGGGCCGACCGCTAATTGGCAAATAATGGCCGAAATCTTGGCCGACGGAACAGAGTTCGCATTGGGAAAATACCTCCTCGGCTACACATATCAAATGTTGCATCAACCCGCCACGAAAATAGCCGCCAACGCCCCAGTCAACACCGGCGGCCCCTGGTGGTTTCTCCAAATCTGGCTGGTGTTAGCCACCCAAAACGTGGCCGGTCAGCCCCGCCTGGCAGACGCCGGGTTCCCAAGGCTAGAGCCAATCGAAGATGAAGAAGGCGGTCAGATCACCACCAGACGATGCACGAACTATGGAGAAGCAGCCGCCGCCCATACAGGTTCAAGGCAATCGGCTGAGCTGTTGGCCGATTGGTTCATAGCTTTTTACGACGGGCTATCCCGCGATAACCGCACCTGGTATTTCTACCCCGACCAAGGATCCTTTGAGCTGCCGATCGACTTCAAATGGGATGGCCTCAACTCAGCCGACAGCCCAAGGTGCAGAAAATTGTTCTTCGCCTCTTTATCTCCCTGCATTCTGCCGACCGGGGTTCACCAAGGCCGATCGACAGCCCGGAGTTATGAATTCTACTACCCGGTATCGGTGGCGAGACAATTCGGCTTCGGGCAACTTCCCATCGGCTTTTTCTACGCTGATAAGATCGAGACCAGAGGAGCGGTCGGCCAAGATCTGATGATGAACTGGCTGCTGAACATAGCCGGCCCTACCTTCGGTGATGCCGACAGAATTACCCTGTCGACGAGGAGAAGCGCCGCTTACGACCGATGGTGGTCTGAACTTAGACGCCACATTTTTCACCAACGGCCATCTTGCTACATCGACTTGCTTCTACCGGACGAGATCCCCTCGGTATATCTCTACTCACAGCCGACTACTCCTTTCCTACGATTCATCCATTGGCCGCATCAGCCGATTTAACACTCGTGCTTCGACTTTGCAGGAAACAGAGACGGAGCGGCCGACGGTAAGCGACTCTGGGCGCCCCATCAAATACAAACCAGGCATGTTGGACATGGGGGGCCTTGCTCCGTCGGCCATCGGCTGGGGGGCGCCCAAACTTTCATCTTTATTGCGAGGGCAGGTGCGCCATCCGATCGTGCCAAAAAGGAAAACGGCACCACCGCCGCGTTCGTCAACTGCGCCTGCCCCCAAAAGGGTGAAAAAGATAGAACTGATCGCCTTGGCCGACAGCCTTCCTCCTCTAGATCCGGCCGACGAGTGATTCCTCGACGCTGCTATCGATGAAGAGGCGCCAGTAGCCGTCCAGGCGACGGTCGAGACCGGGGCTTCGAGCCCTGAATCGGTAAATGCCCCAACTAACGCTCCGCCAGCCCCAAGTCCGCCGACGAAACGTCCTCCCGTAAGTTTTTACTTCGTTGGTCCTAGTCTCGCGATGTTCACCCGTATCTGATTTGTCTGTTCCTCGTAGTTCAAGAAATTGACCGATCGCGCCCCTCGCCCTGCTCTGCCAGTAATCGGCTCTTACCCCTTTGCCTGTGATAATCAATTAGTTCATCTGCTAATCCCTTTTCCTTCTCGCAGCTCCCGTGATCTCCACCGGCTGCTCCCCAGGCGTCGGACGAATGTACCGTGCCTGTTGGGGGTGGCGACGATGACACGGGCAAAGAAAGCCAGACGGCCGTGGGGAATGATCCAGCCGAACCAATAGTCCCGACGACGGCGCCGACGGTAAGCTGACCGGTCCCAACCATTGGTTTTGCCATGCCCCTGATCCTTTCTTTCTTCTGCAGCGCGTGGCCGATCTCCTTAACTTTGACTTGTCGGAGTTCGAGGAACCCGGCGATGCTGACGAGGAAGCGCTTGCGGCGTCGACTGAGAACCTGAGGGCCACCCTGGCTAATATCGGCAACCGACTGGAAGCCTCATTAGATGCGCTGGTGGTCGATTGCGGCTCCATACGCGCACGGTTCAGGGATGTCCAAGACCAGCTGCCGGATGCTGTGGCTGAAGCCATCATGCCGGCGACCTTTATGGAAGCCTACCAGCTAAAATACAAACGAGCCCGGCAGCGAGTCATTGATCGGCGTGAGAGCCAGGCGCGGTCGGCTGCCATCCAATCGACCAAAGACGCCATTGAAGCCCGAAAGGCCGCCTTCGACCGCCTAAAAACAGAGCCGGCAGCCAAGCTCGAACAACTCCACGCCCGCCGGGACCAACTGGTAGCCGATCTCGTTCAGATTACAAACGAGATCGATGTCCATGAAGAGTATATGGCCGATTTGCCGGCCAGGGTTGAAGCTGAGCGTCAAAGTATCAGGGCGGCCGTTGCGCATTTGCGGGGCTTGGTGCAGAGTGCTCGATCGGTGGCGGGGTCCGAGGCCGACGACCTCAGGGCAATCAGCGAGGTCGACCAGATTAGGCTGACAGCTCTATCGGCGATAGCCGATTTTCTAAAGAAATGAAGATTGTAAAATGTCCGACCCTGCGACGTCGGCTTGTGTTTCTCCAATATGTGCTTTGCGATGTAATCGGACAGCCTGTATTAATCGTGCTTGTAGAGACAATCGGCTATGTCTGTACGTTGGACTGCCCCTTGGTCGTGTGCGGCGTCTTGACTCGTTTAGTTCGAAATCGCTCAGAAGTGACGCCCCTGAAGGGTTACGCGGAGGCTACGCTAGCCGAAACAAAAACTTTTAACCGTGCAAACCAGGAACACTTGCAAGTAAGGGCCGATAGATCGTTACCGATTGGAGTAGAGTGCGGTGAATAGCCAATCGGGGCAATCCGATCCGGAACAGTGTAGCCGATTCCCGAGACACCCGATTCGCCAATCAGCCGATTCGAGTCGTCCGGCCGCGTTCTCACGCTTCGCTCCGATGCGCCCGACCGCAGCCGATTCCACCACAGCCGATCGCTCTGATTGCAGCCGATCCGAAGCCGATCAACAACGCGCAACGTAGCAGCGCCTCTACCAGTATCCACACGTCCGGGGACAGAACGCCGAACACCCGTGTGCTAGCACACGATGCAAGGCTAGGGTTTGGCTCGAAAGAGGGGAGGCTTTCCGTGGAGATTGATCTCGGCGACTTTTGTTGCACGCGATGCAATTGACAAGTGGCAGCTCTCCACCCCTCCCTCCTTTATATAGAGTAGGCCGACTGGGACTAGTGGCCGATTAGGACTCTATTTTGAATCGGATCTCATCCGTATCTCATAGAGTTGGCCGCCCATACGTCGTAAGCCCATAGGACTCTATCCGATCGGATCCCTATCCGATCGAGCCGTATCCGAGTCCAACTCGAATATCTATTCTATCCCCTTAAGCGTGCGACCCTGTAGGTTCAGGTATACTCGGTTTTAGCTATAGTCTAACTTGACCGATCGTCGGCTCGAGTCCAACTCAGCCGACCCGTCAACAGCGGCGCCTAGCAGCACATATTGACACCATAGTATACAAGAATAATATCGGCTCTGAACCTGTAATGTGTACACAAATCCCTTTGCCTCACGATACCAGTTAAGCTATAGGCAAGATGTGTGCCATCCCTTCAATAGCTTAACCATTCACTCGAACCGTATTGGATTATTTGTCTGTTGATTGACTCCTCAATCAACTTAGCATGGCCATGCATTTCCATAATCTATTACCTCGAGGGGCCCAGAGATATCTCTCCAAAGGAGGGGCAAATTCCATCTTGATCACTCACATCCCACTCCATGTTTCATAGCAAACCCGAAAACTACCTTTATAACTACCCAGTTACGGAATAGCGTTTGGTAGTCCCAAAGTAGGCTACTACACATGTTTGAATCCATGGTGATCTCAGGTCTAAGGACTTTGTACCAACACTACCTGAGACCAACTAATGGCACATTAATTCCTGTAGTGTCTCATGGTGGGTCTATACAACAATGTGTTCTCTAACACATATGTCCATGTTTATTGATTTGGTATCTCCATACCCATGATCTATGAGACATGATCATCAATCGATAAACATGCCGATCTTAGAATCATATTTGTTCCAACAATATGACATATGATCAGGGATCGTTTAGAAATAGATTCATACATATCGAGTCTCATAAATAATTCACGTACTTATTGATCAATATAAGATGTCTATTTCATGGAACTGAATAACACTTTATTCATTTATACATAAACATTGACGTGATATCCAACATCTCCATGTTGCCTCTAGGGCATATCACTAACAGCCCCAACCTTCAACGTCTATCTCTCGGTTATTCGACTCTCTAGCCATCGGCCGATAATACCCGATTACGTCGTCGCCCTGTCTTCGTAGGCGGACCCCCTGGAATCTGTACTCCGGTAACCCGTGAGCCCTGGGCGATAGGTATCCATACTTGCGCAGTCGCTGGCTTTCAACGATTCCCGACGCTCATAATGATGATCTCTTTGACTCCCGGGTTGGCAGCGACCTTTCACATCTAAGAACCGTATCTTTTCTTTCTATAAATGGGCTCCCCGGCTCTTCCGAATAACTCACGGCCGAAAGCGACGAACCTTCAATAGTGAAACACCTAGTCCTTTGATTCTTCGGCTAGGCTTCTCGTGGCGTCTTCGAGTTCGTCGGTGAACCAGGTGGTTTCTCAACTCCTCTACTCTCACCGATGTCTTTTTTCGAAAACTCAGGGACGGAATCCATTGCAGCCGCCACACCCGCTTCGGGTGATCCAGGGAATCATGGAGACGTCATACGAGCTGTCGGTCAGCCAGGACCGACGGGTGAGGGCGCACCTGAAGCGCTTCAGGGAGTTGGAGGCTCGTCACCCGGCGGCCAGGCCGCCTTTCCATCTTGGTGGCATTCCGGCTGCTGCCCCCATGGCGTACCCGATGCTCGCAAGCCTTGACCGGCTGGAGGGGAGGCAGGCCCAACTCGCCAACGAGTTGCTGATCACCACCACCGACATAAGGGTCACTCGGTTGGAGCATCTGATCCTGGATGCTCTAGAAATGGAAACTGTGGAGCCCTTCGAACGAGCCCTGGCGGCCATTAGGGAGTACCTGGCAAACATGTAATCCAAGACGGCTTCGCGCCGACTCTGAATAAAACGCGGTTTAATGTTCCTGGATTCCGTCTGACTTGAGGTTTCTGCAACTCCCTGGCTTGATTAGTCAAAAGTTGGTTTTGACTGTTGGTCTTTTTCGACTATGTGTATTGTCTGACTGTCTCACGCATGTGTAGCGCATGTGTATGCCCCCCAAGTTTTGTTGATAGCTTCGATGTCGACAAAACTTGTGAGTCTGACGCGATCATTCATGTTGATCGCTGCCGGGGGGTCCCGAGCCAATCATGGGGCGTGGGAGGGGGAAGCGAGTGCCTAAAGGCGATGCCCTATAAGGCATCGGCTGTCGTGGGTCGGCTTATTGTGACGATAGCCGACTCACGCATTGATCCACACGCTCGGGTAGTATTTCTTCAGATATTTTCCGTTGAGGGCCCTTCCGAATACTTTCCCATCCAGTCCTTTTAGCATGTAAGCTCCTTTGGAGACGCATTTGTGGATCTTGAAAGGCCCCTCCCAATTCGGTGACCATTTGCCGAATCTGTTATCTCTGGATCCGATTGGGAGTATGAGCTTCCAAACGAGTTCGCCTTCCTCAAATGATTTAGGGACGACTTTTTATTGTAATGTCTGGCTACCCGTTCCTTATCTTTTGTTACTTTTTCTAAAGCTCTTATTCTGGATAAGGCGAGATCCTCCGATTCGTCCATCATGAGGTTATAATAGTCGTCGGCTGTGAGTTGGTCTTGCAACTGAATGCGTCTTGAGCCGATTACACTTTCCCATGGAAGTACTGCTTCGTGTCCATAGACCAGTTTGTATGGGGGAACTTGGATGGACCCATGACATGCCATCCAATAGGCCCACAATGCTTCGGCCAACCGGGTGTGCCATTGTTTGGGATGCTCAGATTTCTTTCTTTTGATCAGTTTGATTAAGCTTTTGTTTGAAGCTTCGGCCTGACCGTTGGCTTGCGCGTAGTACGGCGATGAGTTAAGCAGCTTGATCCCCATGCCGTCGGCAAACTGAATGAATTCGTTCGAAACAAAGATGGACCCTTGGTCGGTCATTATCGTTTGCGGAATGCCGAATCGGTAGATGATGTGTTCTTTGACGAACTCGATTGCGTCTTTAGAATCCACTTTTCGGAGGGGAATCGCTTCTATCCATTTTGTGAAATAATCTGTGGCCACTAGTATAAACTTGTGCCCCTTGCTTGAAGGTGGATTGACCTGGCCGATCATGTCAATGCCCCATCCTCTGAAAGGCCACGGCTTAATGATTGGGTTCATGGCCAACGCCGGGGCTCGTTGTACCGTGCCAAACTTTTGGCAGTCTTGGCATCCTTTATAGTATTTAAAACAATCTTCTAGCATTGTCGGCCAGAAATACCCGGCTCGGCGAAGTAGCCACTTCATTTTGTGTGCCGACTGATGGGTGCCGCAGATTCCTTCGTGTACCTCCCCGATGTCCACTGTGGCTTGATCGGCGCCCAAACACTTGAGCAGTATGCCATCGATTGTCCAATAGTATAAATCTTCGTCGAGCAATATGTACCACAGTGCCTTGTATCGTAGTTTCCTTGTGGCCGATTGAGAAGGGTTTTTGAGGTAATTGTAGATGTCGAATCTCCAATCGTTGGTTGTGATGGTCGCGACGCCTATGTCGATGTCTCTTAGCATCGGCCGGTAGCCTGATGCCCGTTGAGCCAAATCATTGGCCTCTGTGTTCTGCTCCCTGGGAATGTGTTTCAAAGTGACTAGCCGAAAGCCTTCCATTAACTCCCGGCACCGTTGATGATAGATCATCAGTGCGTCATTTTTGCACTCATACTCTCCTGATAATTGACTGATGATGAGCAACGAGTCTCCCATTATCTCGACCGCGTCAGCCTCCATCTCCCTGAGTAGAATTAGCCCTTTGAGAATGGCTTCATACTTGGCTTGGTTATTCGTAACGTGGGGGTCGATGGCGAAAGCGAACTCGAAGCTTGCCCCCTTGGGTGAGATAAGAACTAAGCCGATTCCACAGTCATTGGTGCACACTGAGCCATCGAAAGTCAGAGTCCAAGGCAAGATTTCTACGGAGCCGATTGAGTCGTTTCTATGTTCCACAATGAGATCGGCTAGGGCATGTCCTTTTACTGCTCTTGGAGCCTGATACCTCAGATCGAACTCGGTCAGCGCGAATATCCACTTTCCGATCCTCCCTTTGAGCACTGGAGCCGATAGCATGTACTTGACTGCGTCGGCTTTGCAAGTTACAATGCATTCATTGGACATCAGATAGTGCCTTAACTTTGTGCATGAGAAATAGAGGCATAGACATAACTTTTCAATGGGTGAATACCTGGTCTCTGCATCTAGTAACCGCCGGCTAAGATAGAAAATGGCCCTTTCCTTGCCATCGACTTCTTCGATCAGAACGGAGCCGATTGACTTGTCGTCGACGGACAGGTACAGCTTGAATGGTATTCCTTTTTGTGGGGGCATTAGAACTGGAGGGGAGCTTAGATAATTTTTATGTCGTCTAACGCCTTCTGTTGCTCTGCCCCCATGTGAATATCTGATCGGCCTTAAGCCGAAGCAATGGTGTGAATGGCTCCATTTTCTCTAAGAGGTTAGCTATGAACCATCTAATGAAGTTTATCTTTCCGATCAATGACTGGAGTTGTCTTTTATCCTTAGGGGGTTGAATTGTCTTAATGGCATTAATGCTCCTTGGTGTTACTTAAATTCCTCTTTCATGAACGAGGAACCCTAAGAATTGCCCGGCCGACACGCCGAACGCATATTTAAGCGGATTCATCTTCAATCCGTATTTCCTCGTCCGCTCAAGCACCTGCCTCAGATCTGCAATGTGGCTTTCTATCTCTCTCGACTTGACGACGACATCGTCGATGTAGATCTCTACTAGTGCCCCGATCATGTCGTGAAAAATGTAATTCATCGCTCTTTGATATGTTGCCCCGGCGTTCTTTAAGCCGAACGTCATCACCACCCACTCGTAGAGGCCGATCACACCCGGGCATCGAAAAGCTGTCTTATGGACGTCCTCTTCGGCCATGAATATCTGGTTGTACCCTGCGTTGCCGTCCATGAAACTCATGATTTTATGGCCTGAGGCAGCGTCGACAAGCAGATCGGCTATTGGCATTGGGTATTCGTCTTTTGGGGTCGCCTTGTTTAGGTCTCTGAAGTCGATGCATACTCGAAGTTTGTCGTTCTTCTTCAATACCGGGACGATATTTGAGACCCATTCGGCACATCAGCACGGCCGAATGAACCCTGCGTCGTATAGCCGAGTGATTTCAGCTTTAATTGCGTCGTACATGTCGGCTTTGAACCTCCTGGGAGGTTGTTTGAATGGCCGATATCCTGCCTTGATTGGCAGCTGATGGACCACTATCGATCGGCTTAGACCGGGCATCTCAAAGTATTCCCAAGCGAAGCAATCTTTATATTCTTTTAATAATTCAATAAGTTGGGATCTACAAAGAGGAGATAAATTTTTACTAATGTACGTCGGCCTTGGCTTGTCGCCAGATCCGATGTCAATCTCTTCTAACTCGTCGGCCGACGTGAAGCCTTGTCCTAACTTGCCATCATCTTCGTCCGCGGTGGCTACGCCGAGCACGCTGGAGCCCTCCACCATGTCTTGTTCAGAGCAGCAGCTGCGGTTCGTCGCCTTCGATGGGCTGTATTGTTGAATTGGACATGTTTAGAAAATCGGCTTGCCAGATTTTCCCAGATAAACATTCGATGCCTTCGATTTCCCAAAGTGGCAAATCGGCACTGACGATACTAACTGACCTGTCGGCTGGCACGATCTCGATCTTGTCGCCGTCCCACTGGATGAGGCTCTGGTGCATTGTAGAAGGGATGCAGCAGTTAGCATGGATCCAGTCCCTTCTGAGGAGCAGGCTGTAAGACCCCTTCCCGTCGATGACAAAAAACGTTGTGGGCACAGTTTTGTTGCCGATGGTCAGTACGACGTTGAGAACGCCTTTGGTCTCTGATGGGTTGCCGTCGAAGTCCTTGAGTACCATGTTGGTTTTGATCAGCTCTTCGGCCCCTTTTCCAAGCTTTCTAAAAGTTGCGTAAGGCATGATTTTGACTGTCGCTCCCCCATCGACCAGCATTTTGGAAATCGGCTTGCCGTTGATGAACCCTTTAACGTATAACGGTTTCATATGCCGATTTTTGGTCCTTCCGCTTGTCGAAGATGGCCTGGTCCGGCGAGGTCATTAGTTTTGTCGGGTCATCTTCGATAGTATCTCGCGTCGGCTTCGGGGCACCGAATTCGGCGGGTAATACGAAGACCATGTTAACCGATACGGTAGCTTTACTTTTCCCTTTGGCTGCCCTTCTGGCTTGGTCGGCGGGGCTTTCTTCGCCTTGTTCTTCGGTGGCCGTAGCGTTCTCCTGCTTGGGTACCCACGGTCTCTTGATCTTGCCCAGCCGACGGCATTGTTCGTATATCATTTGTCTCACCTCGTCCTCTCTTCCTTCACGTTTAAGCCGTTGAATTCTCCTCTTCTGGGTCTTTGTAAATAGATCGGATGGGCACCATTGGGGATTGGCCGATCCCTCATCATCGGCTTCCTCGTCACTGCGATCGTCTCCATCCTGATTCTCGTCGATGAAGAAGTCTTGATGGATCGGACCGAGCCGATCATGGACCGGTCGCCGTCTCTGGTTTAGTTGGACGGCTCTGGGGATGAACCGGACTGGGCTTGCAGACGACGAGCTCTTGTGTTCATCATGGTTATGATGATCGTTACATGCCGGGCAGTCTTCCAGTGTTGGTAGTCTCATGCCAGATTCCCAGCAATGCCTGAAGAAGCCGCAATGCCAATGTGGATCATCATGGCTTGCTATGTTCCGCCGGCTTTGAACTCTTGGCTCGTGCCGGCGAGGTGCTTCGTCATAAATTTCTTCACGCCGAGACCGACATTGATGGTGGTATCGGCTTCGTTGGTGGATCGGCTGTCGGCCAGCCGACCTGATAACTGGGCGCAGCATGTTGATCGTGCGGTGGGGTTTCCAATCGGCCCTCCCCGTTTCGGCCTCGATCACCGTATCGGCTAAGCCATACGCCATTCGTCTGCCCGACGACGCTCGCCGAGGCCGGCATGAATTGTGTTGACCGGGAATGGATTGTCGTCTACTTTCATGGGCCGACTTGAGTCAGAGCAAACTTTAACTTCCCGGCCTCGATGGCCGACTGGATTTGCTGCCTGAAGACCTTGCGATCGTTCGTGGCGTGAGATGTGGAGTTGTGCCACTTGCAGTATTTCTTCTTTTTCAGTTCTTCGGCCGACGGGATCACATGATTTTCGGGCAACTGAATCTGTTTCTCTTTGAGCAGTAAATCAAAGATCTTGTCGGCTTTAGTGATGTCAAAATCGTATTTTTCTTCTTTAGCCATCTTCGGCAGCCACCGGCGACGATGGCCTTCTTGTTCTTAGCCCATTCGGCCGCCACTTCGTTTCATCGTCGTCGGATCCATAATCTGAATCGACGACGACTTGCGTTATGGTTTTGACGGCCTTCCTGGTTTCTTGGAAACGTTGTTCATGGGCCGTTACCTTCTGCGCTAGGTGGGCTAGACTTTCGAAGTCCTGCGCAGAGAATCTTTCCCTGATCGGTGCGATCAGACCATGGAAGGCTAAATCGGCCAGCTGGGCGTCTGATAGCACCAGGCTGTAGCATCGGTTTCTCATTTCTCTGAAGCGTTGAATGTAGTCCTGAACCGATTCATTATGTTTTTGCCTGACGCTGGTGAGGTCCGACAACTTCATTTCATGGTTGCCAGAATAAAAATAGCTGTGAAATTGTTTCTCAAGATTGGCCCAACTCTGAATTGAGTTGTAAGGCAACGAGGAGAACCAAGTGAAGGCCGATCCTGAAAGAGAAAGGGGAAATAGCCGAACTCTCAAGGGGTCAGTAGCCGATGCTTCACCACATTGTGCCAAGAATCGGCTGATATGCTCATAGGTAGAGACGTTGTCCTGTCCTGAGAACTTGAAGAAGTCCGGGATTTTGTATCGGTTGGGCAGTGGGACCCTTTCGAAATGCTCCGGATAGGGGTACCGGTACATGTTTCCCGAGTCCTTTGGTTTGAGGCCGAACTGATCTCACATAACGTCTGCAATTAGTTCGGCCCAGGCCCTATTATCTTGCTGTATCGGCTCGTATGGGTCATACGGCATGTGTGCCTGCCGATACATCTGTGGCGGTGTCTGAGGCCGGTAATGGTGATCCTGACAACCTCCTTGGTATTGGTAGCGACGATCAGCGGGCGGCAGCCGAGGTTCCTGTGGTGGCGTTGGCGGATCTGGGAACAGTTGTCGGCCCCCGACATTCTGCCGTCTGCCATGATCAATCGGCTCTGGCTTCCGATCATGATGAAACATGTCGAGCTGTCCTTAAGGCAGCGGCTGTTGTCGGTTTAAAATAGTGACTGCTGGTTTCATGGCCGTCCCGCTTGGACTCAAGTGGCCGACTCCTCCCGGTGGGTTGGGTTGCGCTATTAGTGGAAGCAGCCGATCTTGGGTGACTAGTGTCCTATAATCGGGAAACGGCCGTCCGTGAAATATGTGGGGCCCCGTTGCAGCTGCTCGGCTACCTTGGCATCAACCACGTGAGAAATCATATTATTGAGGGTGTTGACCAGGATGCTGCTCTGGTTGACCAGCGCGTGATGGATAGCCGAGTCGATCCGATCTTGCAGAGAGTACACGGCTTGATCATCCTGCACTTGAGTTGGCTCTTCCACTTTCTGTTTGCCCTTCGCATCACTTGACGAGGATGCTATGGTATCGTTGAGGCTAAACTTGTACTTTTGGTGCATCGTTCCAGACCTCGTTTGGGTGAAGGATTGAAGATAATTCTTCTGGAGTTCCTCCACCATCTTCTTATACTCGGCTTGCTGTTCAGCCGATAGTTGATCCATCTTTACAGGTACGACATTGTCCCGTGTGCTGCCAGGGATCTTGGGGTCGACCATCTTGCCGCGAGTCTATTCGTCCGAGTCGAGCCGACAAAGATAGTCCCACCGGGTGTGCCAAGAAGCGTGTTGACGAGAAATCTCTCTCACGCGCTGGCTTGGGAGATCTGCTTGACTCCAGTGCAGGTCCTTCTTAGCTGCCTACAATGTGTAGAGCGTGCCAGTTGATTTGATCTGCCAATTAAATGGAAAAAAACAAGAGAGTGTTCGTTAAGCGTTAGGTCATATCCCCGCGGGATCGGCCGAGGAAATCCATGAACGTATATATGCTATTCCAGACCATATTTGGGCCAAACGACCAAAGCGCATTGGCTATACCAAGACGATCATCAATCATCCGATCCAAATATAACGAAGAATAACAAATATACAGATCAACAGACCAATCGATGCTGGGAAACTAACATCAAATCGGCTGATATTCCAACGAATCTCATGCAGGCGCAATATTCCTAGATCAAAGATGTAAGCGAGAACAATCTAAACATGAAATACAGCCCTATTACAGATCTAATAACAATTATATTAAAAGAAGTACATCGGGGTAAGTAAGGTCGGCTGAAACCCCGACGCTATCTCCAGATAATGTAAGTCCAAAAGAATAGATTACCAACGATTCTAAAGACGACTCAATAGTTCAGTCTTGATGCAGCATTGAGTATCAAAAGAAGCATCCAATCTATTACTTTCGACTTACACTCCGTAAGATGGTAGATATTACATACGAACCAACCAGCCCTTAAACCTAGCCTCGTTGACCACATACTCCCAAAAGATGAGTCAACTACAAGATAAATCTAAGCACCGAATCGGTTCATATGCACTATATGATATATGTCGTAGTAAAACTATTGAATCCAATGTGTCATTGCGATGGAAGCATCAGAAACAAGTAATCTCACCACTAACGACAAACATTTACCTGAGTCTGGGGATCAAGACGATGCAGCCCAAAGCCAAACAAGGTGTTCGTCTAAAAAGAAAAGGATGGCGATGCGCCGAAGATTAGATTGATTGAATCGTCTTCATACAGAGGGTCTCGGGTCCTATTTATACCCAAGATGCAAATATTTGTAACAACCTCAGACTCTATCTAAACTACTTTTTAAAACATCATATCATCCCTAGCGAGATCCATAATGCATTACAACTAACAATTTAACAAACTCCTAAATTACAGATACAACTGCCATTACAGGACTCTATCCATAAGTGGCAATATCTTTAAACGCGCAATTAACATCTGAATCTCCACTTATCCTCAAGTTTCTGCATTGGACATGGTTTTATCTCTTCTGAACTCAGAATCGGTTGTCGGCTGTTCCATTCAACCCATCCTCAGCCGACCAGCCCTGCAGCCGATCACTCTTTTAGCCGATACGACTTTTGACCTCAGCCGATCCGATTCCACCTTGCTTTCTTAGGACTTAGGAACCTCATTACCAAATTCCAGTGTTAACAGTGGGTTTAATGTTGGACAATGTTTATTTAATAGTGCTTAATTATTATTCCTGTTTTACTGTTTTCAACTATTGTTATTTTTGAAATGATGTTTATGCAAATAAGACCCTATCCTTCCTTATAAATTATCCTGCATCATATTTTCTCTTCCGGTATGATTTGTTGAGTACAGTGGTAGTACTCACTAGTCACTCTTTCTTAATTTTCCCCACTAGAGCCAGAGGTTGAAGCAGAGGAAAGTTTCGACAAGGATTATGCTTGCGTCTGACGTCAAGGTTGCCTGTGGTGTTGGAGTTCCGTCGCAAGAGTTAGAGCTTCAGTTTAGTTAGTCATTTCTTTTCTGCTCCATTTATGTAATATTTTATACTGTTTCTAAGACGTGAATTCTGTAATATCAATAATTATCGATTTGTGTACCTTGGCTGATTCCTGGACGAGGATTGAATGCGCAAATTAGCTGTGGAAATTCTGGCTTGAATTTATGGGCGTGACACCCACTGAGAGAGGGAGAGAAATTTTGATGACGAGTCACCTCTTCCTCCATGTTGGAGTTCCATATGGAATAGCTCAGGCAAAACCATTCGAAAAATAGGGCATGGTAATGTGTCTAAATTTAATAGTTTTTTAGGTAGTCTAGAATTAATAGTTGAGGGGGTGTAATTTATCTAGTTTGTAGTTGATGGGGCAGATCATACTTTTGGGATAATTAGGTAAATTGGACTTAGCCCAAAAAAGGGACTTACTATGATCTTTCTACAGATTTATAGCCTTAAATCTTGTAGAATTTTCAACCAGTGAATATAGCTTATTTTAACTAAAATAACTAAAAAGACAAATATGTCAAAAATCGTAAATCTAGAAAAAAAATTGTAAAATATAATTTTGGTGCAATATAAATGAGTGTAAGTGTTATGTAACTATACTGTCAGTCATCCACAACACAGATTTTGACACCCAAATTCATCTCAGATCTTAGAAATAAAAAAATCCACACCTCTCTGTTGTTGTCCCGCCATCATCATCGTCGCACAGTCGTGTAGTCGCCGTTGTAGTCGTCGTCTTCGAGCCGTCGCGCTACCTCCCATCGCGCCACCTCCCCTCGGCGAGCTCGCCGTCTGCCACCGCCTACACCAAGCGAGACCGCCACCACCTCCATCCACGAGCCCCACCACCTTCCCTCCCACCGGATCTGGTGGAGGGGAGGGCTCCACCTATCGCCACTGCCTCCCACGGCTAGACCGCCGCCTCACCCTGACGAGCCCATCGCCGCATCCCCTCCGCGAGCCCGTCGCCTACCACCGCAAAGCCGGTGGGAGGAGGACAAGAAGAGATAAAGGAGAGATACAATGGGAGAGAGCCAGTGGGACGACACAGTATTGAGAGAGAGAGAGAAGGACCGAGAGAGAGATCAGTATCGATATGAACTTATCCTTATCGGTGGGTCGGTTTTTCACCGCTAGGTGTTGGTTTTTATGAAAACCGACATCTGTAATATATTATAGGTGTTAGTTTTTAAAAGATCAATATCAATAGTATAGGTACCGATTTTTTTGAACCGGCACCTATTGTTATACTATAGATATCGGTTTTTGTTAAAAACTAGTATCAATAGTATAGGTATCGGTTTTGTATTTAGAATCGACATCTATTGTTGTTTAAAGATATTGGTTCTTTATTTTTCAGCCAATGGAAGGTGAGAAAACCTTAATAAGTGCAGTTTTAAATAAGCCGGTCCCTATGAGGTTTTTAGCAGTGATCGGGGCCTTTGCTCGTTAGCACCACCATAAAACTATTGTTTATCAAAAAAAATCTAAATACCATTTATTTTGGAAGCTTGCAAATATTCCAATTTTTTGGTGGCAGAAATGTCGCGAGGGTTCATGGTTGAAACTTGAAAGTTGAAACACGTAGGACGTAGATCAGTATATGAATCCAGTGATAAATTAAAGAATAAGGTCGCCGATCAAGATGGCAAATTAGCAATGTGGTGAGCGATCGCAAAACATTATTTCCTTGAAGGATTTCTCATTATACTAAGCTAACACAGGTACATGTAGAGTTAATGGTCAGATCGTAATGGATAATTTGATGGATTTTGTAAGTTGTGCAACCGTTTTCATGCATGCTAAGCTACACGTATGATTTATATATATATATATATATATATATATATATATCACTACTGGAGAAACGATTTTTACGAGGCCTCCAATGGGTTTTAGGCGGGCCTGCAAAAACCGTTCCCAGGGGGCCGGCAATTGACCCGCATGGGATAATGCATTATCCCGTGCGGTCCACTTAAGCGATCGCACGGGCTATTATCCCATGCGGTCGCTTAAGTGGACCGCACGGATAATAGCGCATTATCACGTGCGGTCCACTTAGGACCCGCACGGGATAATGCATTTTCTCGTGCGGGCCGTTAAGTGGACCGCATGCGATGATCCCCAACAGTGGCGCAATAAATTTCCCGCTCAACCCGACAGTGACGCATTTACCTTGGTGTTTTCTCTCAAAAAAATGCAATTATAGGGAAGAAAGTTTTGAACTTGAATTTTTCAATTGGAGTCAATACAAAAGGTATCATACTTGATCTCCTCTTCCATTTGCTTCCATTTTTAAAAATTTTTGTTGGTTGAATGCAAAGATATTTGAACTTTTTAACTCGGTTTTTCTCTCTCCAAATAATAGACATTTAATTATTTGGAAGGCTTTAGACTTTAAATCTTCAATTGAAATCAATATAAAAGGTAATGTGCTTGATCATCTTCTTTATTTGCTTCCGTTTTTGTAAAATTTAATCGGTTGAATGTGAAGATATTTAAACTTGTTTGAATTGTATATGTTCAGCTATTTTTGTAATCTGTAGGTCAAATATTTTGTTTTTTATTAAACCATTTTTTGGTAACTACTGTTGTCTCATTATTATTATTTGTTGTGCAATATTAATTTATGTTGTCACTGTTTTTATTATTTGTCAAATATTTACTTTCTTTTTATTATTTGTAGGATTTAAGTTTAATTTTTTTATTTAGAAACACCGGCAATATAATATTAATTTATGTTGCCACTGTTTTTAGATGGATCGGATATGGATGTATGAGATACGGAGAACTCATCCGGTGTTCATGAGAGAAGCATCAACATTTATTGATAAGGCTAAGGCAGACGCTTTGAGGGAGAATAGGAAGAATATTTTTTGTCCTTGCGTGGATTGCAAGAATTAGAAGATGTTGAAAGATCCGAATGTAATTCTCGAACACATAATTCAGCGTGGATTTGTGGAGAAATACACAGTTTGGACTTATCACGGGAAAGTCGCCCCTCCGGAAGACAATCCTGATATTTGTTTCGATGAGGCAGAGAATTTTATAATTGAGGACATGTCTCATGAAAC
Organism: Oryza australiensis; assembly: GCA_019925245.2. Lineage (NCBI taxonomy): Eukaryota > Viridiplantae > Streptophyta > Magnoliopsida > Poales > Poaceae > Oryza > Oryza australiensis. The sequence continues at coordinate 1,321,810 of JAIFGZ020000595.1, read as the reverse complement.
GACGGGTGATCCGGATATAGAGCGTGTGACCACAAGTCTAAAAGACATTACTGAAAAGGAGAAAACCAGGGAATTTATTGCTAAGAGGGAACACGATCAGTTAACAGCTGCATTGGGCAACCCCGAACATTCTGGACGAGTAAGGGGTGTATCATCAAAGACAAGTTAGAAAGAAGGGTTTCCTGAGGAAGTTGCAAGTTACAAGAAAAGGGACAGGTACAAACATAAACTTGAAGAGAGGATAGCAAAACAAGTTGAAGAACATTTCTACTCTCTTGTTGCACAGAATCGCCAAGCCTTCCCTAACATCTTTCAGCAATCCGACGAACCCACAGTACAAATGCCCAGTAGCGTCGGGACAATTGACACCGCACCCTATCCCGTGGATACCATAACTGGCCCGACGCCGTGCAGCCTCCTCGTACCGATAGGAAGGGCCAAGAAGAGGAAGGAGGTGGGTACAGGACTTGCTATACCAGGGCGACAATTTCACAACACTCCAATCCCTGAGGAATATGCAAGGGTGCAGGTGGCCAAGGTGCATGCAGAGCATAAAAGCTTAGAGCTAGACATTCCAGCACCTGAAGGGATAGAATTGCTTGGGGATGCGGTGAATCAATTCATTCTATGGCATCGACGAGATATCTTCTTGGTCGGTACATCGTCGGCATCCCGATGGCGGTTCCTCGGATTGCTCTGGCCCGCACCGCCTTCTCCACCGGGGCCTTCTCCACCTCGCTCCCCTCCCGAGGATAAAGGTCCTGATTCGCCAATGCCGTCAGCCCCTGAAGTCATTGCACAACATATTCACCGATCTCCTCCGACACCGCAGTCGGCATTGGCGGTACCCCAAAGGCCCCTTCTAAGAACAACAAGCCTTCCAAGTCCGAGCAAGCTCTCTTGTCAGATTATCCCAAAGATGGTTCGATCAAGCTATGACAAGGAATTAATGGCCAAAGACGAGAGAGACTTAGGGTTCTTGGCTTTTAGGGGGAGGGGGCCGATTGACAAGCCGCAGGATCAACCGTCCACGTTGTCGGACTCACAACAATCAGTGAAGAACAAAGCGGAGGACTTGCAACATTGCACTTCGGACGAAGTGCCAACAAAGTACGAGTACGGCAAGCCGTTCCTGCCGTGGCACGTCATGGAAGACATGCCCTGGGAAATCAGGCTAATGCACGACTGGTACCTAAAGGCATCCAGATTGGGGCTCAGCATGCTTACCGTGAAGGTCTCGGATGATGCGTTCACCAGTGGCCCAAATGGGATTGTTGTCATCGATTTCAACGACCTTCACGCATTATTCAGGATGGAAAAAATGGATATAAATCTCGTTGCTATGTTTTGCTTGTAAGTATCAGCCTAACTTAATGTCATTAATGAATTGATTTACAAACTAACTTATGATTAATTACTCGCTGCATTACTTAGGATGCAATACGCAGACGCGAAAAAGACCAACTATCTAGCTGTGTTCGTTAACCCAACAAGGATATGCTGGATGGAACACGAGTTACATATTCGTGAAGACTCCGCTGAGCTCAAAGGCAAAAGGAAGAAACAAAAGGACGCGATCATCAAACAAATACACAAGGACAAGATGATCGCGGTAGCCTTCTACTTGGGCCATGCTATGTTCGAGCACAGAGACAAAAATGTCCTAATGGTCCCTTATGCGTTGCAGTAAGTAATATTCATTTGTAAAACCGATATTTTACTAATATCACCTACAATTAACATATCTCTTTGATCTTTTGCAGCGATCACTACATACTATTTCTAGTATATCCGCGGAACCACTTGACCGTAGTGCTTGATCCGGCACACTACAGCCAAGAAAGATTTAAAGAGTTCCTCGTCATTTTAAATTTGTAAGCACTACCATGCACCATTTAATAAGTTTTGTCTGTTTTTACTATCGAATAATTAAACAATTGATCAGTAAAACATGCAATTATTTTGTCTACAGAGCACACCATAATTATGTAAGGCAAGGTGGACCGGTGAAGGATCCACAAAAGAAGAAGCTTCTTGTGAAGACAAATTGGCCGGTAATTATATGCTCGATATATGCCGACATTTTATACTGTGTTTAACTTTAAATTACTGATGCATGCACATAATAAATTTTATTCAACACAGTGTTATAAGCAACCACCAGGCACTAACCTTTGCGGCTACTACGTGTGTGAGATGCTCAGAATCTACGGGAGATACACTACTAAGTTCGAAGAAGTAAGTTCATCAGAGAAATATATCTTTTTACATGTTATCGATCTTGTATAATTTTCCTAATCGTATGTATATGTGTACTATTTTTTCTTAAACAGATCACGGAAGTTTCAGTTGTAGCAAACCAGTTCGACGATAGAACCATGCTTAACTTGGTTGCAGATCTTTGCCGCTTCATCCGTCGCGATGTCTGCAACCATTTGGGTGATTTCTATGATCCGGAGAGCGAGCTGGCGACGGACAATAAATTCAAACGACTTAGGAAGTGGGAAAAAGAGCACCGCCATTAAATAATTTGTAAATTTGTTGCTAGCTAGACTTATGTTAATTTGCAAGACGAAACTAGCTTGATATGTATATAAACATTACACATGATCGATCTGTGTTATATGTATATATCTTTTATGAGGAAATAATATTAAATGTCTTTTTTTCTCGTGCGTGAAAAATATATATATTGACCCATTTAACATTACTGAGAGAGAGGAGAGGAGAGGGAGAGGACAGAGAGGAGAGGAGAGGAGAGGAGAGAGAGGAGAGGAGAGGAGAGAGAGAGGACAATAGCTAGCTAAAAGAACGTATACATAAAATAATAGGCACGACCATCTTCCCGTGCGGTCGGCTAAGCAGCCCGCTCGGAATATTCTATCTTCATGTGCGGGCCGCTTAGCGGACGCACGGAAGATCGATCTTCCCGTGTGGTCGGCTAAGCGGCCCGCATGGGATAATCAATCTTCCCACGCGGGCCGCTTAAGCCGACCGCACGGATAATCGATCTTCCCGTGCGGTTAGGCCGCCTGCACACGAAAATGATCTTTTCCTAGACCTTTTCGAGCATGTGGGCAGGCCTTCCGCATGGGAAGATGTCTTTCGCCCCGTATGGAAAAACTGTTTCTCCAGTAGTGTATATATATATGTGTATATATATACACACACACTGCAAAATGTAGGATCAGCTAGCGTATGACTGGAAGGCTCAACGAAAAAAACGTGTAACGGAAAACATTTTTGTTTGCATTATTCAAATGAAAAATCTTTCCCAACACACTACTAAAGAAATGAACTTTTGCGACCAAAATTCTTAATAGTCCCGGTTTTAATAGTAACCGAGACTAAAAAAATTTTTAGTCCGGTTAAAAAGACAACAACTCTCTAGGATCGTTAGTCTCGGTTGGTGTTACCAACCAGCACTAAAAATTAGTTTTAGTCCCGGTTAAACAAGGCATCATCGATCTTTAGTCTTGGTTGGTAACACCAACGGAGACTAAAGATCCTATCTTTTATGCCGGTTGGTGTTACCAACTGGGACTAAAGATCTATTTAGTGTCGGCTGGTAACACCAATCAGGACTAAAGTGAAGGTGATTTATATATTTCTTCTTCCTCCTCCAACTCGAGCCAGTGTCTTCAAAGGTTTGCAGAAGAAGGGAGGTGTTGCCAATTTTTTTGTGAAATTGTTTTGGTGATAAAAAATACACAAATCTAAGGGATCTACAATGTTAGCAACTTCATCCTCTTATGATCTATGCTTAGCATATTACTTTTTATGGTTTATTTCTATACATTTTAATCTCTAAAATATGTTCATGGAAAATAAAGAGAGATAATTTGTTTGAGAAAAATTATTTTACTTCTTAAAATCCACAATTCCATCCTCTAAGTATGTTTAACATTACATTTGTAGCTATATTTTACATATAATTTTATCTCTAAAAATTTATGGAAAATGATTACAGACAAACTTGTGGATAAAAAAGTTATAAAATAGATGACAAAGGAAAAAGTATAAAAAATTTGATAGTAGGTTGGAAAACTAAGGTAATTTAAAAATCTTTAAAATAGTTAGAAATAAGCACACTACGTATATTAAAAATATGTTTAGAACTTTAAAAGAACTATTAAAAATAATTCTAATTTTTTTAAGTACAACACATTATGTATGTTGGATTATTATATAATTATTGTCTGGTTATATATAATTATTGTAATATTATTTAAATGGTTTGATTTTTGTGGATTTTTCTTACGATTTTTGTGCATTTCATGTAGATGGATCGGCAATGGATGTACACCGGGGACCAACAGAGTTTATTCAAGACATGCATTATTTTTTAAGTGTGGCCAATGCCAAGGGATTTATATGTTGTCCATATAAAATTGCAAAATCAGAAAGAGTATTATATATCAAGAATTATTCATGCCCACTTCTTTCAGTCGGGATTCATGCCTAACTACAATTGCTGGACATCACATGGAGAGGTAGGGGCTGCAATGAAGAAGATGAAGAAGACGACGACAACATTCTGAACTGTAGTCAATACAGTGGGTTTGAGGAGAATACAACAGGTGAGGCGGACGAGGATGCTGAAGAAAACGACGGTGCCGATGACCTTGATCAGATGTTGCGCGACATAGAGGAGGACTGCGAGGGTGAAAAGGAGGTGCAGAAATTGAAGCGTATGTTGGCTGACCACAAAATGTCCTTGTACCCACGTTGTGAACAGGGACACAAAAGTTGGGTACCACGTTGGAATTCTTGCAATGTAAGGCCAAAATGGTGTCAGTGACAAGGCATTTGGCGAGTTACTAAAACTCGTGAAGAACATTCCTCGAGATGGAAACGAATTATCGGAATCAACGTATGAACTAAGAAGTTAGTCTGCCCTCTAGGACTGGAGGTATAGAAGATACACACATGTCCTAACGACTATATCCTCCATCGCGGTGACGAGTACGAGAACCTAGTAGTATGTCCAGTTTGTAAATCACTTCGATACAAGATCAAACGAGATGATCCAGGCAAAGTTGACGAACGGCCTTCGAAGAAAAGAGTTTCTGCTAAGGTGATGTAGTATTTTCCTCTAATACCACGGCTCAAGCGTCTATTCAGGAACAAAGAGCATGCAAGGATGATGCGTTGGCACGCAGAAGAACGCCAACAAGACGGCATGCTGAGACATCCCGCCGATGGGTCATAGTAGCGAAACATCGACAGAACATTCAAAGACTTCGGCGAGGATGCAAGAAACATAAGGTTTGACTTAAGTATGGACAACATGAATCCTTTTGGAGAGATGAGAAACGGCCAGAGCACTTGACCTGTAATGATGTGTATCTACAACCTCACGCCTTGGCTATGCATGAAGCGGAAGTATATTCAGATGTCGACCATTATTCAAGGCCCAAAGCAACCTGGTAATAACATTGATGTGTACCTGAGACCGTTGATCAAAGATCTAAAACTGTTGTGGAAGAAAGTAGGTGTCCCCATGTGGGATGAGGATAAACAGGAGCAACTTAACCTACGAGCGTTACTGTTCGTCACCATCAACGATTGGCCTGCACTTGGCAACCTATCCGGACAGTTAAACAAGGGGTTCAACGCTTGCATCCACTGTATGGATGAAACAGAAAGTATGTACCTGAAAAACTGTAAGAAGGTAGTGTACATGGGCCATCGTCATTTTCTTGTTGCAAGCCACCCTGTCCGAAGAAAAGGCAAACATTTCGAACAAAAGGTAGACCATCGTACTAAGCCTAAGCATCGCAACGAAAAGGCCGTATTTGCCATGGTGAAAGACCTCAAAGTAGTATTTGTAAAGGGACCTGACAGCCAACCTATAGCAAGTGAAGACAGTCACGTAGTAATGTGAAAGAAGAAGTCCATTTTTGGGGAGTTACCTTATTAGGAAGTCTTGGACGTCCGCCATGCAATTGACTTGATGCACCTTACTAATAGCATTTGTGTAAACCTGGTGGGCTTCTTAGGTGTATATCGAAAGATACAAATGGCACTTAAGGCACGAAATGATCTAAAGCATATGACACAATGCGAAGGCCTTCACCCGGAACCAAAGGAGAAAGGAAGCCACTACTTGCATCCAGCCAGCCACACTCTGAGCAAGGCAGAGAAGGAAAGCATGTTTGAATGCCTAGAGAGCATCAATGTACCATCTGGATACTCCTCGAATATAAAGGGAATAATAAGCACGAAGGATAAGAAGTTCACAAACCTAAAGTCTCATGTCTATCACGTGCTGATGACACAACTGCTTCCCTTTATAATTCGGGTATCCTTCCCGATAATGTCAGGGCAACAATAACAAAGCTATGTGCTCTCCTAAACGCAATTTAAAAGAAGATCATCGATCCAGACAGACTAGAAGCCTTTCAAAATGATGTGGTGCAATGTCTTGTCAGTTTTGAGATGATCTTTCTGCCTTTCTTCTTCAATATCATGACGCATCTTCTATGCCACCTTGTCAAAGAGATTCGTATCCTCGGTCTTGTATTCCTACACAACATGTTCCCTTTCGAGAGGTATATGAACATTCTATATGAACATTCTCGTCCGGAGGCCAGCATCGCCAAGGGATATGGAACAGAGGAGGTCATTGAGTTGTGTGTCGACTTTATTAAAGACCTTCATCCCATCGTGGTACCCGAATCAAGCCATGAAGGGAGACTGCAGGGAAAGGGGACTCTTGGAAGGGAGGCAATAATGACCATAGACAATGAATTATTCAAGAAAGCACATTGGACTGTTATACAACAATCTTCCTTGGAGGCTCCTTACATCGAGCAGCACTTTGCAATTGTTTGCTCCAAAAACATCGGTAAGATGGATGCCTGGATTACACGCCATCATGTTGATGCTTTCCCTGCTTGGCTGCGATAACATCTCATGGGCAACGGGAACATTGACCAACTACTAGCCTTCTTGGTAAGGGGACCATCTTGCTCGATCACCACATTCCAGGCATATGAAATCAATGGGTACATATTTTACACATGGGCCCAAGACAGAAAGAGCATGAATCATAACAACGCTATCCGCATCGATGCCGTGGGATACGATGATACGACTAGCACGTATTATGGTAGCATCAAGGATATATGGGAACTTGACTATGGTCCTCTGAAGGTCCCTCTGTTTCGATGCTAGTGGGTTAGGCTGAGTGGTGGAGACGTAACGATTGATGCAAGTGGCATGACAATGGTCGACCTTAGCAAGGTTGGATACTCAGACGAACCCTTCGTCCTTGCCAATGATGTAAGGCATGTTTTTTATGTGAAGGACATGGCTAGCAAAGCAAAGAAGTGAAAAGGGTCCGATGAGCCAAAGCGTCACGTGGTTCTCCCAGGCAAAAGGAAAATCTTGGGAGTCAAGGATTGGACTGACGAAGATTACGATCAGTTTGACGGGCAACATCCGTTCACGGTGGCGGTTGACCCAAGCATCCGACTATCAAATGAGGACACCCCTTACGCATGCAACGGTCACAGCGAAGGAACAATAGTGTGGAGAAAGTATGTGAGGACAACCATCAATAGCTAAATTTTTTTATGAACGATGTAAATTATTTTCAATTTATTGTATTTATTGTAACCATTTGAATTTATTGAATTTATTGTAAATTATTAAATTTATTAATTATTGTTACAATTTAAAATATTTTTCAACAGGGCATATATTAATTATAATTTATTATTAGAATTTAAAATATTTTTCTATAGGACATATGTTAATTATATATGATTGTTACAATTTAAAATATTTTTCAAGTAGGGCATATATGAATTCTTTATCATTATTAGAATTTAAAATACTTTTCAATAGGGCAAATGTTAATTCTATATGATTATTAGAATTTAAAATACTTTTCAATAGGGCATATATTAATCTATATGATTATTAGAATTTAAAATACTTTTCAATAGGGCATATGTTAATTCTATATGATTATTAGAATTTAAAATAATTTTCAATAGGGCCATGTTGAAATGTTTACTCTCGGTTTTTAACATCAATAGGGACAAAAAATATTTGGAAATAGTAAAAAAATCTTTAGTCCCATTTTTAGCTTCAACCGGGACTAAAGATTCTCACCTACCGGGGTATGGGGATCTTTAGTCCCGGTTTAAGCCTCCAATCGGGACGAGGATATCTTTAGTCCCAATTGTTGTTGTCCCGCCAATGTCATCTCGCGCCGCCGCCGTCGTCGCCCGTTGTCATCGCCACATTCTGAGGTAACTCGTCGGCACCAATTCGATTTCATCTCTGTGCATGATCTCGCCGAACCCTATCCCCCACATGCTATCGCCATCACCATCGCTATCATCACCGCCGCCGTCACCGTCGCCTCCGCACGCCATCGCCGCACGCCTGTGAATGGACCGTGAATATTAATGGAATGCAACATGTGAATTTTGAATGGACTGTGAATTTTGAATTTTGAATGTAAATTTGATTTTGAACTATGAATAGACTGTGAAAATGGACTGTGAATGGACTGTTAATTTTGAATTTTGAATGTCAATTAATTTTGAATGTGAATTTGACTTAATAAAAGCATTATGTGAATTTGATTTAATAGAAACATTTTGAATTTTGAGTGTTAATTAATTTTGAATGTGAATTTAATATATGGACTGTGAATGTGAATGTAATGTGAATTTTGAATGTTAATTTGATATATGGACCATGATACTAGTGTTTAAACATAAAGGTTTCAAATGTTAAGAAAATAGTCATGTAATTTTTGAACATATTTTGGATCGTTAATAATAGTGTTAGTGGCTCTACAAAATTTCACTTAAAATGTGACGTTTAAGCCCCTCTCTCTCCTCATCCTCTCTATTCCACCTCTCCTCTCATCCACTTCCTCTCTTCTCCACCTTATCTCCCTCACCTCATCCTCCTCTCTTTCTCTCTCTCGGTGAAAGCTTAGAAAAAGTCATCCTCCTCTCGCCGAAAGCTTAGAGAAAAATATAAAATATAAGTTTCTTTCACAAGTTAAAATATAGTCAATATAGAAAAACATAGAGAAAAAACGAGCGGGCGACTTAGCGACTTATTCCCATTCCAGGTTTCCACGAACGACTTAGCGAACGACTTTTACGACTTATAGAATGACTTAGCGAACGAATTTTACGAATTAGAGAACGACTTAGCGAACGACTTAGTCAAAACAACTTTTATGACTTACAGAACGACTTAGAGAACGACTTAGTGAACGACTTTTACGACTTAGAGAATGATTTAGCGAATGACTTAGTGAAAACTTATAGAGAACGACTTTTACGATCGAACGAGCGGAGTATATGCATTACCTGAATATCATACTTAGGAACATCATATATGTATTAACTGAATAATTTTTGTCCTTTTCAAAATTACTTGATCCAGTCGTCCAAGTGAAATAATTAAATCGCAGATCACTCGGATGAACAGATCCTCTTCGACGAGATCGCAGAGGGGAGCAGCCAATACTTCAGTGAGGAGGGGAACGAGGATCCCAACCAGTACCTCAACAAGGAGGCGAACGAGGAGGGCAATGAGGGCACGCAGGCAACGCGGTGTAAGAGAATTGAGGGTCAACATGTCATAACCAAAGTGGCACAGGACGGTTGACCATGTGCCCCAGCCGAAGCCGCAAGGAAGTTTGTGGCACATAGCAGATGGGTAGTAAGGGATCACGTGCCCATCAGCGTAGTGAACTGGCGGTGATCAAGGACAGGAGGAGATGAGCAAAGCTATCTCTCGGACACAGAGAAGGAGATGTTGTGGTCGATAATGCTGGAGACGTTCACCATCCCTAAAGATAGAACAGGCAAGGGTCAACGAATGGACGCTGAAAAAGATGGCTGAGCTTTTAAGGAACTTCAAGAAGGAACTACAGAAGAAGTACATCCTTAAGGGCTAGAACCCAGACTTTGACAAATTCCCAAAGCTGTGAGATCACTAGGAGGCCTTTGTGCAATACAAGACAGCAGAACAAGCACAAGCGCTCATTGAGAAGAACAAGGCCAACACAGCTAAGAAACAGTACCATCACAAGCTAGGGTCAAGTGGCTATCAGAAGGCAGTGCCGAGACGGGTGCAGATGTAAGCCGACCTCCTAGCCAGAGATATCGTTTCGGCCACAACCAACTGGCCGGAATGATCAAAGCATTGGTTCTATGCTCATGACAGATCGATCAATCCTGTCGATGGCTCCATAATCTTCGGCGATGCAATCCAAGAAGTCACCAGAAGATTAGAAGATGCAGTGAGGCCTCTGCCTCGGGCTCATTCCAGTCCGATAGAGAAAAGGACGAGCTTACGCTCGCACTGCAAAACCCTGAGCATCCGGGACGAACGCGAGGAGAAGGCATCGTTCCCTGAAATATGGATTCCAAGAGGACATCCAAAGCTACATGAGCCGCATGAGAAGGAAGTGAGATACGGATGCAAAGCTAGATGATATGGAGCTCACAGATCGATGACATAGTGGCAAGAAAGGTGGCCGAACAGATGGCCGAGCTACGGAGCCAGCATGTGAGCCAACCAGATCCACCGCAACTACAGCATCAGTGCAGCAGCTGTGCTGCTACAGGCCAGGTGGCTGAACAGGCCCTAGAAGCTCCAGCAGTACCGCCATGCCTGTTGACGAGATCATGCTGCGAACACCTTGTGAGCTGCATGTTCCATTCAAGAATTTGTTAGTAAAGGTATGCTCGTAGTTTTATGATATATATTCTGGACAAGAACTTGTCAATCAAGACTGATTACTAATTAATAAAATCTCTTCTCATGAAGGTGGCATCGAGCATGGCGATACCAGCTGAATGGGACGGGGCCTATCACTGAATGCCCATTGCACCTAGGTACTTTAAAGTCAAAATTGAATAGGTGGAACGGGGCTTTGAAGATCTTGAGCTGGATATCCCGGAGGAGACGAGGAGACGACACTAGGAGAAATAACCCACGAGATCATTCTATGGAGCAAACCCTTCATCGTCTTTCCCGGTGAGAAGCGGCTTCCGTTCCTCCATCTCCGCCACATGGACCGTATCCTCTGCCTCCTCCGTCGCCTCCACGAGCACCGACTCCTAAACGGTCTCCCACTCCGCAGCCTCCTCCGCCTCTTCCATCACCTTCGCAAGCACCGACTCCTAAACGGTCTGCCACTCAGCCTCCTCCGTCGCATCCTAAGCGCAAAGCTCGAGCCGCGCAGTCAATGTCAACCAGTTCACCAAGAAGCAAGATGCCAAAACTTCACTGGCTCCCACCAGCCCCAAAGAAAACGTTGGATGACATGACTCCCGAGGAGTTGCATGAGGCCATCCAAGCTGAGGTGAAGGCACATTTCAAGAAGTATCGTGAGAAGCCTATTCCAATTGACGCAGCGATTAAGGCCTTCTTCAAGAAGATGTACTTTACGTCACTGGCTAAACCGAAACCGCAGTCGGACTACGACAGGACAATCAGGAAGACGCACAGGAAGGCGACAGCAAAGGCCAAAGATGTCCCGCAGCTCGGATGCAACCTAAAAAATCCATTAATTGAGCTAGTGGTGCAACCACAAAGAACTTATTTAAGAAAATTTATGGAAGATGCGGGAATAACAATGGGCCAAATATCCAGACACACAACTATCGAGAAGGCTGAGCTGAAATTTAAGTATACATTCGGACGACCTCTTGTCAAGCCTGATGAGCTCAAGATTCTCCCCACATAGATGTATCGCTTTCACCAGTGGTAGATGGAAGCTGGAGTGGAAAATCGGAAAAATCAGAAAGTGAACTATTCATTGGTCACCACCTGTTTGACATCGTACCAGTCCTAGCCGCGTGCCCGCCGCTCGTCGCCCGACCGTACCGCGCCCGCGATCGTGCGCGCCACGCGCCCGCTCCCGCGCCGGCCCCAGCTCTCCCCGCATGTGCGCCCACGCTACGCCCGGCCCCGCCCGCACCATGCGTCGTCGCCGCCACACGCTAGCCGCCGTACCGTGCCCGCGCGCCACGCGCCACGCGCCCGTGCCCGCGCCGCACACCGGCCCCGGCTTCGCCCGTGCACCTCGCGCCTCGGCCCCGCTCGCTCGCGCCGCTCATCGCCCGCCTGCGTCGGACCCTGCCGCGCTCACGCCACGTGCCGCCACCCCAAGCCCGGCCCCGTGTGCGCCCGCGCTCCGTGCGCCGCGTGTGCGATGCCGCACCGCCGCCGCGCCGCCCCCCCGTTTTCCCGTTGCCTCGCTCGCTCGCGCCTATAAATGGGGGCAAGGCCTCCCCATTTCCCCCACCTCGCCGCCTCCCTCAAACCCCTTTCTTTCCCCCAAACGCCGAGGCCGCAAGCCCCGAGCTTCACCGCAACCCTAGCCGTTGTGTGCCACCATCGCCGCAACCCTAGCCGCGTGCACCGGAGCCCCATCGCACTCCCGAGCTTCGCCATCACCGGTAAGCCGAGCCGCCACCCTCTACCCCATCGTTTGTGCCGGCCGCCGGCGCACAGAGAAGAGAGGAAGCGAGGATTCGGTCGAACACCTAGTGTAGCAATGAATAGTAAAGAAAAGAAAAATAAAAGGGAAAAGAAAAATAGTAAAAAATAGGAAAATTTATTAGAAAATTTGGAAAAATGTTTTCAAATGATTTGAGTGAATTTTGGGGCAAAAATAAATTATTTTCTTGCATATTTTTCTCGGAACAATTTCGGAAAATCAAAATCGGACTTTTCCAAAATTTCGTTTCGCGTCGTTTTTAAATCCGGATTTCGTTTAATTCTTCCTCGCCATCTAAATATGTTTTTCTTTTGTGCTCGAACCTTCAAAACCTCGAGTACAAAACCCCTCCCCTCCGTTGATATTCCTAAATTCATTTTCTCGATAATTTCCAATCGTCGTTTTACGAAAACCCTAGGGCATCGACTCGATTTGAAAACTTGGATTTTTCCTAGCAACCCTCGTCCTAACTCAAGTAGAATTCTAGGCTAAACGTTTGGAGTCGTTTTGATGATTTTTATGGTTCTTTTCGATCTGTCGATATTTTATTCTAATTGAATTCGATTGATCTTTCGCACGTATGGATAGCACCTGAAGAAGCAGGCACCGACTCCGTTGAAGACCCCGCTCAACGAGCGTGCGAGGAAGGAAAGTCATCACACTCTTTGAACATATTGATCCCAATTGCAAACTGATGTTGTTTTAAACTTTAAACATGCATGCTATACACAAAGAATTACCTATACTTGTTATGCCATGCCTTGTTATTGATTACCTTTAGAATTATTCCTTGTAACCCTCGATGTGATACATACAACCAGAGAATATCTTCGGTAAAATGCTTAGCCATGCTATTCTTAGATTCATGCATACTCATGATTTTATGAAGAGCTCTATGCTTGGGAAACTACCTTAGGGAAGGTAGTTGAGATACAGCATGTGGAGACATGAGCGTCACATCGCTATGAGAATGATAAAATGAGTTTTGATGAAAACTGAAAGTTCCAAATAAATGTTTTAGACTGGGGCGGCTAGATGATTTGGGTGGATTTCGGAAAAGGCAAGTGCCAACCCTGGTCAATTAAGGACCGAGCCATGAGATAGTCGGGAAACGAGCCAGTACAACCGTACTTCTCGAATGGGTATAGACCTAGCAGAGTAGATAGCCGAGGGAAGGCGGTACCCTTGCGTAGTGGTTCTTATGTATAAGTTGAGATTGAAAAAGGGTGATGGAAAAATTGGAATTTATTATAACTTGATGAATGAAGTCTTCTCTTACCCCGGGTGCACCAGAACTCCTCTCACTGCTAGAAAATGACGGCTAGAGTACATGAGGGCTTAAGTTCATGGAGCGGGTACTACCGAAGTGAGGTTATCGAAAGGTTTTGCCGTGACTGTCTCATGTGTTGGGACGTAGGCTCTTTTGTTGGGCAGTCGCAGAGTATGGGTAAAGTGTACATACACTGCAGTGTGAATGAGTCAATTTATTCGAATAGCCGTGCTCACGGATATTGAGCATCGTGACAAGACTTTCGCTTGGCTAGACTCTAAACTTTAAAATGATGGGATGGGTTTGCATGATGATTCTTATTCACTGGTGGATCAACTTCTTGAAATGCGAGAAGGGGTGGACTACCCATAAAAACCGTGATGAACCGGAGGCGGGAAGCCATCCTTGGAATCACGATGGATGGTAGACAGAACCGTCACCGACTTAATGAACTGTGAAACTAAAACTTGACTTGGCTAGTGTGGAGATTGTGGCAATCGGGTATCCACATGGCAAGCTTATCCGACTGGAGGTAGGGATAGGTTGCGCCTGCTATATCTGTAAGCCGAACTTGACTTAGGTGTTACGGTTGCCGATAGAGATAAGGCAATCGGCCTATAGTCACGGTTTGGTAAGATTGAGGAGACCTACTTAGAGTAAGATAGGGTTTCCGACTTGTAAACCCTTCCTCCCAAGACTATATAAGGGGGGTAAGGGGCGTCCCTTGAGGGATATTCCGATAGGAGATCAGATATATTAGACTTGATCAGATTCTAGATCAAAAATTCCAATAGGAGTTCAGCTTTTAGCTCTCAGCTTTAGATCACGAGATCAATAAAGACACTCGGCGGATCGAATCCACCGAAACAGAGGAGTAGGGTATTACCTCACGAGAGGGCTGAACTGTCTAAATCTTCTTCTTCTTCTAACCCATTGTGCTTGGCGATCTCGATGCGACCCCGAAAAATATATTGCCGAAACCAAGTTTCGACGGTTGGCGCGCCGGGTAGGGGCCGCGCGTCGAGACTTCTTCAACAATCTCGCCGACAAGCGTGATGGGATCTCCTTCAAGACTCGGCGACTTCGCCGCCAACTTCGGCGCCGACTCCTCCCTCGACTCGGATTCGAACCAGTCGGAGGGAACAACCCACTCGGCGCCGTTCGGGCTCTCCAACAGCGCCGAGATCTTCGACAACATCTTGAAGACCGAGATGCGATCCACCTTCTCCGACGACGGACTTCACTCGGCGCCATTCGGATTACCGAATGCCGCCGAGATCTGCGCCAATCTTCTTGCCTCCCGACGGAAGCAATCTACTCGGTGAAGACCTTTCGGTGCCGTTTGGGTTACCAAACGTCGCCAAGATCTACGATCGGCTCTCTCCCCGAGTTGGCGAGGATCCACTCGGAAGAGCCCGATCCCCAAGCTCCGACTCGGACCGGAACGATCCAGATCCGGGTTACCCAGGATCAAGGGAGGTCGCTGTCATCCTCCCGTCCTTTGGCTCCTGTTCATCTTCGAGCTCAACGGATACCTCGGCTCCGCGGCTTCGACAATCTCTACGGCATCCCTTCGACGAAGCCGACAACTCCGCGCCATATGGATGCGAGCCGAAGTGCTTCGACGTCCTCATGGCCGAGCCGGATGAGTCCGACTCAGCCTTGGCCAGAAGGCTTGCCGAAGAAGAGCGAGCCAGAGTGGAGCTCGAACGCAAGACAGCCGAAGAAGACAAACAACGCAAAGACGAGGCTGATAAAAGGAAGCAGGATCTGCGTGCAGCTGGACGATCTGCCCAGGAGGCCATCCTCCAAACACGGGTTCGCAACACCAATGTCTTCCAGACGCCACAGCAGAACGCTGTCGCCGCACTCACGCTCTTGGATACCGTCATGGAGACGGCTCCGGCCAACGTGACTCCTATACTGGATAAGATCAAGACCATCGTTGCTGCCACGGCTAACGGCCCTCCCACCACTTCGGCAAGAAGGCCGACTGAATCCGTGGCCGAAACGCCTGACAAAAGCCGGCTCCCACCCCTAAGGTCAGGAGACTACAGGAGGCCCGAGCCGGCTCGATCGTCAACTAGGCCAAGAGGCCCGCCTCCCGAGTCCATGCCGAGGCACCAAGAGCAGACGGTCGACTCCCGCCGCAAACGACATGGACGTCCACCCGTCCACCACCGAGTCCACCGCAACAGTTCCAGCTACCCAACCAGCCAACAGAAGACCCCGCCGAGTGATCTGCGGGAAGTCCTCGACCGCCGCTACCAAGAGCGCGACCGTCGCACTCAGGAAGATCGGAGGGGATCACCTGATAGCGGCGACGATGGAGTACCGGCCTTCACTCGGGAGCTCCGCCGAGTGCATTGGCCGAGTGGCTTTAAGCCCACCGGGATAGAAAGGTACGATGGCAAAACCGACCCCGAATCTTGGTTAACTGTGTATACCCTTGCCATCCGAGCCGCAGGTGGTGACAACAAAGCCATGGCGAACTACCTACCCGTGGCCCTCGCGAACTCGGCCAGAAATTGGCTCACCAGCCTGCCAAGAGGCTCAATCGGCTCGTGGAGCGAGCTGAGGGACCACTTCGTCGCCAACTTCCAAGGCACCTTCGAGAGGCCCGGCACGCACTTCGACCTTTACAATGTCATCCAGAAACCGGACGAGCCTCTGAAGGATTACATTCGTCGCTTCTCCGAGAAGCGCAACAAGATCCCGAACATCACCGATGACATCATCATCGCCGCCTTCCAGAAGGGAGTCCGTGATGAGCTGCTTATCGGCAAGTTCGGACGCAAGCCACCGAAGACGGTGAAGCAGATGTTTGAGACGGCGAATTCATACGCCAAATCAAACGACGCCATCAAGGCCGCCCGTCAAGATCGGCCCGACAGAAGAGAGGACAAGCAAGCAGGAGGAAGCCGAAATCCTAAGAAGGATGGCGGCAACAACAACAACCAGGGCCCGAAAGATCGCAAGCGCCGATCCGAAGACCTGGTGGCCGCAACCTCCAATACTCAACGCCGTCCCCGAGTCGCCGCCTACGACGCCATCATGAACGCCCGGTGCACCCACCATCCGAATCACAAGCACGCGGCAAAGGACTGCTTTATCTACAAGCGGTTCGCTGAACAAGAGCGGCGCAGCTCAACAAGAAGCCGATCGACGAGGCTGGCCCGTCGGCGCCAAGAAGAACAACGCGGTGAGAATGCCGAACCTTTTCAAGATCCAAGTGGGGAGCTCAACCACATCTTCGGGGGCCCGTTAGCCTATGAATCCAAGAGGAAACAAAAGCTAACTGACCGGGAGGTCAACGCGGCTCAACCTGAAGTCCCTCAGTATCTGCGATGGTCGGAAGTGGCCATCACTTTTGACCGCTCGGATCATCCTGACCGAGTGGTCCACCGGGACGCTATCCACTCGTCCCGGACCCCGTAGTCCGCAACATCGCTTAAGCGCGTCCTCATCGACGGGGCGCGCCCTCAACATCCCGTTTGCCAAGACTATGGATGAAATGCAGATCCCAAGGGCCGAACTCAAAGCAAGCTCAGCCCCCTTCCACGGAGTTATCCCGGGGCTATCTTCAACACCACTCGGGCATATCTCTCTCCCAGTCACCTTCGGAGCTCGAGAGAATTTCCGAACGGAGAACGTCACCTTCGAGGTGGCCGACTTCGAAACGGCATATCATGCCATCATCGGAAGGCCTGCGCTTGCCAAGTTCATGGCGATCCCTCACTACACCTATCTTTGCATGAAGATGCCGGGTCCCAACGGCGTCATCACTCTTCGCAGCGATGTGAAGCAAGCTTTCACCTGCGACAAGGAGAGCTGCGACATGGCCCAATCTCGAGAGAGATTACGTGGCCAACAAGAAGTCCGATTGGCTGCATCAACTTCGGCAGAGGACGAAGTCCCCGCGAAGAAGATAGCCAAATCAGGATCCGGCGACGCCAAGACCAAAAAGATCTCGCTTGATTCGTCTGATCCCTCCAAGACTGCTGTAATCGGCGCCGACCTAGATCCTAAATAGGAAAGCGCGCTCGTCACCTTCCTCCAAAATAATAAAGATGTTTTTGCTTGGAAACCATCTGATATGCCTGGAATTCCTAGGGAGGTGATCGAGCACTCTTTGAACGTCAAAGATGACGCCAAACCAATTAAACAACGATTACGCAGGTTCGCACAGGATCGAAAAGACGCGATCAAAGAAGAACTCGCAAAGCTCTTGGCTGCCGGCTTCATTAAAGAAGTCCTTCATCCCGACTGGCTAGCCAATCCAGTCTTGGTCCGCAAGAAGACGGGGCAGTGGCGCATGTGCGTCGATTACACCGACCTCAACAAGGCCTGCCCCAAAGATCCATTCGGGCTGCCTCGCATCGACCAAGTCGTCGACTCAACAGCCGGCTGCGAACTTCTGAGTTTCTTGGATTGTTACTCGGGCTATCACGGATCAGTTTGAAAGAATCCGACCGCCGAAGACATCTTTCATCACGCCGTTCGGGGCCTATCTACATCACCATGCCTTTCGGCTCAAGAACGCCGGAGCTACATACCAACGCATGATCCAAAGATGCTTCCGGACGCAAATCGGCAAAAACGTTGAAGCTTATGTCGACGATGTTGTCATCAAGACCAAGCGAAAGAAGACCTGATCGCCGACTTAGAAGAAACCTTTGCAAACATCCGGGCCTTCGAATGAAGTTGAACCCGGAGAAGTGCACCTTCGGCGTCCCATCGTGCAACCGCTCGGCTTCATGGTATCACACCGCGGCATTGAAGCAAACCCGAGAAGATCAACGCCATCTTAAACATGAAGCCCCGAGTAATTAGAAAGACGTCCAAAAGCTCACCGGCTGCATGGCGGTGCTAAGCCGTTTCATATCCCGACTCGGCGAGCGAGGCATGCCCTTCTTCAAACTGCTGAAGAAGACAGACGACTTCCAGTGGACCACAGAAGCTGACAAGGCCTTTGAAGACTTCAAAGAGTTCCTTACCACGCCACCCGTCCTAGCTTCACCTCAGCCCCAGGAACCCCTCTTGCTGTACGTTTCAGCCACTCACCAAGTGGTCAGCACGGTCCTTGTGGTTGAACGAGAAGAAGAAGGACGGGCCCAGAAGATCCAAAGACCAATTTACTTTGTCAGCGAAGTATTGGCAGGAGCCAAAATCCGATACCCCCAGGTACAAAAATTGCTTTATGGTGTTCTAATAACCGCGAGGAAATTGGCACACTACTTTCAGGGTCACTCGGTCACCGTCATCACCTCTTTTCCACTCGGCGACGTCATCCACAACCGCGAGGCAACCGGGCGCATCGCCAAGTGGGCCCTGGAACTGATGCCGCTGGACTTAACTTTTAAGCCCAGGACGTCCATTAAGTCACAAGCCTTAGCGGACTTCCTGGCCGAGTGGACTGAACAGCAAGAGCACGTACCTCGGGAAGACCTCCAACACTGGACCATGCACTTCGACGGATCCAAGAGGATCACTGGCTTGGGAGCAGGAGTTGTGCTGATCTCCCCGACTGGGGAAAGGCTAAGATATGCCCTTCACCTCCACTTCTCCGCCTCACACAACGTCGCCGAATACGAAGCTCTTTTACATGGACTGCGCCTTGCAGTCTCACTCGGGATTCGTCGACTTATTGTGAAAGGCGACTCCCAGCTGGTTGTCAATCAAGTGATGAAAGACTGGTCTTGCTTAAACGACACTATGGAGGCCTACCGACAAGAGGTCCGCAAGCTTGAGGACAAGTTTGATGGGCTAGAACTCTCACATGTCCTGAGACATAACAACGAAGCTGCCGATGAGCTAGCGCAGTTCGGATCTAAGCGCGAAGCTGCTCCAACAGATGTCTTTGTCGAACATCTTTACGAGCCAACCGTCACCGCAAAGACAGCTCCCAACGAGCAAACCACGAACGAAGTCACCATGATCGATACCGACTGGAGGACGCCGCTCATCAAATTTCTAACTCAGCAAGAGCTGCCGGATGACCGGGATGAAGCAGAACGCGTCCGGCGTCGTTGCCAAGCGTACGTCATGGTCGACTCCGATCTATACAAGAGAAGCCCCTCTGGAATTCTAATGAGGTGCATCACACCCGAAGAAGGGAAACAATTACTCCAAGATATCCACTCGGGCATATGCGGAAGCCACGCGGCGGCACGCACTCTGGTCGGCAAAGCTTACAGACAAGGATTTTTCTGGCTTACCGCGGTCTCCGACGCGGATAAAGTCGTAAGAACCTGCGAAGGCTGCCAGTTCTTTGCCCGACAAAGCCATGTCCCGCCCGGAGCTTCAAACAATCCCACTTTCCGGCCGTTCGCGGTATGGGGTTGGACATGGTTGGCCCTTTCAAGAAAGCCCCGGAGGTTTCACACACCTCTTCGTCGCAATCGACAAGTTCTCCAAGTGGATTGAAGCCAAGCCGCGCCACAATCACTGCCGACAAAGCACGGGATTTTTTCCTCAACATCGTGCACCGCTTCGGCGTCCCAAACAGAATCATAACCGATAATGGGACTCAATTCACAGGAGGCATCTTCAAGGAATTCTGCGAAGACTTCGGAATCAAGATCTCGCTACGCATCGCAGCTCACCCCAAAAGCAATGGGCAAGTCGAGCGAGCAAACGGCATGGTTCTTCAAGGCATCAAGGCTCGCGTCTTCGACCGGCTAAGCCCTTACGCCGGCAAGTGGGTCCAAGAACTTCCCTCGGTTCTATGGTCGCTGCGAACTACACCCGGTCGGGCCACCGGCCAAACTCCTTTCTTTCGGTCTATGGCGCGAAGCCATGTTGCCAAATGAGATGGAGTTTGAATCCCTCCGGTCCGCAGCTTCAACGATGAACGCTACGACATCGACCGAGTGGATGACCTCACCCGATTGGAAGAGGCCCGCGAGGCAGCCCTCATCCAGTCGGCTAAATACCTTCAAGGGCTCGAAGATACCACGGTCCGCAACGTGCGAGCACGAGCTTTCATTGTTGGCGACCTGGTCCTACGCAAGATCCGACCACCAAAACCGACACAAGTTATCTCCCTTATGGGAAGGACCCTATATAATCGCCGAAGTGACTCGGCTGGTGCCCTACCGGCTAAAGCGCGAGGACGGGTCTATGGTGGAGAACTCCCGGAACATTGAACATCTTCGGCGGTTTTACGCCTAATCGCTAAGGCCTCATGTTTTCCTTTTGCCAACCTCAAGCAAGATGACTTCTTGAGCTAGCAATGGGGCCGATACACATATCAATAAAGCTCGAATTTTCCTCGTCAAATTTTTGTGCATAATTTGGTTTATCATTGTTTAATGTCCTTCGACTCGAGCTCGTGTCTAAGGACCGAGAGTTTTCCGATGACCTAATCGAGCCTAGGCTTGATGACAAAGCCGAAAACTACTTAAGAAATTTCACGCAAAAGCTCGAATCAAGGCATTGACATAAATAAACTAAAAATAGTCACAAAGATTCCATGTCAAGAGTATCACGATTACATGACATTCACAAAGCGAAGTCGAATATAAGTTCAAAGCTTGAAATTGTTTACTACATCTAAAGAGATCTTCTTCGCCGCCTCCTGCGCCTCGCTGAGCATATCTAAGGCCTGCTCGTCTGTTGTCCCCTCAGCGAAGCCCTCCCCGATTGAATGAATATCCACTCGGGGGTAGAGGGACTTGGTCTGTGCAAGAGCCAGACCAGCCCCCATGTTGGCTGCTTCGGTGATGTTCTTCAGATACTGCTCGGGAGCCAGCCGGAGCTTGTCGAAGATCTCGATTGGCTCCAGCGAGCTGGCCCCAACCCCTTGATCAAACAAGGCTGCCAAGATTGGTGCGGCGGCATTGGCGACCTCTTCCCGTATCTCGTCGCTGGATTTGATCCGCCCGAGTAAGACGTCATACTGGGCTCGGGTCTTTATCTTATAAGCTGCAAGGAGTCCTAGATCAGTCAAGGCACTCGGGAATGAAGCAGCACATGAAATTCAACTTCAAAGAAGGTTACCTTCAAATTCGGCCTCCATCTCGGCCTTGTCGAGGCTGACCGCTTCCAGTTGGACTTGAAGCGAATGGACCTCCGAAGAATTTTCTACAACGAAAGAGGATTATCAATGGACAAGATCAACAAAAGAATCATGATGAAGCCGGGAGAGGCAGGCTTACTTCCGATTGATCCGCGGAGGTCGAGGTTCGCTTCCCGAAGCTCCGAGATCTCCCTCCTTAGAGCGGCCTCCCTTGAAGCGGCCTCCTCCCGGGTGACCTTCAGCTGTCGCTGAACGTCCTCCAAGGAGTTTAAGTGAGGCACCAGCTTTTCCAGCACCTCGGATTTTGCCATTGAGCGGCAATATTCCTTCTGCATGCAAGGGCAGAAGGGTGATCGACTGAAGGATAACGAAGATATAATCAAAAAGAAAGATGAAGGCTTACGTTGAGCAGTCGGGTCGCCACGTTCAGGCTCTCGACGAGGGCATCCCTTTCATCCTTTTCAGCCTGCCGGTCGAGGATGATGCCCTGTCTCTCGCCTTCCGAGTCCCGCCACTCGATTCTGATCGGAGGAACCCAGGTCTCAGAAGACTGTAACCTGGGGATCTCTTCTACCGTGGCTGGCAAATAAGAAAGACCAATGAAGACATGAAAGATTCAAAATTGAAAGAACAAAGGAAAGTTCCGAAGCAAATCTCACCGGTTTCGGTGGCGCCCGCCTAGGTGGGGCGTAGGGCCCTTCTTCTTCTTCGGGCTCTGTCTTAGAGTGACCCTCGGTCGGGCGCTCGGGCGCGATCGTGGACTTCCCGGCCCGGCCGACGGTTTCCGTCGGGATATCAGCGGCGGTCGGGGCTCTTCCACAGGGCGTTCTCCTTCGAGGAGAAGGGTGCTTCTCCGGAACGCTCGCACTTGGTTGCGGGCTCCGGGGTTTTGGCTCTGACGGCCTTGGCGCTTCAGGAGCAGCGGCCGGGGTCGGCCCTTCATCCCCTCCGACAGGATCTATATCCTGGGGCTTCCTGCACAAGTAAATACAGCGAAGATAAAGAAAAGTTTTCTATGAAAGAGCTCAGGACTTTGGTTTCAGAGCTTACCTGGTTGATCGGCGGATCTTCGGTGCAGTCCGCGGCGATCGCCTTAGAGGCGGAGTCTCGACTGGAGGAGCCGGGACGTCGTCATCCGAGTCCTCGATGATCAGCCGCCTTTTGCTTGCGCGCTTGTTCGAGTCCTCACTCGGCGCCGCCCGCTTCCCGACTGGATCAGCTTGGATTTTTATCCCGCCAGTCGGCTTCTTAGCGGGGCGATGCTGCGCGTCATCATGAGCCATCTTATACGGCTTGGAAATGATAGAGGCGTTCTCCTGCAGAAGAAGGAAGGCGCAACGTTAAGCGACAAGACATCAAGATCGAAAGATACTATAAAGCAATCAATCGGCTTACCGGAGGAGGAGGTCGATGGATGCTGAATGGAAGGACTGGTAGTATGAGGGCTCGCTCGACTGAGATCCCGGATGAGAAGAGCTTGTACATCCGGATCTTCAGGATCTCGTATGTGAGCGGATCCGGGTCCTCCCGATTGGGGTCTGTTCCGCCTTCGTATTCGAAGGCCGGCTTCGATCGCTCCCTGATTGGCGCCAGTCGGCACCTGATGAAATGCCGAGTGATTTGTTCCCCGCGAAGGTTCCTCTTCTTCATCGCCAGGATCTTCGCGAGCAGATCGTTGGCCTCATCCCATTCTTGGGCTACCGGGATGGTGCTCCAAGATGGTTTGGGGACAGGAGGAAGACCGACAAAGGAAGGGAGGTGGGTTCAAGATTGCCGATGTAGAACCGCCGAGTGCCGCCTTTGTTCGAGGATTTCAAGGGGAGAGAGAAGTAGTCTTTGCGGAGAGATCCGCGAAGCCGGAAGCTCGCCCCGCCAACGACACAAGGATGGTCCTTGTTCGGATGGGGTTTCGTAGAACATACGACGAAGATTGATGTGAGGAAAATGCCAAGGAAGGCTTCACATACATGAATGAAGAGTGCTATGTGAAGCATCGAGTTGGGGTTCGATGGTATATTTGAAGACCATAATAGTCCAAAAGCCCCGAAAGAATTCGGAGGTAGGAAGACTGAATCCGCAATAGAAAAAGGAGGTAAAGACAACGAGCTCACCGGTGTTTGGGGTCGGGAAGTCCTCCCCGCCGCCGGCGCCATCCCACAAGTTCCTTGGGCGGAAGCACTCCGTGCTTCACCATCTCCTTGAGGGTGTACTCCCTCACGTCCGAGGTGGCCCATTGGTCGAACGGAATCCTCTTTTCTTCCGCCATGAGAGCGAGGTTGTTGAGGAGCGGATCCGGGAGAAAGGTTGGATCTTGGGCGATAGATGTGGGAGTTTTGGCTGCGGGGAGCTAGTTGTCGCGGCGAGCAAGCTTCTTGGCGGATGGACCGAGGAGCGCGCAAGCCTAGGGTTCTCCGCGATGAACCGATGAGCAATATTGTGAGAAGGGGAATTTTTGGAAGATGAAGAGGCGGGGACGACCTCGTGTCTTTATAAAGAAAGATTTGAGGGTTGCGCTAGGTTTTCGGTGAGTGGGCCGAGCCCATAAGAAAATCTACGGCCCAACTAAGGTGTGGTCGATACGTGTCCTTAGGGACTTAAGCGGATGAGCTTAAGCAGATTTGCCCTGGCAATATGCGCGTGTCCGAGTGCCCAATACCTTTAAAGATCCTTCCATACCGCGGTTTGTCTGACTTCATGAGAAGCTGACACGATGCAATTTGGAAGGTGACCAACACTGAGTTTTTATAGCCGCCTTGATAAACAAGAGCTGTTTGGTTTTTGGCATTTGGTCGGGTAATCTTACCGATGCCGTTTGTTTTCCACCTTGGTGAAGATCTTTATAAGATTGAGACCAGTATTATGGCAAAAGCTATTTAATAACTTGGTCATATTTTTCATATGATTGAAAAAAAAACTTGTTTTCCCATGAGGGATGATTAAAATATTTGTTCCGGGATGACTCGGGCGATCTACTCGGATAAGCATGAGCTTACCGAGTGCTTTTTACCCGCTAGGTTGATTGAGTTATTATTCCGGATTACTGGCGAATCCACTCGGTTGAGCAAGAGCTTACCGAGTGTTTTTACCCATGAGGGATGATTGAATTATTTGTTCCGAGATGACTCGGGCAAATTCACTCGGTTGAGTATGAACTTGCCGAGTAATAAGATTTCTATGATTGCTTTAGCATGAGCTAGGCATCTACATGAGAATAATTTTTTATAGTTCTTGACTACATGCTTAGTCTATTTTTGACTAACCACATAGTCGGGGGCTACACCTATAATTAGGTGCATCAGGAGATGCACCTAGATATTTATTTTTGAGAATTTTTGAGATATTTTCCAGCCCTTCACAGTCTTTGGAGCCACTCGGGAAGATTCAGGCAGAGATGATGGAATCAATCGGCGCCAAAAGCACTCGGCCAAAGAGATTTTTTGGTTGAGTGCTGCTTTGGTCTGAAGGCCGAGTTGTCTCGTCGACCGAAAAGGACTCGGGGCTACCGTGGAGATTGTGGCAATCGGGTATCCACATGGCAAGCTTATCCGACTGGAGGTAGGGATAGGTTGCGCCTGCTATATCTGTAAGCCGAACTTGACTTAGGTGTTACGGTTGCCGATAGAGATAAGGCAATCGGCCTATAGTCACGGTTTGGTAAGATTGAGGAGACCTACTTAGAGTAAGATAGGGTTTCCGACTTGTAAACCCTTCCTCCCAAGACTATATAAGGGGGGTAAGGGGCGTCCCTTGAGGGATATTCCGATAGGAGATCAGATATCTTAGACTTGATCAGATTCTAGATCAAAAATTCCAATAGGAGTTCAGCTTTTAGCTCTCAGCTTTAGATCACGAGATCAATAAAGACACTCGGCGGATCGAATCCACCGAAACAGGAGTAGGGTATTACCTCACGAGAGGGCCTGAACCTGTCTAAATCTTCTTCTTCTTCTAACCCATTGTGCTTGGCGATCTCGACTGCGACCCCAGAAAATATATTGCCGAAACCAAGTTTCGACAGCTAGCTGTTAGGCTTGTGAAAAGAGTTGTGAAAATTGGCTTTATGCGAAAGAACCCCAGCCATTCCTTGAATGACCCTATCATGTGCATCACTTCCGTGCTGGCTTCCTGAGTACGGTTGGTACTCACCCTTGCTATACGCACAAACCTTCAGATGGTGGAAATGAAGACTTGGAGGATCCATATGCCTACTACCAGGAGGGCGAAGAAGCCGATGGCGCCTGCTAGATCTTAGTCTCCGGTCGTTGCCTATGGCAATCAACGAGCCGCTGCCTTCATTCCGCTGCCTTTCCTAATTTTTATTTTTGGGTTGTATCTGGACCATGAGGTCCTATATGTTGGATATTGCCTTCGGGCCTATTATTGTAATAATTTCGATGTAAGACTATTCGTGCATTTGCACCTGATTATTCAGTACTGTATTTCGTGGGTACCAAACTACTCGATCCAGGAAAATGGTACTATGAACACGAAAGATTCCCGTTCCAAAAACAGGGGTCCACAGAGCTGGTATCAGAGCAATGCGACTGTAGGATAAGATCAACTGGCGCCCTACCCCTGACTAGCTGGATAAAGGGAAATATTCCTACGTAGGACCATTTCGCAAACTATTATTTTGAAAGACAAACATACTTTTTCCTATACTTTCATCCCCATTTCTTTTACCCAAATTGTTTTGATATTATCTCTCTCTGACCCTAAGTTGCCTTCAAAAGCAGATGTCGGGCCATGTCGGAGTTTGGGAGATCACAGTTCCACGGGAACAAGGATTCGTGTCGCAACTCCAGTTATTGCTATGGTGCCTAAGGTACCCAGATGCACCCACCTACAGGATTAGGAGGCATGGCACCGAAGGATACCCAGTATGGGAGGCAGCAGTTTCAGTTGAGGCCGGCATGGGGAGCGAGACACCCTATTGCTTCCACACCCGTTGCCACCGAGATCTGGTAGAAGCAGCTCTTCAGGACGCAGCCCGTGAAGCGTTCCTCCGCCTCAATGCTATTCACCGTGCTGAACTCACCGTGACTGAGTTTGTGCATCACCCCTACTATGAGGAGGGCAACCCAGTCTGCACTGTGGAGGCCACCCCCTGCTGCTATAATCCTATGGTCACCCATCTATCCCGCTGGGCAGAAACAGCGGATGACTGCTATGAAGAGGCTTTGCTCAAAATCGACGACCAGCAGTGACGCCTCAATGATCTGGTCGAGGAACACCAAAACTGCGGGGATCAGATCAACTTGCTATAGACCCAGCTACAGGCTAACGGTGCCTAGTACGAGCAGCTCTCTGACCGTTACATGGCCCGTGGAGAAGCCTTGGTGGAGCTGGAAGAACAGCTCAGGAAGAGCAAACAACAGGTCAACCAGCTGGAAGAACAACTTTGCTCCCACCCTGTCCCTGCCGCAGGTACTTCCACCGAAGTTGCGCCAACACCCCCTGCCCCTGTGCCCGACCATTACTACCTCATGACTCCAGCATGCCTGAACACTTTTCAAGCCATGATGGAGCAGGCCTTTATGTTAAGCACAGAGTCGGCACCATACCTGATAGACCCCACTGCCGCTACCTCAGTGGAACCTACCTCGAACTCCATGGCTGTACCATCTGAGCCTAGTTCGGGTGAGGAGAACCCCATCCAGATCAACACTGACTCCGAGTCCGAGACCGAGCCTATGGAGATCAAGTGGGAGTCCAATGATACTGATCCAGCAGAGGAGGCAGCTCCTACTCATCGCCTGACTCACACCGGAGGTCCCATCACCCTCAAGACTGCCCGGAAGAGTACCCGACCACCAAGCAGGAAGATCAAACATGACTCCGAGGCCACTACCTCTGAGCCATGGGAACTTCAGTTTGCTTCAACTAAGGACCACCCCCTTCCTCAATCTGGTTCCTGCGATTGGTTGGATGACTAGACGAGAGGTCAACACCGGCTTTGACCTCGCTTGGGATGGTTTTTCATAGCAAGGATCACACCCTCCCCCTAGTAGCCGATGGCAGTAGTGCGATGTTAGCTTTTGCATTGTGATATGTGGGACTGCGTATGTGCAGTCCATTGTATCCCCGTTGATGTAATCGCTATGGACCTATGTAATGTTTTATGGTATGTTATTAATGAGTTTATTCCACCATGCTTGCTCTGTTCAAAGATCACTTAAACAACTTGAAGAGAAATCACTTAGAAACCAGACCTTAGTGGGTCCAATCTCTTAACTCATCTACCTCCTTCACATGGCGCATCGTCACAGAGCTCCAACATCCAACGAGAACCCACTAGAGCCTAATCCCTCCACCCTAGCGGAGGTCATGGCTTTGCAAACCCAGTTGCTTCAAGCCATCGCCAACAACCAAGGGAATCACGGAGGATCAAGCTTGGGAGAATTTATGCGAGCTAAGCCGCCTACATTTTCCACGACCGACGAACCAATGAATGTTGAAGACTGGTTGAGAGTGATAGAGAAGAAGTTGACCCTCGTCAGGGTACGAGAAGACAACAGAATCATTTTCGCCACCAATCAATTGGAAGGCCCCGCAAGTGATTGGTGGGACACCTACAAAGAGACACGGGCAAAAGACGCTGGAGAACCAACCTGGGAGGAGTTCACAGCCGCCTTTCGTGAAAATTTCGTACCCGCCGCAGTCATGAGAATGAAGAAGAACGAATTCCGAAGGTTGCGCCAAGGCAACACCACAGTGTAAGAATACCTAAACAAGTTCACACAACTCGCTCGATATGCCACCGGTGACCTGGCAAACGAAGAAGAGAAAATAGATAAACTTATCGAAGGATTGAACGATGAGCTGAGAGGGCCAATGTCAGTCAAGACCACGTCAGCTTCCAAAGCCTTATCAACAAGGTTGTACGATTGGAGCATGACCAGAGGATGGTGGAAAACAACGGCAAGAGGAGGCTTGCTATGGCCCGCCCACTTCAGGGAGCGTCTCAGCGTCCCAAGGGAGCCACCCCGTCCGGATGGAAGCCAACCGTCGTGGCAACCAGTCGTCTCCCTGCACCCGAGCACGTCAGCAGGCCGACTGCACCCCAGTTCTGTACCCCGACACCGACTCTAGCAGCTCCGGGAAGAAGAAATGTGAACTGCTTCAACTGTGGAGAGTTTGGGCACTACTCCAACAGCTGCCCCAAGCCACGCAGCACTCCCATGCGTACCAGCACCAATACAATGGCTGTACGAGGAACTACTGCTCCTGCTGCTGGGCGCGGTCTGTTTAGGACACCGCAACCCAATGAGACTACTACCGGATTCCGGCGCGGACAAGTGAATCATGTGCGTGCCGAAGAAGCGTAGGAGGATCAGAACGTGCTGATGGGTATGTTCTCTATCAACTCTACCCCAGTTAAAGTCTTATTTGATTCCGGAGCATCGCATTCATTCATATCATCACAAGTAAGCAAACAACACCACCTACACCAGGTATAACTTAAGAGACCCATGTTGGTACACTCGCCTGGGGCAAACATAACCGTACCCCATGCTTGCATCAATGTGTCCATACGGATTAGAGACGTGGTATTCCTTTCAAACCTTGTGGTACTACCACCACAAACTCTTGATATCATACTTGGAATGGATTGGTTGACTAAGAACAATGGAGTCATAGACTATAGCCGAAGGGAAGTCACAGTATCCATCCCATGGGGATCATCAATGAACATAACCATGGACCAAAACCCGATGCTATATGAGCAAGCTGCGGGAGTATTTACCACGCTACCTTTGAGCGGGATGCTAGTAGTGCAAGATTACCTGGACGTATTCCCTGAGGAATTGCCCGAAATGCCCCCTGATCGTGACATAGAATTTATCATCGACCTAATGCCTGGTACTGCCCCCATATCCAAGAGACCCTACCGAATGTCGGCTAACGAACTAGAAGAACTCAAGAAGCAAATTAGAGAACTACAAGAATAAGGATTTGTACGACCTAGTTCTTATCCCTGGGGAGCCCCAGTGCTCTTCGTCAAAAAGAAGGATGGAAGTATGAGGATGTGTGTAGATTATCGATCGTTGAATGAAGTGACCATCAAAAACAAGTACCCACTACCTAGAATTGATGACTTCTTTGATCAACTCAAGGGTGCCCAAGTGTTCTCGAAGATTGATCTTCGGTCGAGATACCATCAGTTGAAGATTAGAGCCGGAGATATTCCTAAAACAGCATTCTCTACGCGTTATGGCTTGTATGAGTTCACAGTAATGTCCTTTGGACTGACCAATGCCCTGGCATATTTCATGAATCTAATTAACAAGGTATTCATGGAATATCTGGATAAATTCGTGGTGGTGTTTATCGATGATATTCTTATCTACTCCAAAGACGATGAGGAACATGCAGAACACCTACGACTGGTACTAGAGAAGCTACGAGAGCACCAGTTGTATGCGAAATTTAGTAAATGCGAGTTCTGGCTTAAAGAAGTCGCTTTTCTTGGCCATGTAGTCTCAGCTGGAGGAGTAGCGGTGGACCCTGCCAAGGTCAAAGCTGTTACAGAATGGAAGGCACCCAAGTCAGTAAGAGAGGTTCGGAGTTTCTTGGGATTGGCCGGATATTACCGGAGGTTCACCGAAGGGTTTTCCACGATAGCCCGACCCATGACTCAACTTTTGAAGAAGGAGAAGAAATTCGTATGGAACGAGAAGTGTCAGGAGGCCTTTGACCAACTAAAAGAAAAGTTAACCACCGCCCCAATCTTAACCCTACCTGACAACCGTAAGGATTTCGTGATATACTGTGATGCGTCTCGACAAGGACTGGGAGGCGTATTGATGCAGGATGGAAAGGTCGTAGCATATGCCTCGAGACAGTTACGACCCCACGAGGAAAACTACCCCACACATGACTTGGAATTAGCAGCAGTTGTTCATGCATTAAAAATCTAGAGGCACTATCTGATCGGAAATCACTGTGATGTATACACTGATCACAAGAGCCTGAAATACTTCTTTACTCAGTCTGATCTCAATCTACGTCAGAGACGGTGGTTGGAATTGATCAAGGACTACGATCTAGGAATCCATTACCACCCCGGCAAGGCGAATGTAGTGGCCGATGCGTTAAGCCGCAAAGCCTAATGCAACCATATGAGACTGGAAGGCATGGCCAGTGAGCTCCAACAAGAGATGGCTCGACTTAACTTACACTTGATTCCTCACGGAGAAGTGAACTCACTAGAAATCCAACCTCTTCTAAGGACTCAAATAGAAGAAACTCATAAGGGTAA
Organism: Oryza australiensis; assembly: GCA_019925245.2. Taxonomy (NCBI): domain Eukaryota; kingdom Viridiplantae; phylum Streptophyta; class Magnoliopsida; order Poales; family Poaceae; genus Oryza; species Oryza australiensis. The sequence continues at coordinate 1,290,765 of JAIFGZ020000595.1, read as the reverse complement.
TGAAGAAACACAAGCGATCAAAGAGCGCATGGCCGCTGGGCACGCGAAGGAATTCTCGGTAGATGACAAGGGAACCCTGTGGTATAAGAAAAGAATCCACGTGCCTGAACAAGGTGGTTTGAGAGGATTGATCCTAAAAGAAGCGCACGAATCAGCATATTCGTTACATCCTGGCAGCACGAAGATGTACCATAATTTGAAGGAGGAATACTGGTGGCCCAATATGAAGAGGGACGTAGCCGAATACATGGCCGTATGCGATGTATGCCAAAGGGTAAAAGCCGAGCATCAACGACCGGCAGGGTTGTTGCAGCCACTCAAGATTCCCGAGTGGAAATGGGATGAGATAGGCATGGATTTCATCGTTGGACTACCCAAAACTGCAGCAGGATATGATTCCATTTGGGTAATAGTAGATTGGCTCACCAAGACCGTCAGATTCATCCCCGTAAAGACTAACTACAATAGTGCCAAGCTGGCAGAGCTATACATGAGTAGGATCGTGTGTCTTCACGGTGTACCAAAAAGAATTATATCGGATCACGGTACTCAATTCACGTCCCATTTCTGGAGCAAAGTTCATGAGGCACTCGGAAGTCACCTTTCCTTCAGTACCGCTTACCACCCATAGACAGATGGGCAGACCGAAAGGACAAATCAAGTTCTTGAAGATATGTTGAGAGCATGTGCGTTGGATTTTACCAAGGATTGGGAAAAATGCTTACCGTACGCCGAATTCTCCTACAACAAACGCTACCAAGCAAGTCTGAAGATGTCACCAAATGAAGCCCTATTTTGTCGGCGGTGCCGAACCCCATTGATGTGGTCAGAAACCAGAGAACGAGCCGTGTTTGGGCCTGACATAATCCAAGAGGCCGAGGAAAAGGTCCGCTTGATCCATGACCGATTAAAAGCGGCCCAATCTCGAGAGAAGAGCTATGCGGATACTCGTCGAAGGGACTTAGAATTCAATATAGGCGACTATGTGTACCTAAAGGTCTCACCACTACGAGGGACTCAAAGGTTCAAGGTCAAAGGGAAACTTGCGCCAAGATACGTGGGCCCATTCCTGATAACCGCTACGAGAGGTGAAGTGGCCTACCAGCTAGAGTTACCCGAGAACATCTCCGATGTCCACCTAGTGTTCCATGTGTCACAGTTCAAGAAGTGCCTGCGAGTGCCAGAAGAGCAAGCTCCTTTGGAAACCATCGATATCAATAGTGATCTCACATATCCGGAACATCCAATAAAGATACTGGACAAGGCAGAAAAAAGGACACGAACCAAGTCATGGCACATGTACAAAGTGCAATGGAGCAATCACACCGAAGAAGAGGCCACCTGGGAGAGCGAGGATTTTCTAAAGACTGAATACCCATACCTACTCAACAACTGGTAAGAAATCTCGAGGACGAGATTTATTGTTAGGGGGGTAGGTTTGTAACACCCTGAAAATCGAAGGAATTTAAAATCAGAAATTAAAAATCGGAACTTACACAAACTTTTGCTTGTTGCCTTTTGCTCGTGTTTGTTGCTTCTTATTTTCCAGCTCAGTTGCATGAATTTAGTTGTGAACAATTCCTCTCGGTGGTTGTGGAAGCCGACTGATTTGGATTTTCGTCGGGGAAAAATCTCAAAGTCTAGGGTTAGGAATTTTTTATATAATCGGAAAAAGATGCGGATTCATGAAGATGGGTGTTGAAAAAATAAAACATTAATGGGTGATTATAAAATATTAGTTAGGAAATGAAATAGACAATAAAATTTTTTTAGGGATTTATATAAAAGTTGGAAAATTAATTGAAAGCAAAAATGGTGTTTTATGAATTTAGAAAAAGGGATTTAATTAAAATGGAAATATATATTTGAAAATGAATAATGGTGGTAAAAAGTTTGAAAACATATTTTTAAATTAATTTTGGGAATACTATATGTATATTTGGAATTTATAGAGTGAAGAAAAAATTAGAATTGGAAAATGGAGTGGAAAATCGGAAAAATCAGAAAGTGCACTATTCATTGGTCACCACCTGTTCGACGACGTACCAATCCCGGCCGCGCGCCCGCCGCGCGTCGCTCGACCGTACCACGCCCGCGCTGCGTCGCCCCCGCTCGCCCGCACGCGCGCCGCGCCGTGCCCGGCCCCGCCCGCGCCATGCGCCGCCGCCGCCACGCGCTAGCCGCCTCGTGCTGGCGCGCGCGCGCCACGCGCCACGCGCCGCGCCGCGCCGCGCCGACGACCCAGGCCTTCGCCCGCGCACCCCGCGCTCGGCCCCGCTCGCTCGCGTCGCGCGTCGCCCGCCTAAGCGGACCCGCCGCGCTCACGCCACGTGCCGCCGCCCCAAGCCCGGCCCCGTGCGTGCCCGCGCTCCGCGCGCCCGACCCTGGCCACCCACGCGCCGCGTGTGCGATGCCGCACCGCCGCCGCACCGCCCCCCCATTTTCCCGTTGCACTCGCTCGGTCGCGCCTATAAATGAGGGGCAAGGCCTCCCCATTTCCCACCCCCACCTCGCCGCCTCCCTCAAACCCCTTTCTTTCCCCTCAAACGCCGAGGCCGCAAGCCCCCGAGCTTCACCGCAACCCTAGCCGCCATGTGCCACCATCGCCGCAACCCTAGCCGCCGTGCACCGGAGCCCCATCGCACTCCCCGAGCTTCGCCATCACCGGTAAGCCGAGCCGCCACCCTCTCCCCCTTCGTTTGCACCGGCCGCCAGCCGCAACAGAGAGAAGAGAGGAAGCGAGGATTTGATCGAACACCTAGTGTAGCTATGAATAGTAAAGAAAAGAAAAAGAAAAGGGAAAACAAAAATAGGAAAAATAGGAAAAATTTTTAGAAAATTTGGAAAAATGTTTTGAAATGATTTAGGTGAATTTTTGGGCAAAAATAAATTATTTTCTTGTATATTTTTCTCGGAACAATTTCAGAAAATCGAAATCAGACTTTCCGAAATTTCGTTTCGCGTCGTTTTTAAATCCGGATTTTGTTTAGTTCTTTATCACCATCTAAATATGTTTTTCTTTTGTGCTCGAACCTTCAAAACCTCGAGTACAAAACCCCTCCCCTCCGTTGATATTCCTAAATTCATTTTCTCGATAATTTCCAATCGTCGTTTACGAAAACCCTAGGGCATCGACTCGATTTCAAAACTCAGATTTTTCCTAGCAACCCTCATCCTAACTCAAGTAGAATTCTAGGCTAAACGTTTGGAGTCGTTTTTGTGATTCTTATGGTTCTTTTCGATCTCTCGATATTTTATTCTAATTGAATTTGATTGATCTTTCGCACGTACGGATAGCACCTGAAGAAGCAGGCACCGACTCCATTGAAGACCCCGCTCAACAAGCGTGCGAGCAAGGCAAGTCATCACACTCTTTGAACATATTGATCACATAAATGTTTTAGACAGGGGCGGCTGGATGATTTGGGTGGATTTCGGAAAAGGCAAGTGCCGACCCTGGTCAATTAAGGACCGAGCCATGAGATAGCCGGGAAACGAGCCAGTACAACCGTACTTCTCGAATGAGTATAGACCTAGCAGAGTAGATAGCCGAGCGGAGGCGGTACCCTTGCGTAGTGGTTCTTATGTATGAGTTGAGATTGAAAAAGGGTGATGGAAAAATTGGAATTTATTATAACTTGATGAATGAAGTCTTCTCTTACCCCGGGTGTGCCAGAACTCCTCTGACTGCTAGAAAATGACGGCTAGAGTGCATGAGGGCTTATGTTCATCGAGCGGGTACTACCGAAGTGAGGTTATCGAAAGGCTTTGCCGTGACTGTCTGATGCGTTGGGACGTAGGCTCATTTGTTGGTCAGTCGCGGAGTATGGGTAAAGTTTACATACACTGCAGTGTGAATGAATCAATCTATTCGAATAGCCATGCTCGCGGATATTGAGCATCGTGACAAGACTTTCGCTTGGCTAGACTCTAAACTTTAAAATGATGGGATGGGTTTGCATGATGATTCTTATTCACTGGTGGATCAACTTCTCGAAATGTGAGAAGGGGTGGACTCCCCATAAAAACCATGACGAACCGGAGGTGGGAAGCCATCCTTGGAATCACGATGGATGGTAGACAGAACCGTCGCTGACTTAATGAACTGTGAAACTAAAACTTGACTTGGCTAGCTGTTAGGCTTGTGAAAAGAGTTTTGAAAATTGGCTTTATGCGAAAGAACCCCAGCCATTCCTTGAATGACCCTATCATGTGCATCACTTCCGTGCTGGCTTCCTGAGTACAGTTGGTACTCACCCTTGCTATACGCACAAACCTTCAGATGGTGGAAATGAAGACTTGGAGGATCCATATGCCTACTACCAGGAGGGCGAAGAAGCTGATGGCGCCTGCTAGGTCTTAGTCTCCGGTCGTTGCCTGTGGCAATCGACGAGTCGCTGCTTTCATTCCGCTGCCTTACCTAATTTCTACTTTTGGGTTGTATCTGGACCATGAGGTCCTATATGTTGGATATTACCTTCGGGCCTATTATTGTAATAATTTCGATGTAAGACTATTCGTGCATTTGCACCTAATTATTCAGTACTGTATTTCGTGGGTACCAAACTACTCGATCCCGGGAAATGGTACTATGAACACGAAAGATTCCCGTTCCAAAAACGGGGGTCCACACATAGTCACCGGAATGACGTTGTCCTGGTCGTGATCGGCCGATGACATGTTCACCATTGCACTTGATTCGGATGTTGGGGTCCCACCGGTCATGCCAAAAGCATGTTGGTGTGAATTTTTTACACGCGTTGGCCTGGGAGATCTGCTTAGCGCCAGTGCAGGCCCAAATTGGTCGCCTCTGGTGATTGAGCGAGGGTGCCAGTTAGTTTGATCATGTAAGCAACAAGAAAACATAGAATAGGTGTTTGGTTAAGGTTAGATCCTACTCGATCGGCTATAGATATCAATAAACATATAATTGTTATCCCAAAGCACATTTAAGCCAAGTAATTGGGATTGATCGATAGTATACCGAGACAGTTTGAACCACTTGCACCCAAAAGCACATTAGAATAATAATTATACCCATTCATAACCTAGCCGATGTCGTAGATCTAATGTAAATCGGCTAGTACTCTGATAAGTTTTATAAAAAGATATTAATCTGAACTAAATGCGCTAAATTAAGATCAATCGACTATTAGTATGATCTAACAGATTGATGCCGAGCTTAGCACATTTAAGTAGATTGATATATTAATATAAAAGGCAATTCTAATACATCTAGCAGTAAGAATACATAAAAGATGATTAGAACAGGTAAGACCGGCTGAAACCCCGGTGCTATCTCTAATAATAAACATTAAACCAAATAGATCTACATAATTCTAAAGACGACTTAATAGGTCGATTAGATGAAGCATTAAGTACCAAAAGAAGCATGGGATCCATATAGGCTAATGAGAACTCTTCAAGATGGTAGACACATCATATAATCTAAATAGACCTCTAGATCTAGCCCTATCGGCTGCAGTTTTCAGAGAAACTTCAGCCGATCATGAGATAGATCTAGACATTGATCTAGATTATATGTCGTGTATGATATCTTTAAGTAGTTTATAGCATCGAAATTAGAGTATCATAATGATGTAAGCACTAACCCTGACGACACAAGCCACTTGCAACAAGAAGTTACCTTGTTCAGAGATCGAAGTCGATGCAGCCCGAGGTCAAAGCATGAACTCGTGGAGAAAAGTAAAAATAGAAAGGTTGGTGATGCGTCGAAGGTGTATTGATGTGTGTTGTTCTTTTTTACATGGTCTCGGGTCATATTTATACCCGAATATACAATGAGTCCGTAACGGACATGATTCCTATTACAGATTGAATCTCAAATATCATTAAACCAACATTATCTATAAAGGAAACTATACAAAATATCCTAGCTTAAAAGATACAATTGTCATTGTAGGACCTTATCCGTAGATGGCAATATCTTTAACGCACTTTGGAAACCGAATCCAATAATTATCTCTTAAGCTTTCCTTCGGAATTGGCCTTCCCTTCGGTCTTCAATCGGAATCGACTATCGGCTATATCTATTCTGACTCGGACTCAGCCGACTGGCTCCATAACCAATTCGGACATAGTCGATGCAATCTATGTTTCCGCAGATCGCGCGTTCCTCTAATTCCGCTTCAATCTCTGCTTCAAACCTGGGGATTTGCTTACCAGATTTGGTCGTTAACACTATGTTAATAATATTAAAATATGACAATGGTGGGCTGTAGGTGCAATGGTTTTGGAGAGTCGCGCCCATGGCAGTTAAGGACCAGTTCTTAGGAAACGCTGGAAGAATTACCATGCATACCACAAGCCAACATGGGTAATGGCTAGATCTGTAGTGTTGTCTCTAGCTGACGTACCTTGGCGAGGGTGGGCGTGATGGAGTTGGGTAAGCCCCGGTTGAAAGGGTTGATCGGCTACCAGATTCACCGTGGCACGCGGGGGGCTGTCCATTGCCCTGATGGAAGTGGGGGTGAAACATTGCTGTGGTACGATGGTGGTACATCGGGGTATCATGGTGGTACACCGACACGTGGAAACATGTCGTGGCGCTGTGTCTTGTGGGTACAGTTGTACATCTCTGATCAGAGTAAAACTATTCAAATAGTCGTGCCTGCGGTTATGGGCGGTAAACCAGATTCACCTTGATTAGTCTCATTTAACTAATAATATGACTAATGGAACTTGACTAGTTTAGGTGGATGGTTGGGCCTGTTGCCATGTGGGTTTAACGTTGGACAGTGATTATTTATTATTGCTTAAATATATACTATTAGTTTACTACTTTCAACTATTATTATTTCTAAAATGTTGTTTATGCAAATGAAACCCTATCCTTCCTTGTGAATTATCTTGCATCATACCTTCTCTTCTGGTATGACTTGTTGAGTACAGTGGGTACTACTCAGTCTTGCTCAATTTTCCCCACCAGAGCCAGAGGATGAGGCAAAGGAAGGTTTCGACGAGGATTAGGCTTGTGTTCGACGTCAAGGTTGTCTATGGTGTGTTGGAGTTCCATCGCAAGAGTCAAGTTTCGGTTTAGCCAGTCTTTTCTTTTTCACTGCATTTTTGTAATCTTTATATTGTTTCTAAGACGTGGTTTCTATAATATCAATAATTGTCGATTTGTGTACCTTGGTTGATTCGACGAGGATTGAATGCACAAATTAGCTTAGGAAATTCTGGTTTGAATTTCTGGGCGTGACCGACAGCACCTCGCCGGCCTCGGGTGTAACTCGCCCGACCCCACCGACCTCAGCTCATATTGTCCGACCTTACCGACGGCGTCGACCTCGACCCGATTCGCTCGACCGTGCCGATGTCGCTTCTGTCCACCCGATCTCGCGGAAGCCATTCTGATCCACCCGACCAGTCCGACCTCCCGACCAGTCTGATTTTCGACTACCGAATAAAGGGATCGACAAGATGGAACTCGGGGATCTTCCGATTTCATCGATTTTCACCTCAACGTAGTGATGTCTCTACCAGTATCCATAGATCCAGGGAGGAAACGCCAACCACCCGTGTGTTAGCACGCGATGCACAGCTAGGGTTTTGGCTCGGACGTGGACTAGGGTTTCCATGAAGAAGTTGATCCGGCTTAGAAGTTGCGCACCCAATCTCCACCCTTGCCCCTCTTTATATAGAGTTGGCCGATCGGACTCAAAGGCCCACCAGGACTCTATATTCAATCGGATCCTATCCGAACTGAGCCTTGTCTGAGTCTAACTCGAACACCTGTTCGAACCTGTTAAGTGTGCGACCCACTACGTTCGTGTACACTTGGTCCTGGTCCGGGAGCACATCTCGGCCAAAGATACACAAAGATCATATCGGCTGAACCTATAAAGTGTGCACAATTCCCTTTGCCTCATGAGATCAATTAAGCTATAGGCAAGACTCGTGCCATCCTAGCATTAGCTTAATCATTCACTCGATCCCGTATTGGATTATTTATCTAATGATTGACTCCTCAATCACATCGGCATGGCCATGCACTTTCATAATCCATTACATCGAGAGCCCCAGAGATATCTCTCCCATAGGAGGGGCAAATTCCATCTTGATCATTCACATCCCTCTACATACTTCATAGCAAACCTGAATACTACTTTTATAACTACCCAGTCACGGAATAGCGTTTGGCAATCCCTAAGTAAGCCACTACACATGTTGGAATCCATGATGATCTCAGGTCTAAGGACTTTGCACCAACATCATTTGAGACCAACTAATAACACATTAATTCCCTGTAGTGTCTCAAGGTGGGTCTATCCAACAACATGTTCTCTGACATGTGTTCATGTTTATTGATTTGGTGTCTCCATACCATGATCGATGAGATATTATCATCAATTAATACACGTGCTGATTTTAGAATCATATTAATTCCATAGCTATCATATATGATCAGGGATCATTTAGAAATATATTTATACTACATAAAGAGTCGCATGAATAAGTCACATACTTATTGATCAATACTAATTATCTATTTCATGGAATAGAATAACAATTTATTCATTAATACATAAACATTGACCATAATATCCAACATCTCCATGTTGCCTCTAGGGCAAATCACTAACAATCTCCCACTTGCACTAGAGTCAATAATGTAAGTATTTAATACCCATTGCTCTAGTATGTGCCTCATGTTTCGACTGAGGGAGCGGTTTTGTCAACGGATCGACAATATTTAGATCCATGTGCACTTTGCATATCTTTACATCACCTCTATCCACTATCTCGCGGATGAGATGGTATCGTCGAAGAATATGTTTGGATTTCTAATGTGATCTAGGCTCCTTAGCCTGCGGAATGGCTCCAATGTTATCACAATAGAAGGACAGTGGACTAGCTACACTGGTCATCACACCCAGCTCAGAAACAAATTTCTTGATCCAAACAGCCTCCTTTGCAGCTTCAGAAGCAGCGACGTACTCGGCGTCCGTTGTAGAATCAACAACAGTATCCTGCTTGGAACTCTCCCAGCTGACGGCACCTCCGTTTAGGCAGAACACGGACCCAGATTGTGATCTATAGTCATTTTTGTCTATTTGGAAGCTAGCATCGGTGTAACCATTTATAATGAGTTCTTCTTCACCTCCATAGACTATGAACATATCCTTACTTCTTCTTAAGTACTTGAGGATATTCTTTACAGCTATCCAGTGACCTTCTCCTGGATCTGATTGGTATCTACTCATAGCACTCAAAGCGTACGATACATCTGGACATGTACAAAGCATAGCATACATGATGGATCCAATTGCCGATGCATATGGAACCATATTCACCTTACTCCGCCGATTGCCGAAGCATCAGGTGTCCTAGGACATTGGTTCTTGCTTAGAGTAATGCCATGCGACATTGGCAAGAAACCTTTCTTGGAATCATGCATGTTGAACCTCTTCAACACCTTGTCAATGTATGTACTTTGGCTTAATCCAATTAGCCTCTTAGATCTATCTCTAAGATCCTAATGCCCAAAATGTATGGTGCCTCCCCTAAGTCTTTCATGGAGAAACTAATTTTTCAATGAAGACTTGACGATACTAGCATAGGGATATCATTTCCAATCAAAAATATGTCATCCACATATAAGATTAGAAACACAATTACGCTCCCACAGACCATTTTGTACACAAGCCTCTTCCTCATTTTTGATGAAACCAAACCCTTTGATTACCTCATCAAAACAAATATTCCAACTCCAAGATGCTTGCTTCAATCCATAAATGGATTTCTGTAGCTTGCATATCTTTCTAGGTGTTTGTGGATCGACAAAACCTTCAGGTTGTATCATATACACATCCTCGCTTAGGTTTCCATTAAGAAAAATCGTTTTGACATCCATCTGCCATATCTCATAATCGAAATATGCAGCAATCACTAGAATAATTTGAATAGACTTTAGCATTGCGACGAGTGAAAAGGTTTCATCATAATCAACACCTTGAATATGTTTAAAACATTTCGCCACCAATCATGCCTTATAGATGTGAACATTTTCATCCATGTCTGCCTTTTTCTTAAAAACCCATTTGCACTCAATTGTTTTGACATCATCAGGTGGATCAATCAAGTTCCAAACTTGATTATCATACATGGATTCTATTTCGATTTCATGGCTCCAAGCCATTTGTTGGAATCTGGTCCCACCGTCGCTTCCTCATAGGTCTTAGGTCCATCATTGTCTAACAACAATATGTCACGTTGTTATGCGCATGTGTATCTTTCGGGCGCACGACGTGCTGTTTCGGACCTACGTGGGCCTAGTGTATCTACAACAGATGGTGCAACATCTTGTTCATCCTGTTGTAGTCTAGTGGTAGCTGAAATATTTCTGGTGTTTCTTGAATTTCTTCAAGATACACAATGCTCCCACTAACCTTTCTTGAAAAAAACTCTTTCTCCAAGAAAACACCATGTCGAGGGACAAACACTTTGCCTTGTTCCCAATTATTAAAATAATATCCTTTTGTTTCCTTAGGGTACCCCACAAAGAAGCATTTGTCAGATTTGGGTGTGAGCTTGTTAGATTGTAAACATTTTACGTAAGCTTCACATCCGCAAATTTTAAGAAAAGACAAACTAGGGGGTTGCCCTGTGCATATCTCATATGGTGTCTTTTCCACTGACTTAGATGGAACTCTATTTAGTGTGAACACAGCTGTTTCAAGAGCATATCCCCATAAGGATAATGGAGGATCACATTGGCTCATCATGGCATGCACCATGTCCAACAAGGTACGATTTCTCTGTATGGACACCCCGTTCGATTGAGGGGTTCCTGGTGGAGTCAACTGTGGAACGATTCCACAATCTTTTAGATGATTACCAAATTATTTGGCTTAAGTATTCATCACCACGATCTGATCATAGAAACTTAATTGTTTTCCCTAAATGATTCTATACTTCATTCTGGAATTCCTTGAACTTTTCAAAGGATTTAGACTTATGCTTCATTAAGTAGATATAACCATATATACTAAAGTCGTCAGTAAAAGTAATAAAGTACTGGAACCCACCTCTGGCTATTGAACTCATTGGTCCACATACATCCATATATATGAGTGCCAACAAGTCGGATGCCCTCTCACAGTGCTCTCTTGTCATCTTACCAAGTAAACACGATTCGCATGTCTCAAGTGATTCAAAATCAAAAGAGTGTAGCAGACCATCTTTATGGAGCGTCTCCATGCATTTCTCATTTATATGGCCTAGGCGATAATGGCAAATAAATGTGGGTTTATATCATTTGGGAGTTGCCTCTCTGTATTAATGTTATAGATGGGAGACGCTTCAAGATCCAAAACGTAAAATCCATTCACCAATAGAGTATGAAAATAGAACATATCTCTAAGATAAATTGAACAGCCATTGTGTCGCATCCTGATAAATCGTGTATTTGAAAGATCGAGTAGAAAGTATAGTGTAAATTTTAAACCAAAAATGTCCATTTGAACGAAGAACGGATACTCAGTTTTCATGTACGATAGAGTGCATATGCATAATGAGAGCATAATTTCTCCTTGGAATTTAAATAAAAGGAACCCAAGAAAATTTAAGGAAAATACCCAAAGGGATCTCAGCAAATTAACCACAAAAGTATTGGAACACGTTACAAGTGTAAAAGGTAGAAATTAACTCAAACTAGACTTGAACCATGAAAATATTCTAAGTACCTAAATTGACCGACACAGAACTCTGGAGCAGACTTGGAACTGTTGCCAAAATTAATCAAGCTAGCCCCAGGCGGTGAAACATGGCAGTATTATAGATCAAAGAACACTTTACAAGTTTGCCGTAGGGCACTGCCCCTGAATCATCCTGGAACAAGGTTTAAACAAAGCCCAAAGTTGTAAAATCGTCACTGCGTCTAGACTTAGAAAATTTCAGCCTCCTCCATCTCTCTTTCCTTGCACACTGACAAGTGGGCCATACTGACCCGTGGGGCCACGTTGCCAGTGACACATCGTGTTCTCCCTTGTCCCACTCGCTCAGACGCCGCGCCACGCATTAGAGCACGCGTCGCGCGCGGGGAACGCGTCGTGTACGCATCTAGGTGAGCTCACTCTCCCCTGCATCGTCGGCGACCGCACAAAACTCCGATCGACCGACCGGCGCTGAGCTCTCTTCACTCCAATCGCGTTCCACGAGAGAGCCAAAGCTCTCCACCTCGAGAGAGCCGAGAACAACCCAGCGAGCTCCCTCCATCGCCAACCGAGATATGGCCGCAATTGCGCTCCGGTGAGCTACTCCTTTAGCCAATGCCCATTCCCAACACCTTGATCCTTGTTCTCTCTAACACCCGAGTTTCATTCCAAATGGCGCAGCTAGTGACTGGGAACACCATCGAGCCGACACAGTGAACTGCGCACTCTGCATCACCGCCGAACCACCCGCTCATTGCCGGCCATCCACGATGAGCCATTGCTAGAACCATTTCGCCACTATGTTCCTTGATGCCTGACGTTGGTTGAAACCAAAGGAATCGATGGGAAAAGCTCCGAGGAAGGAAAGCCCCATTTCTTCCCCAACGCCGGCCGCCGTCGTTGATCTTCCCTTTTTCTCTCCCCGGTGAGTTCTAGGCCAATTTCCCTGATTCAAGCACCCTCAGTGACCACTTGACAAGGTCCCACCATCGCTTTTCACAGCCGTACCCCGAGGCGCTCTGTCGCTGGTAATCCGAAACGAGGACCGCCACCGCCGAGAGACCCCGCACGACGCCACCACCACCCAGACTTCGCCAGCACCCCGCATTCGCTCGGTAAGCATCCTCAGCACCCCTAGATGCAATTTCTAGTACATGCATAGCATAGCAAGCACTAGAATCACGCATGCACATTAGACCTGAGCCATGGCATCGCCCTCGCCGTTGCTAACAACTTTTCTGGCCATGGTAGCAAGCGAGACAACCACCATCAGCTTCGCTCTAGCCTCAGCTACCTTTTCTCTGTTGGTCGTAACCGCCCACCGGCCGCCATTCGCCACCGGCGCAGGCGAGAACCTCGCCGCACGTCGTTGCTATGTTCCCACGCCCACCATGCAACTGACAGCCGGGACCCGCATGTGAGGCGCCAAACCCACGTTTAAATGTTAACCCGTCGCTGACAGCTGGGACACACCGAACCAGACGCGCCATTAGTCTCTTGGAACCCCGCGCCACGAGTAGGACCCGCACTGATAAAAGAATAAACTGGATAGGCATTTTTCAACGAAAAGTAGCTAAATTTTGAAAATCCATAGAAAATTGAAAACAATATATTTGGCTTGGAATAAATTTTGTTAGAACCACGAAATTATAAGATTTATGGCTGTGGAATAAAAACAGCTACACATAGTAGCAGATTTATTTAGAAAAATCCATTCTCTGAACCCAGCCAAATAGAGTAGATTTAACTTGTAAAAATTATAGAAAAATCATCCTAGCTCCGAATAAGTTAAACCAATACCCTGTAGAATCTGTGAAAAATGTACCTTAAGTTAAAAATATGAAAGCAAATACTTTCTGTGGAAAATAGACTACTTATAGATTTATTTAGAAAAAGGGTTAATTTAGAACACTCCAACTTCTAAAAATTGTGGGGAACCCATGAAAATTCCTAAAAACTCAAACTAAATTTTGTTAGGACCACATCTCTGTGTTTTTTAGCTAAAAATAAAATACATACCAGAAAGCCTATACCTTAGCCATTACTGGAGGAATAAGTACACCGTGAACAGGGTAAAACTTGGGGATGAATGCACGAAATTCTTCCACAGCTTGGCCTCTATTTCCTACAGGAAAAACATGATTTCGCAGATCAGACATGAGCAAGGTGACTGGATCCAGGATCACGCAGGAAAGGTGGCAATCCTCTGGTCCTCCTTCAAGGATAGAATGAGATCCTCTTCCAATCTAGATATGATCTTTCATCTCCCAAGCCTTATTCAACCAAGAGATGGATTAGATTTTCTGGCCCAGCAAATTTCTCATGGGGAAATTGATATGGTGGTCAAAAGGATGCCGAGTGATAAAGCCCCAGGACTGGATGGCTTCAATGGTCTTTTCTACAAAAAAAAGTTGGTCAATCATCAAGGATGAATTCTACAGACTCTGTGACTCTTTTCAGTAAGGACAAATCAGTCTTCAGCCAATTAATAACTCCTTCATCACTTTGATCCCGAAAAAAGATAACCCTAAAACAGTCAATGACTATTGGCCTATCTCCTTGCTCAACTCCTCGCTGAAAATAATGACAAAAGTATTAGCAGATAGGCTACAGGGAGTCATAAAATCAGTAATTCACAAGAACCACTATGGCTTTATCCGATCAAGAACAATCCAAGACTGCCTTGCCTGGGCCTTTGAATACATACATCAATGTCAACGCTCCAGAGAAGAAGTGATCATCCTCAAATTGGACTTTGAAAAGGCATTTGATACCATCAAACACTCAACCATCCTCCTTATGATGCAAAGTCTTGGGTTCCCAGATAGATGGCTGCAGTGGGTTCAAGAAATTTTATCCTCCGGAACATCCGCTGTCCTGCTAAATGGAATCCCTGGAAAAAAATTTCGCTGCAAGAGAAGGGTTAGATAAGGAGATCCACTTTCGCCCCTGCTCTTTGTGCTGGCGGCTGAGCTGATTCAGGTCTTAATCAATAAAGCCAGACAAGAGGGCCTTCTTCATTTGCCAATAACGCAGCCAACAGAGGATTTTCCAGTAGTCCAATATGCGGATGATACCATTATCATCCTTAAAGCAGATGCCAGGCAGCTTCTCTTTCTCAAAAGCCTTCTAAGCACAATCCAAATGGCAACTGGACTCAAAGTGAACTACAAAAAATCAAGCATGTACCCTATTAATCTCAGAAATGACAAGCTTAGTCATCTGGACAACACCTTTGGATGCGATGCGGACTCCTTCCCGTTCACCTATTTGGGGTTACCACTGGGGACAACTAAGCCATCTAATGCCGCTTCTGAACAAAATTGAAAGGAAGCTATCTTCATGTGCGTCCTGGTTATCCTACTGAGGTAGGCTCGAGATGATCAACTCGAGAATCACTCCGATAACAACCTACGCCATGTGCACCCTCAGGATCCCTAAAAGTATTATAGAAGCCATCGACAAGGAAAGAAAACTGTGTCTCTGGAGGGGAAACAATCTGGAAAAAAAAGGAGGCAACCTAGCAGCTTGGAATCTAGTAACCAGACCAAAAGCAAAAGGGTGTCTAGGGGTATTAAATCTGCGCCTCCAAAACGATGCTCTAGTCATCAAGCAACTTTGAAAATTTTACAACCATGAAGACATCCCCTGGGTGGAACTCATTTGGTTTATATATTATCAAGACAAGGTCCCCCACCACTATAGAGAAATGGGTTCCTTCTGGTGGAAAGACATTCTTAGACTCAATGACCTTTTCAGGATGGTGGCCTCATGTCAAATAGGTAAAGGTTACTCGGTAAGCTTCTAGGCAGACAACTGGAATAAATTAAATATCCAATCCAACTTCCCCCACCTTGCCTCGTTTGCCAAGAAAAGCAAGGCCTCGGTAACCGAAATCATGCAAGCTGAAGACCTGGATTCAGTTCGCACCTACCGCTTTTGACCAAGCCTACCAGAACTGCCAGCTTCAACCCCTCCTTCAGAACCGCCTTATGAGGAGGAAGCTCTTGACACTGGTCGATGGTCCGAGGAAGGAAATACACCTCAAGAGGATTCTACAATTATGTCTTTGACTCCTTCGCGGGTCATCAAAGCTTTAAGTTGATTTGGAAGTCCAAGTGCCTTCCAAGAATCAAGTTCTTTGCGTGGTTGCTGCTATTGGACAAATTGAATATGAAATCAATGCTACAAAGAAGACACATCAACATCCAGGATGACAGTCTATGCATAATGTGTGACCTGGGAGAGGAAGAAACTGCTGAGCATCTTTTCTTCTCGTGCCCCTTTGCGATTCAATGCTGGTCAACCCTTCAGCTACAATGGGACACCTCCCTACCCATCATGGACAGATTGCTGCAATCGATTTCCACTTCAACGCTTCCTTCTGCCACCGAGATAACCCTCTTAGCAGCTTGGGAAATATGGAAGATTCGGAATGACAAGGTGTTCCAGAGAGTAAATCCAAATCTGCCTCTCTGGAAAAGGAATTTCAAAGTTCAGTGCTCTTTACAAGTTCTTAGACTTAGGATAGAAGATAAGAGCTCCTTTTGCGCTTGGCTTGATGCATACAGTTAGTGTTAGTTTAATTTCTAATCGCGGCCTCAGTTATGCTAGTGGCCTCTGTTAGCAACTCTGTTCGGGCATCTTCGCCCTTTTCTAAACAGTTTGTACTCTAAACTTTCTCCCTTCCCTCATCTATAAAAATTTGGCTCGAAACTGTGGGGACCTTCCCCCCAGTGTTTTACAGTAAAAAAAACAAATTTAGGAAGATGCAGAACCAAACCCTTACACTATAAAAGAGGCTATACACAAATCTTTCACTTTGGTGAGGAAGGACAAAATAAAAATCTTACCTAATAGATCAATCTGAAGCTAAAACACTTGCATCTCATATGCATTCATCATAGCTCATAAAGATTTTCATAAATGCTTGCAATCTGAAATTTCTGTATGTATGCATTAGACGAACGGTCGGCATCATTCCACAACCCCGCGTATTTGTACGATCAGGAGGAAGAAGAACCAGGCAATTCCTAGCTCCCCCTTTGAACACTTTGATCCTAGATTTTTGGAGGTTATTTCAAAATGGTTGGGAACTTCGCATGATGTTTGTTATAACGACACTAAAACCTTGAGAACAATGGATAGTACAACCACCTATGTTGCATGCCATCTCAAACATCACATAACTGCTTAGCCAAATCCCTAACCCTAGAAATGATCAAGATGTTAATGTGTAATGGAAATACCTAAACCCTGGATGGTGCACCCGTAAGCTTAGTATTGCTTGTAGTGCCATTTTCCTATGCTTATTGGGCAAAGTACATGAGTTTGTTTTAAAAAGTTCTCTTCTAAAAATTATATTACGATGAAAATGTTACTTGTTAAATCAAAAAGGTGACAAATGTTAATTCCAAGCTTGGGCCGCAAGTGGTATATATATGGTGATTAGTTGTATACCGATAGTGGGAGTGTGTGCCCAGACTACCCTAAGGACTTCACTCCACGTATGTTCATCTCGAATACAGCACAATCATATGTGCTAGTATGAGATAGCCCAAGCTTAGTATTCTATTTGTGGTTTAGCCTTACATTTAGGTAGGCCGAAGTGTATGAGTTCGTATAACTCAGAGGAGCTTCCTTTATGCCCTGATGTGGTAGTTTAGGTGACTCAGCCTATCCAATACAATGGTATTGTGCCACGTGAGTGGGTTCTTGTCGTGTCCGCCCCCACGGCGTTAAGTTAAGGCGTGGGCCTGCCACTTAACGGTCCTATGCCGTACTTCCAAAATGATATAGGATTGAGAAAACACATATCGTGCTGGTGTAAGGCTAAATCACGGATATTCGAAGGGCTTTATTCTGTGTAATAAATTGGGTACTTTCGTACCGCGTACCATGCTTTGCATGATTATTATGTCACATCATGTGGGTAAAGTGTACACACTCTGCAGAGTTAAAACTAATTGGTTAGCCGTGCTCATGGTTATGAGCGTCGTGTGAATATGTCGTGGGTATAGCTTTGTGTGTTCTAAAAGTCTAATCTAAAAAACTTGATTGAAAATATTCAAACATGATTGCTATCTTATTTATCTCCTTTGCTGCCTGATATTGCATAGGACTTTTTTTGATCGCTTATGTTACTCTTTTGCTCCCCAAAAATGCAAAGATATGATATTATATGTGTACTACTATATACTAGATGCTCAATTTAGCAAAGTGACAGGTTGCTGAAAATAATTTGTGCAAAACCAGGAATATACAGTGGGGCTTTGCCAAAATAAAATTTGCTTTGTGCTAAAGGAATCCAATATGAGCTTCCTTTGTAAAAGACAAACATGTAGCATGTAGGCTTGATGGTTGCTTGCCAGTACAAATTATTGTACTCACACTTGTTGTGTACCTATATTTGTTTGTGCATAGAAATGATTGCAGGGGAACTTCCTCCCGACGAGGAAGAGCTTGCCAAGGATGTGCCATTCTACCTGGACGGTTCATACTACTACACTCCCTAGTCGGTTGAAGAAAAGATCCTTAGGAATGCCGCGTTTCCGCTTGATAATACTGTCCATATAACTATCTGGCCTGACGGCCATATGTACTTATGAGAACTACTATGTTGTAATACTTATATCGGTAGACTGAACTTTAAATCTGTTAGAGGTACCAAATGCTTGGATGAAAGTGGTTAGCATGTTCCATTTGGTAGGAACATATTAACCATGAGTATAAGTTAAAGATGATTGAGACAGTGTAGATCTTTAGCCATTTTCAGTAGAGTCTCCTGATTGTGTAACACATCTGGCCACCATCAAGTGGTTTGACGGGTACAATCCAGGCTGAAGTTGACTGGCAGGCTAAAGGCCCAGCAATGTCTCAATTATCTCTCTCTCGGAGTGTCGGATTTCTTGCTATACTTATGACAGCATTGGTATCAGAGCCAAGACTGACTGTAGGAACCTTTTTATGAACTGGGCGATCGAATGGCTTCAAAAGAAAATAATTTGGAGGATCACTCCATTATAAAAGTATTTTTGAAAACAAAACTATCCTTACTTCTTATCTCTCTTTGGATAGACATCTTCCCCATATTGTGATATACACAGTGTAGATAGACCTGAGATTTACCAAATCAGTTATTTTTCCATTTCATGAATTTTCCTAGCCACAATATTTTCTAAACTTTAAGGGGGATAGCATAGCTGGTCAACCACAAGCACTCGAGACAGCGCCTATGGTGTCGTTACTCGCCTTCGCTGTAAACTGCCCAAGCGGGGAGAGTTCTACTGCTATTTACCATTTTAGCCTAACGGACCTTTAAGGAGGAAGGTACTGATAGACAAGGACCCATTGGCCTCTACATCCATAACCTACGTACTTGCTATGCCAAAAATTTAACCCTCATAGATATAAGCTCGACCGAGCTACGGTTGACCCCAGATTTTCCGTCATTATGCCCGAATGAAGGCCTGATGCCACCAAACCTTTTGTACCAATACTCCATCGCCCACCAGAATACATGGCAGCTACCACGCTCGTCAAGAATGCCCCCTCACCTCCTCGGTAAAAGTTTTTCCCAACCTTAGTTAAGCAAGTATATTATACAACTTAGAAAGAGTTCAGACATAAGCATATTAAATCTTATATGTTTGAAAAGCTTTCAAACAACAAGATGTCGATAAAAATCACGTTATCCAAAACCCAGTGCCCGCTGCACTAGCATCTCTTTCGATGTATTCGAGTCATTTTCCCATGCAATCTACCCGATCCAGAATATCCCGCCATAGCCTTCGGACACAGACTAGAGAGTATGTTACCCAAGCCGGTAAAATTCCGAATAGCCAAACCAACCTACCGCATATTTACCCACAACCGTCGCCAAACGGCAACCTGTTTTGCCAGAAATGTAGCCTCCACAACCAAGGCGCCTCGGCACGACTATTATGCGAGCGTCTTCATCGATGACGAACCTATCTGTTTCCCATAAGCCAATAAAAAAACTTCCTTTTTCCTCCTGGATCCTGCAACTGCAGACCCTAATCGTCAATGAAGCCTGCATTATCCTAAGCAAGTATCTTATCCATTGACTTGATAGGATGAAGTCCTAGATACGACAAACCTAGTTCAGCCGACAAACACCTAACCATACCCCAACCCAAATCTCGGGGACGAGATTTCCTTTAAGGGGGATAAAGCTGTCATATACCAAAATTCTAGAATCGACAAAATTTTGTCCAAACAAAATAAAGTTAAGGTTTCTAAATTTTATAAACCAAAAATTGTCATTTTCTAACTTAGGTTAAGTAACACCAACCTATTTACAGGATTCAAAATTGGAGAGCTAAAATTTTCTTTTTGTAAATAGGTGAGACCAACCTAGGTCCTTGCAGGGTAGACCCAAGTTTTGAAAACAAAATAAAAACATTTCATTTATAACCTAGAACGAAAATGCGAGCTCATGCGAAAGCATGCATACTGACATAAAGACCGCTCTGACCTAGGTTATACGCATATATTCGGATTTTTCAAAAAATGCATCTCAATAACATATACGCTTAGCCTAGACAATTCGAATTTACCAAGCGAACCTACAACTAATTTTGGACGCTATCATGTGAACCTAAAATTTAGATCAAAGGTCAATATCTCAGCCCAAGATAAACATTCAAATAGTCCCCAACGACCATTTTGGATGAAACCGCAAGAACGGGAGCAACTATACATAGGAGTGATACCCTAATTTTCTAGGTCAGACCAAATAAGATAAATTCACGGAAAAATTCATGTAGGTGCCAAATTTTATGACTACCCCAAATATAAATTTTGTGCAAATTATAAACTATGTTTGATGCCCCAAACAAATTAGACAAAACAGTCCAATATTAGGCTAATTAATGTTCTTAATCCGCCAAAACAATAACTTGCCTAAAAGACCATTAAAATGCACATAAGTATATACATAAAATAATTTATTCAAATACTAAGATAAAAACCCTGAATAAATACAATTTTTCTATAATTTTTCTCATCTGTCTTGGCCCTCTAAAAATGCAAACGAGATCCAAAATACTCAATCTTTGTGGAATTTTTGGGAACAAACCACTAGGTATTTTTGAGTGAAACGAAAGAAACTGGAACCTAAGGACGATCGGCTACCCTCCGTAAAATTTGCATGAATTTACCACGGCCACATATTAAACTATGAAGCTACAAAGTTATGAGGGGAAAATAATTCGAATTTTAGAAACTCAATGTTTACTCTTTTGTGAACCCATCTCTCCCTCTTCAGCCTAACTTGCCACGCCCTGGCCCCACCTGACAGCCACCGGAGCTCGCCCCAAGTCAGTAAGAAACAACTCCACCGCTATAGGAGAAGCCGGGCAGGGGGGAGGAGGAGAACACACGTTCACGGCACCGCTAGCCACCTCGCTGCACCATCGCCACCTCATCTCGCGCCATTTGAAAAACCCTCTTCACCACCCTGCTCCTCAATACTTCCTCATTGCGTTCCACGAAGAAACATCGAGAGAGTCGTCTCGGAGACGCCGGGACAAGCACTTCTTGTCGTCGGCCGCCGAGAAGGAAGCAATGCAGATCATCGTCAAGCCGCGCTCGTCAACATCACTTTTCTGTTCCATACCCTCCTCACCATGCCGAGCAAGTTTCGTTTTGAAACCATCTTGTTTCGTGCATCACAGTAACGGCAACACCGTCGAGCCCACCAAAGCTCCGGAGCACGCACCGAGCGTCGCCATCAGTGGCATTGTCATCGGACAGACGAAAGAAGCCATCCCGAGCCGAGCTGCTGCGCCACCGTCTTCGCCTCGACCTCCTCTTCGTTTTCCCTCAAGAATCCCAGCAGAATACGTCATGGATAGGGAAATCTACGTCGCTGCGTCTAGCTCTGGCCGCGGCCCTATTTCTCCTGATTCCCATCTGTCCGGTAAGCCAAGTTCGAGCTCTAGAGTACATAGCTTCCTGGTAGCACCACTAACACCTTGCATGCACATTTTTTCCATCTCTACGGATGTATCTCGCGTCGTCGTTCACATGGAGCCGCCGCCACCACCGGAACTAGCCGGACGTCGCTGCCTCTCGTACAAGCCTTGCAAGTCCCGGCCGAAGCTTGGTGAGTACCCTGGAGGACCCTAGGACATAGTACAGAGCTCGGCATGCCTGTGCATGCTGAGACATGCAGCCACAACACTGAGTTGCTGCTGATCCAACAAAATGGCTCTCCTCTCGGCTCCAAACCTCCATGCCCCAGTTTCAAACCTCTCCCGCCCAAGCTTCCAACTTTGAGCCATAGCAGATCCCTCTCATGGTGTTCCTCACGTTTGATCTGGGCCGTTTGGAGCTGATGGCATGGGGTCCGCTTGTGGTTTGGCCGAGAAAATGGATTTCAACAAAGGACTTGCTTTTCAGGAGGAAGTTCGCCGCCTCTTCAGGTCACCCGTTCATCACCCTCTCCCCTCTGCCTCGGGCTCCTTCTTTTTGCTGGTTACTTTTCGTCGACATCTTTTTTGTCTCTCTGAAGATTCGGTGGCTCTTTCCCTTCAAGCTTGCTTGGACGGCAAGGCCGAAAGCTTTCATGTTCGTTTCTTAAGCAATAACCACTTCCGCTCCTCGGTTTTCTCTAAGCAAGTGGGCTTTCATGTTTACAATCTTCGCCGGGTCATCATGGATAACTTTGGTTGCTACTTTAATCTTTGGAACAATGGAATGCCCAACTAGGAAAGGGACAAGCGGCTTTGGGAATTAGAACAGGAAAAGGAATGGATCAAAGTGGTCTCTAAAAGATCCAAAAAATTGGCTTCTAAGAGTTTGAAGAAAGTTTCGTTTGCCAGTGGCTCTTTTAGACCTCCATCGAAAACTGCCGAGCATTCTTCCTCTATTACCGTGGGTTCTTTCAAAGTTAATCTTGATGCCTCTTCGTGCTTGTTCCCTGGCAAATTGGTTTTAAAAAATGGAGCTTCTCGTTCAGGTCAGAATGTTCAATCTGGTTCTCATGTCCGTCGGCTTTCTTGCCCTTCATCTCGCATTGTGTCTCAAGCTGGCTCCTCTGTTCTTTGTTCTTGCTTGAAATGGTCGGCTGTTAGCAATCATAGTACTGCATTTAGTGACATCAGTATGGGCAGCAAAAGGAAGATCTCCATATCTCAGTCTGCACATCCTCCGACCCTTGTGCCCTTATTTTCAAAAACTTGTAGCGTTTGCCTCCTGCCGGGTCACATTGGCTTTAAATGCCTGAGTCGGACTAAGTGCAGCCGGTGCAATTTCGTTGGTTACTCGGTCGCGTGATGCACGTCTCGTAAGCCCCCAGGTCCGTGCCTATCGTGGCGGCCAAAATTTTGTGACGCGTGAAAACTTGTCTCTGAGAGGTGGGGTTACTATCTCTCTCCCTCACCTAACTTGGTGCCCTAAGGGATCAGCTGGAAACCATCGGTCACAACCCCCACCACCGATCAGCAACTCCCGGGTTCAACTCGAGAGCGTTCAAATCTACTACTCCAATTTCCTCTTTCGGCTTTCTTCTTCCAAGAACACTTCGGCTTCTCCCCCAACCCGTCCTCGCTCTTCACTAACAACGGTATTTCCCCCACCGTCATGGCCAACTTTCCGGTGTACCCAGAGCCGTTTCTCATCGGTGGTTTGCATGTTGAACAAGGATGGTATCGGCCAGCAAGAACTAGGGTCGCGTTGGGAGGGGAACTACCTCGTGGCCACGAGGAGTTCGCCATTGTCTCCTTGGATCCAATAGCAGAAGACACAAACCTCCTTCGGCAAGCCCTCAACAATGTCTGTAACTTCCTCGAAGAAGATCAGCATGTGCGAGTGATGGAGGCGCACCTCTCGCCTCTCGGTTTGGGTCTAATCAGGCTCAGAACCGTGGTTCAACGGGAAAGGCTAGTCCGGAACTCCCCCTTCCACCCGGGTTAGGATCATTGAAGGGTCACGCGGAAGCTACGCTAGCCGAAAACAAAAATTTCTACCGCGCAAACCAGAACACTTGCAAGTAAGGGCCGATAGATCGTTACCGATTAGAGTAGAGTGCAGCGGAATAGCCAATCGGGCAATCCGATCCGGAACGTGTAGCCTATTCCCGGAGACGCCGATTCGCCAATCGCCCGATTCGAGTCGTCCGGCCGCGTTCTCACGCCTCGCTCCGATGCGCCCGACCGCGGCCGATCAAGAGCGCGCAACGTAGCAGCGCCTCTACGGTATCCACACGTCCGGGGACGAACGCCGTACACCCGTGTGCTAGCACGCGATGCAAGGCTAGGGTTTGGCTCGAAAGTGGGGAGGGTTTCCGTGGAGATTGATCTCGGCGACTTCGTTGCACGCGATGCAATTGACATATGGCGCTCTCCACCCTCCCTCCTTTATATATAGAGTTGGCCGACGGGATTAGTAGCCGCTCGGGACTCTATTTTGAATTGGATCTCATCCGTATCTCATATAGAGTTTGGCCGCTCACACGTCGTAAGCCCATAGGACTCTATTTTGAATTGGATCTCATCCGTATCTCATATAGAGTTGGCCGCCCACACGTCGTAAGCCCATAGGACTCTATCCGATCGGATCCCTATCCGATCGAGCCGTATCCGAGTCCAACTCGAATGCCTGTTCTTATCCCCTTAAGCGTGCGACCCCGTAGGTTCAGGTATACTCGGTTTCGGCTATAGTCTAACTTAGCCGATCGTCGGCTCGAGTCCAACTCAGCCGACACACATGGGCGCCTAGCAAGCACATATTGACACCATAGTATACAAGAATATAATATCGGCTCGAACCTGTAATGTGTACACAAATCCCTTTGCCTCACGATACCGGTTAAGCTATAGGCAAGATGTGTGCCATCCCTTCAATAGCTTAACCATTCACTCGAACCGTATTGGATTATCCGTCGTTGATTGACTCCTCAATCAACTTAGCATGGCCATGCATTTCCATAATCCATTACCTCGAGGGCCCAGAGATATCTCTCCAAAGGAGGGGCAAATTCCATCTTGATCACTCACATCCCACTCCATGTTTCATAGCAAACCCGAAAACTACCTTTATAACTATCCGATTACGGAATAGCGTTTGGTAGTCCCAAAGTAGGCTACTACACATGTTGGAATCCATGGTGATCTCAGGTCTAAGGACTTTGTACCAACACTACCTGAGACCAACTAATGGCACATTAATTCCGTAGTGTCTCATGGTGGGTCTATCCAACAATGTGTTCTCTAACACATATGTCCATGTTTATTGATTTGATATCTCCATACCCATGATCTACGAGACATGATCATCAATCAATAAACATGCCGATCTTAGAATCATATTTGTTCCAACAATATGACATATGATCGTGGATCGTTTAGAAATAGATTCATACATATCGAGTCTCATAAATAAGTCACGTACTTATTGATCAATACAAGATGTCTATTTCATGGAACTGAATAACACTTTATTCATTTATACATAAACATTGACGTGATATCCAACATCTCCATGTTGCCTCTAGTGCATATCACTAACAATCTCCCACTTGCACTAGAGTCAATCATGTAAGTATCTAATACCCATTGCTCTTGTGTGCGCCTCATGCTTCGGTGAGGGAGAGGTTTTGTCGGCGGATCGGCTATGTTGAGATCCGTGTGCACTTTGCATATCTTGACATCACCTCTCGTCCACAATCTCGCGGATGAGATGATATCGCCGAAGTATGTGTTTGGACTTCGATGTGACCTCGGCTCCTTGGCTTGCGCAATGGCTCCACTATTGTCACAATAGAGAGACATTGGACCGCGTACTAGTCATCACACCAAGCTCGAAACGAATTTCTTGATCCAAACAGCCTCCTTTGCGCTTCCGAAGCAGCAATGTACTCGGCCTCCGTTGTAGAATCAGCAACGTATCCCGCTTGGAACTCTTCCATGACTGCGCTCCGTTCGGGCGAACACGAACCCAGATTGCGATCTATAATCATCTTTGTCCGTTTGGAAGCTAGCATCGGTGTAACCACTTACAACGAGCTCTTCTTCACCTCCATAGACTAGGAACATATCCTTAGTTCTTCTCAAGTACTTAAGGATATTCTTTACGGCAGTCCAGTGACCTTCACCTGGATCTGACTGGTATCTGCTCGTAGCACTCAAAGCGTACGAGACATCTGGGCGTGTACAAAGCATGGCATACATGATGGATCCAATTGCCGAAGCATATGGAACCATACCCATCTTATTCCGCTCATCATGTGTCTGAGGACACTGATTCTTGCTAAGATTGATGCCATGTGACATAGGCAAGAAACCTTTCTTGGAATCATGCATGTTGAACCTTTTCAACACCTTGTCAATGTATGTACTTTGGCTTAATCCAATTAGCCTCTTGGATCTATCTCTATAGATCCGAATGCCCAATATATATGTTGCCTCCCTAAGTCTTTCATGGAAAAACTATTTTTCAATGAAGACTTGACGGATTCAAGCATAGGGATATCATTTCCAATCGTAATATGTCATCCACATATAAGATTAGAAATACAATTGCACTCCCACGACCTTTTTGTAAACACAGGCCTCTTCTTCGTTTTTGATGAAACCAAACCCTTTGATTACTTCATCAAAACGAATATTCCAACTCCGAGATGCTTGCTTCAATCCATAAATGGATTTCTGTAGCTTGCATATCTTTCCAGCGATTCTCGGATCGACAAAACCCCGAGGTTGTATCATGTATACATCCTCACTTAGGTTTCCATTTAGGAAAGCCGTTTTGACATCCATCCGCCATATCTCATAATCGAAATATGCAGCAATCGCTAGGATAATCCGAATAGATTTAAGCATTGCGACGGGCGAGAAGGTTTCATCATAATCAACTCCTTGAATCTGTTTAAAACCTTTCGCCACCAATCGTGCCTAATAGATGTGAACATTTCCATCCATATCGGCCTTTTCTTAAAAACCCATTTACACTCAATGGTTTTGACACCATCGGTGGATCAACCAAGTTCCAAACTTGATTGTCGTACATGGATTCTATTTCGGATTTCATGGCTCCAAGCCACTTGTTGGAATCGGGTCCCACCATCGCTTCCTCATAGGTCTTAGGTTCATCGTTGTCCAACAACAATATATCACGTTGTTCCGCACTGTGTACTGCCGTGTGCACGACGTGATCTTTCGGACCTCCGTGGGGCTGGTGTATCTACAACCGGTGGCGCAACTCTTTGCTCCTCTGTTGTGGTTCTGTGGTCGCGAAACATTTTCTCGGTGTTTCTTGAACTTCTTCAAGATGCACCCTGCTCCCACTAACCCTTCTTGAAAGAAACTCTTTCTCCAAGAAGACACCGTGTCGGGCGACAAACACTTTGCCTTGTTCCCGATTATAAAAGTAATATCCCTTAGTTTCCTTAGGATATCCCACAAAGAAGCACTTGTCAGATTTGGGTGTGAGCTTGTCAGACTGTAAACGTTTTACATAAGCTTCGCATCCCCATATTTTGAGAAAAGACAAACTAGGGGGTTGCCCTGTCCATATCTCATATGGTGTCTTTTCAACTGACTTAGATGGAACTCTATTTAGTGTGAGCGCAGCTGTTTCAAGAGCATATCCCCAGAAAGATAACGGAAGATCACTTTGGCTCATCATCGACCGCACCATGTCCAACAAGGTGCGATTTCTCCGTTCGGACACTCCGTTCCATTGTGGAGTTCTGGCGGAGTTAACGTGGAACAATTCCACAATCTTTCGATGATTACCAAACTCTTGGCTCAAGTATTCCCCTCCACGATCCGATCGTAGAAACTTGATTGTTTTCCCTAAATGATTCTGTACTTCATTCTGGAATTCTTTGAACTTTTCAAAGGATTCGGACTTATGCCTCATCAAGTAGATATAACCATATCTACTAAAGTCATCGGTAAAGGTAATGAAGTACTGATAACCACCTCTGGCCGTTGAGCTCATTGGTCCACATACATCGGTATGTACGAGTGCCAACAAGTCACTTGCTCTTTCACCGTGTCCCGTGAAAGGTGCCTTTGTCATCTTACCAAGTAAACAAGACTCACATGTCTCAAATGATTCAAAATCAAAAGAGTGAAGCAATCCATCCTTATGGAGCTTCTCCATGCGTTTCTTATTTATATGGCCTAAGCGACAATGCCGGATAAACGTGGGGTTTATATCATTAGAGAGTTGTCTTTCGTATTAATGTTATAGATGGGAGACGCTTCAAGATTCAAAATGTATAATCCATTCACCAATGGAGCATGAAAATAGAACATATCTCGAGATATATTGAACAACCATTGTTCATTGATCTAAAATCATATCCTTCCGCTTGCAAACATGAAGCGGAAATAACGTTTTGACATAGTGTTGGAACACAATAACAATTATTCAATTCCAAAACTAATCCTCGAAGGTAGATGAAGTGGTATGCTGTGCCGACAAAGAATCGTAGCAACGCTTGCTCCATTGCCGACGCGCAGTTCACCTCGCCCTTCTCAATCCTCTACTTCTTCTCATTCCCGCAACGATTTGCAAATATGAGCTACCGATCCGGTATCAAATACCCAAGAGTCGTAGGGTGAAGTAGCAAGATTAATGTCGATAACATTAATACCGAGCGAAGTCGTACTTTGCTTCTTCTTGAGATCCTCCATGTACTTCTTGCGCCTTTTCCAAGTGGCTGTCTCCTTGCAAGGAAGCAAACGGCATCTGATGCCGCCGACCCCTTCTTGCCCTTCTTTGCATTAGAGGCACTCGCGATCTCATCGGGAGTTAACTTTCTCTTGGTGCAAAGTTTCTTGACAGGTGGTTTGCGCTTAGCCTTCTGCATCATCATCACATGATGACCGTTTTTCTGGATACTCTCCTCAGCTGTCTTTAGCATCCCATGCAATTCAGCCAAGGTCCTATCCATATTGTTCATGTGATAATTTAATATGAATGGCTCGAAGCTCGGAGGGAGCGACTGGAGAATCACATCAGTAGCCAACTCTTGGCTAAGGGGAAAACCCGGCTTTTCCGGACTCTCAATGTAGCCAATCATCTTTATCACATGCGGATCGACGGGATTCCCTCAACAAGCTCGCACGCAAACAAGGACTTTGAGGTGTTGAACCTCTCGGCCCGAGCTTGGTTCTCAAACATGCCACGCAGTCCCCGAATAATAGTGTGAGCATCGCTGCTCTCATATTGCTTCTGAAGCTCAGGGGACATTGTAGCAAGCATGAGACAGCTTATATCTAGGGCATCATTAGTGTGCTTCTCATAAGCCCTCCGTGCAGTTGCAGTGGCATTAGTTGGCAAATCCTCAGGATAGGGTACTTCAAGAACGTACTCCTTACGCTCTTGCTTGAGAACAATTCTCAAGTTGCGATACCAATCCATAAAGTTTGTTCCATTTAATTTTTCCTTTTCGAGAATAGATCGCAAATTAAAGGTACTGGGTGTAGTATTAACCGCCATTTATTCTACAACAGAAAAAGCAAAGTTTAGCACAATGTTTATGCTATGTCTTTTGTTAAACAATTTAACATAAGACTCCCATTACGTATTTTTCACCTTCCCTCTAGGTTACGTATTGGGTCAAGATCCACATGTTAATTAATTTTCTAGTGAGCTTTGGCATCACTGCTAGAAAATTAATAACATCGGTAAGCAACTCCTTGCTAATCACATCTCTATGTGACTCTTGTTGTTGGTGTGGCATCTCCATGCCCCGGCGCCAACCTATGCCCCAAGGCCCAAAACTGTTTTGATAGCCTTGTTAAGTAAACCAAATGCTCCTGTATATGTCCGACATATACCCCCTCGTGTTATGATAGAGAATGGCACTCTGCTTTGGCAGACCCACCATTGACGAGCATAACGGTGACGGGTGCAACATTTGGAAGGGCATCATTACTACTTAATTTTGTGAGGGATGCTATCCTATCAAACAAACATATCACATATATGAAAGCAGGTAGAATAGCATATAATGAAATAGTATGGCCCCCTTCACATGGTGATCTCCATCTCCATGTCGGCGCTGAGGATCTCCATCTTCGGCACCATCTTCCAATGTGCATGATGCTTGATTTCTTCAAACTAAGCTACTACTATAGAAGCTCTAATTGAAGATTACATCGACTCGCAGGTCGTGAAAGAATATTACAAGCATTGCACGTATGAAAGAATATTACAAGGATTGCACATATGAAAGAATATTACATGCATCACATGCATCTCATACATCTCATACATACAATAGGGCCATACCATCTCAAAGCATTCTCTGCAAAAACAAGTTAGGCGTAGAAACGTTTTCTACTTATCGCAGAGCTACGGCATCGAGACGACCTATAAGGAGGGTACGCACACGGCGGTCCCGCTAGCCGGTTAGCGGGCGGGGGGAAGCCAAGGACGAAATTCATAGATCCAATCTATGAAATTGCTTACGGAAACCATATCGGCATAATCACATTATGCCGTCCCGATACACTATCAAGGGAGATGGTTTGCGCAGCGCGAGGCAACAAACAAGATCGGACTACGAGATAGCTTCGGCATAATCACATTATACCGTTCCGATACACTATCAAGGAACGCTATCTCGAAGCCGACTCAAACCGAGTTCTATGGATATTGCTTCGACGTAATCACATTACGCCGTTCCGATACACTATCAAGGAACGCAATTACCATGAACTCTCCTCAACAAATCCCGTAAAACCGATTGATCTAATCAACCCGTGCGCAAAACTTGTTCCAGATCCAATCTAAAACCCGAACTAAGCAAGATTAGCTCGATACCACAAGGGTCACGCGGAAGCTACGCTAGCCGAAAACAAAAATTTCTACCGCGCAAACCAGAACACTTGCAAGTAAGGGCCGATAGATCGTTACCGATTAGAGTAGAGTGCGCGGAATAGCCAATCGGGCAATCCGATCCGGAACAGTGTAGCCTATTCCCGGAGACAGCCGATTCGCCAATCAGCCGATTCGAGTCGTCCGGCCGCGTTCTCACGCCTCGCTCCGATGCGCCCGACCGCAGCCGATCAAGAGCGCGCAACGTAGCAGCGCCTCTACCGGTATCCACACGTCCGGGGACAGAACGCCGTACACCCGTGTGCTAGCACGCGATGCAAGGCTAGGGTTTGGCTCGAAAGTGGGGAGGGTTTCCGTGGAGATTGATCTCGGCGACTTCTGTTGCACGCGATGCAATTGACATATGGCAGCTCTCCACCCCTCCCTCCTTTATATAGAGTTGGCCGACTGGGATTAGTAGCCGCTCAGGACTCTATTTTGAATTGGATCTCATCCGTATCTCATATAGAGTTTGGCCGCTCACACGTCGTAAGCCCATAGGACTCTATTTTGAATTGGATCTCATCCGTATCTCATATAGAGTTGGCCGCCCACACGTCGTAAGCCCATAGGACTCTATCCGATCGGATCCCTATCCGATCGAGCCGTATCCGAGTCCAACTCGAATGCCTGTTCTTATCCCCTTAAGCGTGCGACCCAGTAGGTTCAGGTATACTCGGTTTCGGCTATAGTCTAACTTAGCCGATCGTCGGCTCGAGTCCAACTCAGCCGACTCAACGCCGGCGCCTAGCAAGCACATATTGACACCATAGTATACAAGAATATAATATCGGCTCGAACCCGTAATGTGTACACAAATCCCTTTGCCTCACGATACCGCTTAAGCTATAGGCAAGATGTGTGCCATCCCTTCAATAGCTTAACCATTCACTCGAACCGTATTGGATTATCCGTCCGTTGATTGACTCCTCAATCAACTTAGCATGGCCATGCATTTCCATAATCCATTACCTCGAGGGGCCCAGAGATATCTCTCCAAAGGAGGGGCAAATTCCATCT
Organism: Oryza australiensis; assembly: GCA_019925245.2. Lineage (NCBI taxonomy): Eukaryota > Viridiplantae > Streptophyta > Magnoliopsida > Poales > Poaceae > Oryza > Oryza australiensis. The sequence goes on along the minus strand of JAIFGZ020000595.1, from coordinate 1,259,206 downwards.
TGATCACTCACATCCCACTCCATGTTTCATAGCAAACCCGAAAACTACCTTTATAACTACCCAGTTACGGAATAGCGTTTGGTAGTCCCAAAGTAGGCTACTACACATGTTGGAATCCATGGTGATCTCAGGTCTAAGGACTTTGTACCAACACTACCTGAGACCAACTAATGGCACATTAATTCCTGTAGTGTCTCATGGTGGGTCTATCCAACAATGTGTTCTCCAACACATATGTCCATGTTTATTGATTTGATATCTCCATACCCATGATCTATGAGACATGATCATCAATCAATAAACATGCCGATCTTAGAATCATATTTGTTCCAACAATATGACATATGATCAGGGATCGTTTAGAAATAGATTCATACATATCGAGTCTCATAAATAAGTCACGTACTTATTGATCAATACAAGATGTCTATTTCATGGAACCGAATAACACTTTATTCATTTATACATAAACATTGACGTGATATCCAACATCTCCATGTTGCCTCTAGTGCATATCACTAACAATCATGTCATCCGGTTGTTCGTCATGATGAAGGTATACCCCTACGGTCCTGTAGCTACACTGCTGTTTTCTGGATCATGCGCCGCCTTCCCGCCGGATTTCGAACGACACCTACATACAAGCAGCAGTGGCGCCTTTTGGTAGACTGCTAGACTGGTACAGGGATGCTAACCGCTCCAAGATCCTGGTGAGAATGCTGATCCTGTGCCCGAAGAGGGTACCAAGAAGTATTGTGATCTCGGCAGGCTCTCTCTTCGATGGCACAGGCAGATCCTGGATGGTCCTGGTTTTCATTCTCAATGGACAGTTCCCAGATCAGTTCCCAGCAGACAAAGACCCGGGCCGCAGGGGTCGCCGCATCCCGCCCCCGAACCTCCTCCCGGGCACCTACTACCGTCGGCACCAAATTGGCGAGAATGAGCAGCAAGGAGGGGGAGATCATCCGGATATGATGGGCAAGTGACCCCTACCAGCGGCAAACCAACCAGCACCAGCCACAGTGGCAGCAACTTCAGGACGAGCAATCCCCCAACCCGGAATTAATGAACAACAAGTTGAGCAAGGCATGGAGGGAGAAGGGGGGAATGTGGAAAATAACAATGATTGGCCTGCATGGGATCCTCAAATCCCCAAGCACCCGCACGTCCCCCAACACTATCGGGACCTCGATCATTCTTCCTCCTCCTTGCGGTACCTCCGTGCCCAGCGTCCTGACATCCCCATTGAAGACCTCATCAAGGCCCTGAACGGTGAGGGAGATCAGGATAGCTCCTCATCTAATGAGGCCACCTACCCAGATGTCACCGAAGAGAGGGAACGTTTGGGGGAAGCCATAACAAGGTGTGTCGACCTGGACACTTTCGGTAGAAGAGATATTCCCAACACCTTTTTTGAGCTTGGAGAAACCTCAAGCCACCCGGTGCGTCTAGATGTCAGCTCTTTAAATTGGAGACCGCTCGCCCCTGCTCTGCAACCCAGCTCAGCTCATGGGTTGGAAATTGTCCCCTGGTACCCAGTAATGGATGCCATTGCCCTTCAACTATGGCCCATGGTGGACAAGGCGATCAGAAAGGGACGTATGGGGAAGGAGGCGGATGCTGCACGCACAGAGACAACCCAGTCACAAACAAGAGATGTCTCGCTCTGCACCGTCAACGAATCTGTCCAAAAGAACAAAGTCCCACCGGGTACAATTTCTAATAATCAAATGCCTTTGCGTCACAACGGCGTGAGACGAAGCTCAAGAAGAAATATTAATTCCAATGTTTTTTTCTTTCCAATAGTCAAACTTGATGCAAATCCTTCCAAGAAGCGAAAATTGCTATGATCCAAATTGACAAAAACACCGGAAAAGAAGGACCAGTCCAGCTCTCGGTTCTTCAAGGGTGGGGAATTGACTGTGGTGCAGATCCTAGTGATCTTGCCGATGGTAACCTGATGCAGAACCCCAAGACTAACAATGATGGAAATCAAGAGGTGTAGAATTCACTGGCTGCGGGACCTGTTTGTTTCTGACAACAATCCTCTATCCCTCTCTATCTTCTTGTTGGGTTACTGTGCTGATGACTTTTGTGACATGGATAATTTCTGTAATATGACTGATTGTCATCCTGCTCTACTAGACTTCTTTATTCATAGTATTCAGAATCCTGTTATTTTTGATCTGCTGAACCCTGTTGTTTTGCATAGCCTGCTAATTCTGCTCGATCTTTATGGGGGTGTCACTGCCATGGGGACCGCTCGAAGGGTTTATTGGTTTGGTTGGGGGTATCTGATTAATTATGCTTCTCAGTTTTTAGCGGTTTCCATCCAAGAAACTAAAAGGGAAATTTTTGAAAGTAGGTACATCATAAATTTTGCTCCAAAAGTTTCAATTGCTTTGACTTTACCCCCTCGATGGGGGCCTCGGGTGGAATTCTGGTTCTGTGGAAGGGAAACCTGTTTTTGGGCCTGGTTTTTGACATGCAGAATTTCGGCATCTCAATTGCCCTTAATTCCCTCCAGATGGCATCGAATTGGAATTTAACTGTGCTCTATGGCCCTTGTGATGAGCCACTCCGCACCATCTTCATAAACTGGTTTAGGATCCATGAAATTCAAGACAGAGATGACTAGACTTTCTTAGGGGATTTTAATTTCTATCGGTCTCTCGGCCAACGTAAACAAACCGGGGGCCTGTTCAAACTCTCTTTGGCTTTCGCCCTTTATTTGGGTTCCCCCTATCTCGCTGGCTCTCTCTTATTCTGGTCCTCTTGACTCTTTCTGATCACCATCGTCCACTGATTGGCTTTGCCTCTCAGGGCTACTATGTTTTACTTATATTTATGTTATCATGACATCTCGCTACTGGATTATCTTATGCTGGAATATCAGAGAAATTAATGCCCCCAAAAAATGGGAGGCCATTAGAAACAAGATAGAAGAGAGCGCTTGCTTGGTGGTTTGTTTGCTGGAAACTAAGAGGGCCTCTTTCGACAGAAGCTACATCAGAAAGTTTGCTCCTAGTTGCTTTGATTGCTTTGATTTCGTTCCTTCAAAAGGGGCCTCTGGAGGGATTCTAATTCTTTGGAAGGGGATTTTTTTCACGGGGCTGGTTTTTGACAAACAAAGCTTTGGCATCTCAGTTGCCCTTACCTCACTTCACAGCAACCTAACTTGGAAGATGACAGCAGTCTATGGCCCCTGTGTTGAACCTCTTCACTCTGAGTTCATCTCTTGGTTCGGGAGCCATGAAATTGAGAATAATGATGACTGGATTTTCTTAGGTGACTTTAATTTCTATCGGTCCTTGGCTAATAGAAATAAACCAGGTGGTAATATCATAGATACGTTCACCTTTAATGAGGCAATCGGTCACCTGGGGCTAATTGAGCTACCCATCAAAGGAAGGGCCTTTACTTGGAGTAATATGCAGCAGGACCCACTCCTAGAGTAGTTAGACTGGTTCTTCTCCTCCATCAATTGGACTGCTGACTTCCCAGACACCAAAGTCATCCCGCTTGCTAGAACAGTCTCAGATCACATACCCTTCAAAGTGGTTATCGGTACAAACATCCCTAATCAGCCGTTTTCTGGTTTGAGAACTTTTGGGCTGAGCAACCGGACTTCATCGAGATAGTGGCCAATTGTATAACGTTTTGCAATCTGTCAGCCAGAATTTTTGTTAGAACTGTCAGGGAGGATAATAATCTCTTTTTTGGATCGATGACATTGATGAATGTACTCAAAGGCCATCAATGTCATCGATCCAAAAAAGAGATTATTATCCTCCCTGAAAGTTCTAACAAAAATTCTGGCTGACAGATTGCAAAACTTTATACAATCGGTAATCCACCCCAACCAGTATGGTTTTATCCGCTCCAGAACAATTCAAGACTGTCTGGCCTGGGTCTTTGAGTACATTCATCAATGTCATCGATCCAAAAAAGAGATTATTATCCTTAAACTGGACTTCAAGAAGGCCTTTGACACCATTGAACACTCCACGATTATCCTCATGATGCAAAGCCTGGGCTTCCCGGACACCTGGATTCGTTGGGTTCATGAGATCCTCTCCTCTGGAACTCTTCGGTCCTTCTCAAAGAAGTCCATGGAAAAACATTTTGCTGCAAAAGAGGAGTACGGCAAGGAGACCCTCTCTCTCCCCTGCTTTTTGTCCTGGCGACAGAACTGATCCAAGTTCTAATAAACAAGGCAAAACAAGATGGCCTTCTCCATCTTCCCATAAGTCAACCCACTGAGGACTTCCCTGTTGTCCAGTATGCTGATGACACCATCATCATCCTCCAGGCCGACGCCAGACAGCTCTTTTTCCTCAAGAACTTGCTAAGTTCAATCCAGACAGCAACGGGCCTCAAAGTCAATTATAAGAAGTCCAACATGTACCCAATCAACCTCAGCAGGGACAAACTGAATCTTCTAGCCAAAACTTTTGGGTGCGACGTGGGTTCCCTACCCTTCACATACCTGGGCCTTCCTTTAGGGACCACCAAGCCGCGGATTCATGATTTCATTCAAATTCTGGACAGAATTGAAAGAAAGCTCTCTTCGTGTGCTACTTGGCTCTCATACTCTGGTCGGCTGGAAATGATCAACTCAGCAATCGTTCCAATATCATCTTACGCTATGTGTACTCTCAAAATCCCGAGAGGCATCATCGAAGCAATTGACAAAGCCAGAAAACAGTGTCTCTGGAGGGAAAACAAGGCGAAAAAGAAAGGAGGCAACTTGGTAGCTTGGGATCTTGTAACCAGACCGAAAGAGAAGGGGGCCTAGGGATTCTTAGCCTCCACTTACAAAACGATGCTCTTCTCATTAAGCAGCTTTCAAAGTTCTACAACCACGAAGACATCCCTTGGGTAAACCAAATCTGGTTCAGATAATACCAAAAGAAAGTTCCCCGTCGATGTAACGAGATTGGTTCCTTCTGGTGGAAGGACGTCCTGCGTCTAGCCGACCTATTCTTGATGGTGGCCTCCTGTCAGATTGGAAAAGGTTACTCGGTAAGTTTTTGGATGGATAACTGGAACAACCTCAATGTCCCCATGAACTTCCCCCACGTTGCCTCCTTTGCCAAGAATCGGAATGCTCCAGTGGCGAAAATCACCCATGCACAAGATCTGGATTCCATCTTCCATCTACCGCTGTCCGAACAGGCCTTCCATGAGTTATAATTGCTCCAACCCCTGCTTCAAGACCTCCCCTACGAGGAAGAATCTACAGACAGCTGGTCGATGTCTTGGGGGAGCAAGTACACTTCAAGAATATTTTACAGCCATGTGTTTAGCTCCATCAATGGCCATCAATGCTTCCAATTAATCTGGAGATCAAAGTGCATTCCGAGAATCAAATTATTTGCTTGGCTTCTCGTGATGGATAGGTTAAACACAAAATCAATGTTACAACGAAGGCATATCACCATCCAGGATGATAATCTCTACAAGATTTGTGATATGAGGGTGGAGGAAACCGCTGACCACCTTTTCTTCGAATGCCTCTTCGCAGCCCAATGCTGGTCGTCGCTACCTCTTCATTGGAGCACCTCATCCAATCTCCTGGACAAGTTTTCTCAAACCATCTCTACTTCAACCTTGCCTAAAGCTGTATAAATAACTTTGATGGCGGCTTGGGAATTGTGGAAATTTAGGAATGACAAAATCTTCCACTCCATCCATACAAGTTTGGAAGATGAATTTTAAAGACCAATGCGCTCTGCAAGCTTTAGGCTTAGACTGGAAGATAAGAACACGTTCTGTGCCTGGCTTGATGCTTATAGCTAGATTCCTTTCTCTTGAGTCCCGCGACCTAGGGCATAGTTGTTTTCGACTAAGAGTCCTAGCCTTCGGCATCTTTGCCCGTGTACCCTAAGGTTGTACTCCTAAACTCACTCTCCTTCCTTCTAATCTATAAAATTGCTCGTTGCTGTGGGGACCTCCCCCCCCAGCTTTTACAATTAAAAAAAAACACTGAGTTGCTATAAGGTCGAGGACTAGTTTTCGAGAATTTGAACAAACATAGGGTCCCCTGTGTAAACATGCCACTCAGTGACATGTGGGTCTAGGACTTACTTGCAATTATGTGAAAACCCGAGGACTCTTAATACAATTTGATTCAGCACTTTCCTTTTCAACACAAGAATTCACAAACTTGTAAAATCCATATTAAATCCAAAACAACTCATTTTGGGTTGAAACAAATTTTTATGAACTCAGAAAATATGAAATTGAATTTAGAATCAGAAAACTTGGCTCTTAATGTACAAATTTTATCTCTAAAATTCAGATAAGGATAATAACCCATAACACTACCACAAAATTGTAAAATCCATAGAAAATTCAATTTAACTCATTTTTGGATAAACGAAAACTATACAGATCCACCAACTTACCCTCTCTAATTAGAAAAAATAAAAACCTATAATCACTTTGTACCAAATACCCCTAAAACTATTAATAATAAAATGATGTGATTTAGGTAGGCTGAAGTTTAGAAATTTATTTAAAATTCATCTTAACTCCTTTTTAAAATTTGTAGTAAATTCATTTTTAATCCTTTTGAAGTAAACTAAATCCCTATAAAACCAGCAAGTGGTGAACCTCAATTAGGATAAATAAAATATGGCAACTCATGCACTAAAAATATAGGAAAAACTCAAATAGTTACCTAGGTGCTCATCCTAATAGATTAAGCACTATATGTACATATGCATGGATGTATGTATAAAATGTCCTCTAGCACAAAATAAATCAAAATAAAACATGATAGACCAGTGGAACCTTAGGAACCATCCCTAATTACCAAGGCATAGCACACATGGCACAAATAACAATCCCTAGGTTGAAATTTTAAAGGATTAACGTAGGACACCCCCTAGTTTATAAAGTAAGTAGTAAGGAGATTTAAACTCTAAAAATCTTGAACTAGGTTTAATTAACTAGATACTTCATTTTTATGCCTCCTTAGCAAATAAAACAAGCTCTGGATCCATAAAACCCTATAGCCCTATATATCACACTATAGGCCTAAGACCCGTCGTAAAATTGTAAAATGTCTAGGAAAATCATATTATCTCTAAAAGTTATGAAACCAGTTGTGTTAGTCATAGAAAACACTTCACCCCTCTGTGAAGTCAAATTAATAAAAATCTAAGTTTAGAAGCACTGTCCAAACAGCACCAAATCCTAAGTCATTACGACCCGATAAAACTTCAAAAAAATCATAACTCTCAAGTGGGATAAGATAAAATCAAAATTCTTTCACCAAAAATCATTTTAGATCAGTACCCACTTAATGCGTAAAAATCATGAATTTTAGAGCATTTTGGATTATTTTACATATTTCGATGTTTAATTGCATAACGTGTATGTTTCTTAGATAATTGCACAAACAATGGAGGAGAGGATTAGACGCTGACATTTTCTTCGGACCAAGGCAAGTTCTTGCCCCTCCTTTGAACACATTGAACCCATGTTTTCGGGCAATGTATTTTATTTGTGAAATCTCGCATGCGTATTTTACCGTATCATTGCTTTTAAAATAAGTTGGTAGATATATACTGAAAATTTGCATGGAACCTTTTAAAAATACTTCCTTGCTGTTTAAAACTCTAGGACTTAGATTAGAGTACTCTAAAAGGGTACTCATATGAAACATGCTTTGCTTTATAAAAATGAAATGCTTAGCCTTGCTTAGAATTAATAAAAATATGGGCATGGATTGTTTTCTAAACCCTTTGGAAAGAACTTTTGTGTGTTCTGAACTAAATGGGGAGAAACCTCAATTATTTAAGAAACAAAATCAAAACTTGATTTTTAGACTTGGGCGGCGAGTGTTATGCGATTAATGTATTCGTATAACGATAGGGGGAGTGTTTGCCCGAGTCGATTAAGGACTGAACTACATGTCATTCATTGTGTAACCAAATCCCTAAGTTCAAGGTCGAAATTTGTCGACCCCCGTTTTTGAGGACGGGAATCATTCGTGTTCATAGTACCATATCCCTGGATCGAGTAGTTTGGTACCCACGAATATAGTTCTGAATTACCAGGTGCAAAGTGCACGAATAGTCTTACATCAAAAGCATTACAATAATATGCCCGACGGCAATATCCAATACATATAGGACCTACTGGTCCGGATACAAACAAAAGCAGAGTTTAGATAAGATGGCAGTCAGAAGGCAGCGGCATGTCCATTGCCACAGGCATCGACCGGGGACTAAGACCTAATAGACGCCTTCTCCTCCTTCGCCCACCTGGTAGTAAGCATAGGGGTCCTCCAGTTCTTTGTTTCCTCCATATGAAGGTTTGTGCGTATAGCAAGGGTGAGTACCCAACGTACTCAGCAAGCCGACACGGAATAATGCACATGATAGGGGTCATTCAAAGGATGGCTATGGTTTATTTGAAAAAAGCCAAATTTCACAAACCTAACATCTAGCCATGTCAAGTTTTATTTCCATAGTATATTAAGTCGGCGACGGTTCTGTCTGCCATCCATCGTGATTCCAAGGATGGCTTCCCGCCTTCGGTTCATCATGGTTTTCTGGGGAGTCCACCCCTTCTCGCAGTTCGAGAAGTTGAGTCCACCAGCACACAAAATCATTATGCATTCCCAACCCATCATTTTAAAATTTAAGAGTCGAGCCACGGGAGAAACTTGTCACGTTGCTCATTAATCACGAGCACGGCTATTCGAATAGATTGATTTACTCACACTGCAGTGGATGTACACTTTACCCGTACTCCGCAACTGCTCATTGACTGAGCTTTCATCCCTTCATGCAGGGATACTGCCTCCGCTCGGCCATCTACTTAGCTAGGTCTATACCCATTCGAGAAGTACGGTTATACTGGCTCGTTCCAGGTTATAAGTCTCATGGCTCGGTCCTTTATTGACCAGGGACGGTTCTTGCCTTTACCGGGTCCACCCAAATCCAACCATCCACCCCAGTCTAAAAACATTGGTTTTGTACTTTTTATTTTTCCATCAAAACTATTTTCATCATGATCAAGGAAATGTGGCGCTCATGTCTCCACATGCCGTATTCCAACTATCTTCCCTAGATAGTTGCCCAAGCACGAAGCTTCTTTGTAAAATCATGAGTATGCACGAATCTAATATAAGCATGGCTAAGCATTTTACCGAAGATATCCTCCGGTTATATCACTGCGAAGGTTATCAACATCAAGGCAGGGTATACCAAGCATAGGTATTCATTTGTGTATAGCATGCATGTTTGTAATTTAAATCAATATTATTTTGCAAAATAGGATCAATATGTTCAAAGGAAAGTGTTGACTTGCCTTGCTCGCACACTTGTTGGACGGGGTCTTCAACGTATTCGTGCATGCTTCCTTGGTTGCTATCCGTATGTGCGAAAAATCAATTGAATTTGATCGAATTCAATAAAAATACCGAGAGATCAAAAACAACCATAAAAACGACTCCAAACATTTAGCCTAAAATTCTAATCGAGTTAGGGCGAGAGTTTCAGGATGAAATCCGATATAAAAAGCGAGTTCGGGATTTTAGGGTTTTCGCAAAACATCGATCCAATTTGATTAAGAGAATAAACTTAAAAAGCGCGATAAAAAGAATTGGTATTCAAGTTTTGGAGGTCCGAATACTGAAAGAATATACTTTTTATAGCAAAAAGAAAATAAACAAACTCTGAGTAAAAACGAAACGAGAGAGAAATCTCCAAAAGTCCTATTTTGAATTCCGAATTTGCACAGAGAAAAATACACGAGAAAACAATATCTTTTTGCCCAAATATTTTCTAAACATTTTTCCTAATTTTTCTGAATTTTTCCATATTTTTCCCTATTTTTTCTCTTTTCCTTTTTCTTTTCCTATTTTTTCTTTTCCTTCCCTTTTCTTTTTTTCTGTCCTTTTTTTCTTTCTCTCCCTTCCTCTCGTTTTTCCCCGCGCTCTCTCTTCTCTCTGCTTTCGCCGGTGGCCGGCGCATGCGCAAGGGGCGGCGGCCCGGGGGCTTACCGGCGGTGACGGCGTCGGCGACGGCGAGGGAAGCGGCGGAGCTCCGGCGCGCGGTGGACGACGGCGGCTCCGGCGCACGGCGCAACGGCTTGCGGTGCACGGCGGACTACGACGGCGACGGCTTGCGGCGTGGAGGAAACCGGCGAGTGAGAGGGGAGAAAGAGGCGGTGAGGTGGGGGAAGAATGAAGAGGGGCTCTCCCTTTTGTAGGCGGTCGGAGAGGGAGAGAAGGAGGGCCCCGGCGGCGGTGGCGCGGTGAACGGCACGTGGCGACGCACGGGAGGGGGCCGGGTACGGGCGGGCGCAAGCAGCGGCGTAGGCGCGGCGCGGGTGGCGTCGGCGCGGCGGCGCGACGGGGACCGGGCACGGGCGTGGCGCGTGGCGCGCGCGGCGTGGGGTTCGGCGCGGCGAGCGTGGAGCGAGCGGCGCGGCGCGGCCGGGGCACGGCGCGGCGTGAGGGCGAGCGCGCGCGCGGCGGAGTGAGGGCTGGGCGCGGCGCGGGCGGCACGCGGCGCGAGGGCAGGGGCCGGGCACGCGGCGCGTGTCGTGCGCGCGGCGGGCGCGTGGTACGGCGCAGGGCGTCAAGCACGTGGCGTGCAATGAACAGTGCCTATTTGTAATTTCGCCAATTTATTTTCCTAATTTCCAAATTCTATTTCCTTACCCCTCGAAAATTTAAAATAAAATATAGCATACCCAAATTAAGTTATAAAATATATTTTCAACCCTTCACCCACTTTTATTGTTTTAAAAATATATTTCACATATTTAATTTAATTCTTTTTCCTAAATTCCAAAAAATGCGATTTTGATTCGAAATAATTTCTAGACTTCATATGTATCCTTTAAAAATATTTTATCACTCATTTTGCTCACTAATTAATATTACTCAATAACCAAAATAATGTTTTGATCCCAAATATATATTTTTATAAGTCCACAACCCTATTCTATTTTATATTTAAATTTTCAACCCTAAACTTCAAAATTTTTCTTCCCAATGGAAATTCAAATCGTTTGAATTTTCTCAAACACCGAAATGAATCACTCACATATAAATTTATGCAACAAAGCTGGCAAATAAGAAGCAATAAACATGATGAGAAGCAATGAGCCAAAAGTTTTTGTAAGATCCGATTTTTAAATCCCGGTTTTTAAATTCTCTGATTTTCAGGGTGTTACAGAATTGAAGCGGAATCGGATCGGGAAAGTGATCCGTGGAGAAACAGAGGCTGCATCAGCCATAATCAAATCGGCTGGGAAGTCAGTCGGCTGAGGCCGAATCGGATAGGGACAGCTGATAGCTGATTCCGATTCAGAGAAGAAGATGAAACCGTTTCCGATAAAGAAGCTTGAAGATAAAAGGAAGATTCGGTTTCCCAATGTTCGTTAAGATATTGCCATTTATGGATAGAGTCCTGTAACGGCAATTGTATATGAAAAATATGGATTTGTATAGATTTTCCTTTTGTGATACGATATTGGGGTTGTATCCCAAGATATTGTCGTATTTTAAATAGTAGATAAGAAAGAAACTGTGTCTTACATGGATATTGTTATTCCTGGGTATAAATAAAACCCGAGGGCTTTTTGTAAAGGATGACACACATCAATACAAACTCGGCACTTCGCCAAACCTTTTTCTTTTAGATGAGTTCCTGATCTCGCTTTGGGATGCATTGATCTCGACCCCCAAAATAAGGTAAACACTTGTCATTAGTAGTTTGTACCGTCGAATCTAATGCTTACATCGTCATGACACTCTAGCTTTAATGTTATAGACTGCGCAATTTATCATATATGGCATATAACCTAGAGTAATATCTAGATCTATCTTGCCATCGGCTCGTTTCTCCCGGGGGACAATAGCTGATAGAGATAGATCTAGATGTTGAACTAGTTTATATGTTGTATCCACCGTCTCGAGGGGTTTACATCGGTTCATATAGATCTAGTACTTCTTTTTGTACTTAATGCTGCATCATCACGACCTATTAAGTCGCTCTTAGAATTATTAAAGATCTATTCGGCTAGATGTTTATCATTAGAGACAATGCCGGGGTTTCAGCCGGCCTTATCTGTTTTAATTATATTTTAGCATTATTTACTATTAGATATATTAAAGCTTCCTCTTATATTGAGATATTAACCTGTTTAAATGCTTTAAGCCGGTATCAATCTGTTGGCACCAGTCGACAGCCGATTGATCTAGGCTTAGCGCATTTAGGTTAGATTAATATCTTTTCATAAGATGTATCAGAGTACTAGCCGATTCATGTTAGGTCTACAACATCGGCTAGGTTATAAACGCATATATTTATTATCTTGATGTATATTTAGATTAAGTGGTTTATACTGTCTCGGCATAGCCGATCTATCCCTATCACTTAGTTTAAATATGCTTTGGGATAGCAATTGTATGTAAGTAGTTCCCTGAGTCGATCCGGTAGATCTAACTTTAACCGTAACGCATATACCTGTTTACTTCTTGTTGGTTAGCAGATCAAACCAACTGGCATGCCTAGTTCATCAAAGGTAGCCAAGGACGGACCTGCACTGGAGTTAAGCAGATCTCCCAGGCCAGCGCGTGGGAAAGATTTCTCATCAACACGCTCCTTGGCACGCCCGGTGGGACCAATCAACTCGGCTAGAACGCAGTAACAAAGTTGACGTGATGGGTCAACATCAAGACCCCGAAATCAGCGAGGAAAACACGGTTCCTGTCAAGATGGAACAATTGTCAACTAAGCAATTGGCCGACTACAAGAAGATGGTGGAGGAACTGCAGGCCAACTATCTACAATCTTTTGCCCAGACCAGGTCTGGGGCCGTCCACCAGAAATACAAATTCAGCATGGACGACTTGAAGGCATCCTCCTCAGACGATACAAAAGGAAAACACAAAATGGAGGAGCCGAAGCAAGAACAAGATGATTCGGGACTACACACTTTGCAGGACCGAATCGACACGGCTCTGCACCACACTCTCATTAATCAGAGTGGCATCTTGGTCAACACCCTCAACAACATGATTGCCACTGTGGTCGACTCGAAGATTGCCGATCAACGGCAGAAGGGGCCGACTTATTTCACCAATGGCCAGTTCCCCAACTACAAAGTCTTGGCGACCTGAATCGCCGATGCCACCACCGCACAGCCGGCCACCAGAGGGGTCCCGCCGCCCGAATGCATCCGCATCGGCTTCAAGGCCGCCGCCCGTCGTTCAACCGGCAGCAACGCCCTTCCTAGGAACAACTAGCCGGCATGTTCGACTTCAATGGGTGGGAAAAACCGGTTGCCAACCTCATTCAAGGGGCATAATACAACGCCGGCGGCTGCCGGCTCTTCCCGACCAATCACCACCGCCGATGAATCGGCTGCCTCCCGCCGTCGACCCTACTCAATATCAGTAACAGGGAGGCCAGCATGACTAACATTACCGGCCGCGGACACCGTCACCTCAGTATCGGCAAGCACCCCTGCAATACGGTCAATATGAGCTGATACAGTAAGCCCAAGATAACAGGACCTGGGCCGATCTAATTGCCAACGTTATGCACAATCAATTCGGCCTCAAACCGAAAGATTCTGGTAATATGTATCGATATCCATACCCAGAACATTTTGAGAGGGTGCCACTACCCAACCGATACAAAGTCCCAGATTTCTCCCAGTTCTCAGGGCAGGACAATACTTCTACATACAAACACGTTAGTCGATTCCTAGCGCAATGCGGGGAGGCATCGGGCACAGACGCCCTGAGGGTTCGCTTATTCCCGCTCTCGCTATCGGGATTGGCCTTTACATGGTTTTCTTCACTGCCTTACAATTCTATCCAAAGCTAGGCCGATCTTGAAAAATAATTCCACAACTATTTCTGCACCGGCAACCATGAGATAAAGCTATCAAACCTAACAGGCATTAGGCAGAAGCATGAGAAGTCGGTTCAGGACTACATTCAAAGATTCAGAGAGATGAGGAACCGCTGTTATAGCCTGGTGCTGTCCGATTCCCAGTTAACCGATTTGGCTTTTCTTGGACTGCTGCCGCCAATCCGTGAAAGGTTTTCAGCTCAAGACTTCGACAGCTTGGCCCATCTAGCACAGAGGGTGACGGCCCACGAGCAAAGGTTTCAGGAATCAAGGATGGCCGTCAAGAAGGTTGCCCATGTCATCGTCGAAACTGACTCAGAAACAAGTGACGATGACGCAGAAATCACAGCAGCTGAATGGACCAAGAATAAAAAGGCCATCGTCTGCCAATGGCTGCTAAAAACGGCTAAGGAGGAAAAGTACGATTTCGACATCACCAAAGTCGATAGGATCTTTGACTTATTGCTTAAAGAGAAGCAAATTCAGCTTCCGGCCAACCACACAATCCCATCGGCTAAAGAGCTCAAAAAGAAGAAGTACTGCAAGTGGCACAACTCCACCTCCCATAGCACTAACAATTGTAAAGTTTTCAGGCAGCAAATCCAGTCGGCTATTCAGGCCGGGAAGTTGAAGTTCATCGATTCACCTCGACCAATGAAAGTCGTGGCAATCCCTTCCGGTCAACATGGTTCAGCCGCCCCGGCGAGCCGATCGACGAACAGAGTGACGTACGGCTTAGCCAAAACTATTAAAGGGGTTAAGGCCAAAAAGAAACCGGCTGGAGATCAAGCTGCACCAGTCAACATGGTGGATTCCACCGCCGATCGGCCGATCGGCGACCCGGACGAATTGACCCCATGCCCGTTTTCAACAACGCTTCGCGAGGAAGAGGAGTCCCGCACGACAAGCCCTACGTCGTGGAACCCGAGGTTAGGGGACTCCAGCTTCATCGGCAACCACGTGGATGCGACCCACACCGGCGCCGTGAGTTTTTTCGATTCTGCTGGCAATCAGGGATGAAGCTGCCGATGATAGACAACTGCCCGGCCTGCAGCGAATATCGTGAAGACGAATACAGGGATCCACCAATGCAAAACCCTGCCCAATTCATCCCCAGGGCCGTGCAGCTTAACCAGAGACGGCAATCGGTACATGATCGGCTTGGGCCGATCCACCAAGACTTCTTCGTAGACGAAGACAAAGACGAATACTACAAAGAAGAAGCCGAAGATGAGCAATCAGCCAACCCCCAATGGTGCCCTTCGAACCTCTTCACCAAAACACAGAAGAGAAGCATCCAGCGGCTCAAGAGCGAGGGGCGGGAGGAAGAAGTACGACGGATGATCCGACAACAACAACGTCGGCAAAGCGCAAAACGATGGCGCATCAAGAGACAAGCGCCGACTGCCAACGAAAGCCCGGCCGACCAAGCTAGGAGGGCGGCAAAAGGAAAGGGAAAAGCTACTGCATCGGTTAACATGGTATTTATACTGCCAGCTGAATTCAGTGCCATAGAGGCCGATGCCGATAGTGTCGAAGACACCTTGGCGAGACAAGCACTCTCCCCGGAAAAGCAATTTTTGAAAAAACAGAGGGGACTAACAATCGGCACCTCAAACCACTGTACGTGAAAGGATTCGTTAATGGGAAGCCGATGTCAAAGATGCTAGTCGATGGAGGGGCAGCGGTCAACCTCATGCCCTATGCCACTTTTCGAAAGCCGGACAATGGAGCCGAAGACCTAATCAAAACGAGCATGGTGCTCTGTCACGCCCCGATTTTTGATCGGTATTAAAAATCGTCTAAAAATACGTTTTCTAGAAATTATCAAAAGTGAAAGTAAATTAAATCAAGTGAATTAATTAAGGAAATAAAATTTTACTTTAAAAATCATGGCTGGAAATATTTTTATAATATTCTCCATGCCCTAAAATACTCTCCGAAATTTTCCGTGAAATTTTGGAGTTCCATAAATAATTTTAACCATATAAAAAGCATTTAAGTAATTATTTAAATAAATTATTTAATCAGTAAATTATGTTTTTATATTTTTATTAAATACTTTGAGTGCCCATATATTTCCAAGATTTTTCTTGGATTGAATTGAGTATTGGAAGTATTTATAAAAATACAATAATTATTTATGCGGTTAAATAAATAGAAAACAAATTTAAATTTCCTTTTCCGCTCTTGGGCCGCCGTCAGCCCACTCCTTTGAAACGTCCAGATTGCCTCCCTGCGGCCGCCACTCTCTTCCCTCGGTCCGGCCCAGCTCGCCGGCCCGCTACTTGGGTCCCTTGGCGGCTCTCTCTCTCCCCTCGCCGACGAGCTGGGCCCCATATGTCGCCCTCCGTCCCTCTCTCCCGAGCCGCCGATGTGGACCCCATCCGCCGGGGTCGTCCCCGTCCTCCGTCCTTCCCGCCGACGTGCCCACGTCGCCGTCGGAGCCCGCGCCCACGTCCCGCGCCTCTCGGCCGCCCACGTGCTCCCGTACCGTTCCACGCCGCCCGCCCCTCGCACCACGTTCGCTCGCACTTCCCCGTGCACGCAACGGCCGAAGCCAAAATTTCGGTTGCCGCCATTGTCGCCCCGCCTCAACCCATCGCCTTAATCCACGCCTCTCAGCCCACGTCCGCACCCCACGAACCCCTATAAAGCATCCCCTTTAGCTGACGAGTACTTCCCCTCAAGCAATTGTGTCATTCCATGCCTCCCGTGCTCCCACGCCGACAAACCGCACCACTGCCCGCCGTCGGCCATGTTCGGTCACGTGCCACCACCACCCTAGCCGTCGCCGCACCTTGCCACCACCGCCGCTATCTTCTCCATCCCGAAGGGAACCGCGGCCGTCCCCTCCCTTTGCCGTACCTTCGCCATAGCGCCGCGCCCACCGTGATCCCGAGCCGTCGTCGCCATAGCTGCTCTCCGGCCACGTTTTTCCGCCACCTCCCTCGGCTTCGCCGCGCTACTCCGAGCCCCGGTCACCCCTTCTTTCTCCCAAACCGCCGTCGGGCCGAGCTTTTCCCCGTGCTCACGAGGCGCCGCCCTTTTTGGCCACCTCCGGCCGCCATTTGCCACACTTGCCGTCGTTCGCCGGTCGTGCCACCACATTCGCCGGCTTCACTGTGCCATCCCGCACTCTGGCCGGCTCTCCTCCTCCGCTATCCGTCGCCGGAGCATCACCCGAACATTGCCGCTGCCTTTTCTCGCCGCGAACGCCCTGTGTCGCCGCTCGTCGCCATCGGGCACTTGGTGAGAACTCCCTCCTTTCGCTCTCCCATTTGCCCTCATCCGCGACCCCTGGGATGCCGCCGCTCGCCGCCGGTGGCCTTCGGGCCTGGCCGCCGCCGCGTCCTTGCGCGCTAGGCCGACCGGTGGGCCGGTCTTTCCCCCCCTCTCCTTAGCCGTTCAATTGGCCCGGTCGATCTGGACCATTGATTTGGGCGCCCATGTGGCCGATCGCCACTGTGGACTTGGTCCACGGTAGGCCGGGCGCTCCTAGTGCCGCTGTCGCGTGGGTCCCGCCTAGGTGGATGCGGTCCGTGGTGGACCGAGCCTTTTTTCCCGCGCGCGCCCCTCCGCTGACGACAACATGACGTCAGCGATGCCCTTTTCCTTTGTAAAATTAAGTAAATATTGCGCAATAAATCGAATTTATTCACAGAATTCAATTAAATGGCCCAAAACTTCTAAAATTCATATCTAATCCATACGAACTCTAAATTGGGCCATTCAAATTGCAAAATTCATCTAAAATTGAGCTCTACATGTTCATTTACTTTCCATATATTGTTTATTTGGTTTTTATTAGAGTTTTTCCTTGTTTTGTGTGCCAGCGAGTAGACTTCGTCGTTTGGAGTTCGCGCTCGCGAAGAAGAGAAGATCGCTAAAGAAGCAAGGCAAGTCACATTCCTCCTTGACGCATATTGATCCCAATTTATAAAATTTTTATTGTCTGCAAATAAAATTGCATGTTTTGCTAATTAAACGGGGATCGGGACAACCTATCTGATCGCTTGTGCCATGTTTAATTATTATCCATTCATTGTCAACCTGGGTGATTAAATTGACTAGCTTGCGTCACTTACGTGACCTTGCTATAAACGTTTACGCTTAGCCATGCTTAAATGCACTAGCTCACCTAATGGGAGAACTATACTACTAGCTGATAGTCACAAGAAATGACGGTCTCAGACCGGAGGTACCTTGGCAAAGGTTCTTGGTTAATTAAAATGTGACTAAATGGTGGGCTGTGGGTGCACGGTTTTGCTTGTCGCACCCATGGCAATTAAGGACCGGTTCATGGGAAACCCTGGAAGACTTACAGTACTTACCACAGGCCAGCATGGGCAACGGCTGGACTTGTAGTGCAGCTTTTCCCTGGCCGACGCATCCAGGCAAGGGTGGGCGTGATGGAGTTCGGATGGACCGGGCAAGGTCTATGCGGCTGCCGCATTCACCTAGGCACGAGAGAGGGCTGCCTACCTGAAGGGTTACGCGGAGGCTACGCTAGCCGAAAACAAAAACTTTTAACCGCGCAAACCAGGAACACTTGCAAGTAAGGGCCGATAGATCGTTACCGATTGGAGTGTGCAGGAAATAGCCAATCGTGGCTATCCGATCCGGAACAAGCGCCCGATTCCCGCAAGCCGATAGCCGATACCCGGGACACCGATTCGCCAATCGCCCGATTCGCGATGCCGTAGCCGATCCGAGTCGTCCGATCGTGTTCTCGCGCCTCGCTCCGATGCGCTCGACCGCAGCCGATTCCTCCACAGCCGATGAACAGCGTGCAATGTAGCATCGCCTCTACCGGTATCCACACGTTCGGGGACAGAACGCCGAACACCCGTGTGCTAGCACGCGATGCAAGGCTAGGGTTTGGCTCGAAAGTGGGGAGGGTTCCCATGGAGATTGATCTCGGCGACTTCTGTTGCATGCGATGCAATTGACCTCGTCACAGCTCTCCACCCTCCCTCCTTTATATAGAGTTGGCCGACTAGGACTAGTGGCCGATCAGACTCTATTTTGAATCGGATCCTATCCGAATCTCACGAGTTGGCCGCCGATACGTCGTAAGCCCATAGGACTCTATCCGATCGGATCCCTATCCGATCGAGCCGTATCCGAGTCCAACTCGAATATCTATTCTATCCCCTTAAGCGTGCGACCCGTAGGTTCAGGTATACTCGGTTTTGGCTATAGTCTAACTTAGCCGATCGTCGGCTCGAGTCCAACTCAGCCGACCCGTCAACAGCGGCGCCTAGCAGCACATATTGACACCATAGTATACAAGAATAATATCGGCTCGAACCGTAATGTGTACACAAATCCCTTTGCCTCACGATACCGTTAAGCTATAGGCAAGATGTGTGCCATCCCTTCAATAGCTTAACCATTCACTCGAGCCGTATTGGATTATCCGTCCGTTGATTGACTCCTCAATCAACTTAGCATGGCCATGCATTTCCATAATCCATTACCTCGAGGGGCCCGAGATATCTCTCCAAAGGAGGGGCAAATTCCATCTTGATCACTCACATCCCACTCCATGTTTCATAGCAAACCCGAAAACTACCTTTATAACTACCCGTTACGGAATAGCGTTTTGTAGTCCCAAAATAGGCTACTACACATGTTGGAATCCATGGTGATCTCAGGTCTAAGGACTTTGTACCAACACTACCTGAGACCAACTAATGACACATTAATTCCCGTAGTGTCTCATGGTGGGTCTATCCAACAATGTGTTCTCCAACACATGTGTCCATGTTTATTGATTTGGTATCTCCATACCCATGATCTATGAGACATGATCATCAATCAATAAACATGCGATCTTAGAATCATATTTGTTCCAACAATATGACATATGATCGGGATCGTTTAGAAATAGATTCATACATAAAGAGTCTCATAAATAAGTCACGTACTTATTGATCAATACAAGATGTCTATTTCATGGAACCGAATAACACTTTATTCATTTATACATAAACATTGACATGATATCCAACATCTCCATGTTGCCTCTAGGGAATATCACTAACAATCTCCCACTTGCACTAGAGTCAATCATGTAAGTATCTAATACCCATTGCTCTTGTGTGCGCCTCATGCTTCGGCTAAGGGAGAGGTTTTGTGAGCGGATCGACTATGTTGAGATCCGTGTGCACTTTGCATATCTTGACATCACCTCTGTCCACTATCTCGCGGATGAGATGATATCGCCGAAGTATGTGTTTGGACTTCTGATGTGACCTCGGCTCCTTGGCTTGCGCAATGGCTCCACTATTATCACAATAGAGAGACATTGGACCAGTCGCACTAGTCATCACACCAAGCTCAGAAACGAATTTCTTGATCCAAACAGCCTCCTTTGCAGCTTTCGAAGCAGCAATGTACTCGGCCTCCGTTGTAGAATCAGCAACAGTATCCTGCTTGGAACTCTTCCAGCTGACTGCGCCTCCGTTCAGGCAAAACACGAACCCAGATTGCGATCTATAATCATCCTTGTCTGTTTGGAAGCTAGCATCGGTGTAACCACTTACAACGAGCTCTTCTTCACCTCCATAGACTAGGAACATATCCTTAGTTCTTCTCAAGTACTTAAGGATATTCTTTACGTAGTCCAGTGACCTTCACCTGGATCGGACGGTATCCGCTCGTAGCACTCGGAGCGTACGAGACATCCGGGCGTGTACAAAGCATGGCATACATGATGGATCCAATTGCCAAAGCATATGGAACCATACCCATCTTATTCCGCTCATCATGTGTCCGAGGACACCGATTCTTGCTAAGATTAACGCCATGTGACATGGGCAAGAAACCTTTCTTGGAATCATGCATGTTGAACCTTTTCAACACCTTGTCAATGTATGTACTTTGGCTTAATCCAATTAGCCTCTTGGATCTATCTCTATAGATCCGAATGCTAATATGTATGTTGCCTCCCCTAAGTCTTTCATGGAAAAACTATTTTTCTATGAAGACTTGACGGATTCTAGCATAGGGATATCATTTCCAATCAACAATATGTCATCCACATATAAGATTAGAAATACAATTGCGCTCCCACGACCTTTTGTAAACACAGCCTCTTCTTCATTTTTGATGAAACCAAACCCTTTGATTACTTCATCAAAACGAATATTCCAACTCCGAGATGCTTGCTTCAATCGATAAATGGATTTCGTAGCTTGCATATCTTTCCAGCGATTCGGATCGACAAAACCCCGAGGTTGTATCATGTATACATCCTCGCTTAGGTTTCCATTTAGGAAAGTCGTTTTGACATCCCTCTCGTCATATCTCATAATCGAAATATGCAGCAATCGCTAGGATAATCCGAATAGATTTAAGCATTGCGACGGGCGAGAAGGTTTCATCATAATCAACTCCTTGAATCTGTTTAAAACCTTTCGCCACCAATCGCGCCTTATAGATGTGAACATTTCCATCCATATCGGCCTTTTCTTAAAAACCCATTTACACTCAATGGTTTTGACACCATCGGGAGGATCAACCAAGTTCCAAACTTGATTGTCGTACATGGATTCTATTTCGATTTCATGGCTCCAAGCCACTTGTTGGAATCGGGTCCCACCATCGCTTCCTCATAGGTCTTAGGTTCATCGTTGTCCAACAACAATATATCACATTGTTCCGCACTGTACTGTCAGTGCACGACGTGAACTTTCGACCTCCGTGGGGCTGGTGTATCTACAACCGGTGGCGCAACACTTTGCTCCTCGTTGTGGTTCTATGGTCGCCGAAACGTTTTCGGTGTTTCTTGAACTTCTTCAAGATGCACCCTGCTCCCACTAACCCTTCTTGAAAGAAACTCTTTCTCCAAGAAGACACCGTGCCGGGCGACAAACACTTTGCCTTGTTCCCGATTATAAAAGTAATATCCCTTAGTTTCCTTAGGATATCCCACAAAGAAGCACTTGTCGATTTGGGTGTGAGCTTGTCGATAAACGTTTTACATAAGCTTCGCATCCCCAAATTTTGAGAAAAGACAAACTAGGGGGTTGCCCTGTCCATATCTCATATAGTGTCTTTTCAACCGACTTAGATGGAACTCTATTTAGTGTGAGCGCAATGTTTCAAGAGCATATCACCGTAAGGATAACGGAAGATCACTTTGGCTCATCATCGACCGCACCATGTCCAACAAGGTGCGATTTCTCCGTTCGACACCCCATTCCATTGTGGAGTTCCTGGCGGAGTCAACGTGGAACAATTCCACAATCTTTCGATGATTACCAAACTCTTGGCTCAAATATTCTCCTCCACGATCCGATCGTAGAAACTTGATTGTTTTCCCTAAATGATTCTTTACTTCATTCTGGAATTCTTTGAACTTTTCAAAGGATTCGGACTTATGCCTCATTTAGTAGATATAACCATATCTACTAAAGTCATCGGTAAAGGTAATGAAGTACGATAACCACCTCGGTCGTTGAGTTCATTGGTCCACATACATCGTATGTATGAGTGCCAACAAGTCACTTGCTCTTTCACCGTATCCCGTGAAAGGTGCCTTTGTCATCTTACCAAGTAAACAAGACTCACATGTCTCAAATGATTCAAAATCAAAAGAGTGAAGCAATCCATCCTTATGGAGCTTCTCCATGCGTTTCTTATTTATATGGCCTAAGCGACAATGCCGGATAAACGTGGGGTTTATATCATTAGAGAGTTGCCTTTCGTATTAATGTTATAGATGGGAGACGCTTCAAGATTCAAAACGTATAATCCATTCACCAATGGAGCATGAAAATAGAACATATCTCTAAGATATATTGAACAACCATTGTTCATTGATCTAAAATCATATCCTTCCGCTTGCAAACATGAAGCGGAAATAATGTTTTGACATAGTGTTGGAATACAATAACAATTATTCAATTCAAAAACTAATCCTGAAGGTAGATGAAGTGGTATCGTGCCGACAAGAACGTAGCAACGCTTGCTCCATTGCCGACGCGCAGTTTCACCTCGCCCTTCTCAATCCTCTACTTCTTCTCATTCCCGCAACGATTTGCAAATATGAGCTACTGATCCGGTATCAAATACCCAAGAGTCGGTAGGGTGAAGTAGCAAGATTAATGTCTATAACATTAATACCGACGGTCGTACTTTGCTTCTTTTTGAGATCCTCCATGTACTTCTTGCGCCCTCTTCCAGGGTCTGTCTCCTTGCAATAGAAGCAAACGGCATCGATGCCGCCGACCCCTTCTTGCCCTTCTTTGCATTGGAGGCACTCGCAATCTCATCGGGAGTTAACTTCCTCTTGGTGCAAAGTTTCTTGACAGTGGTTTGCGCTTAGCCTTCTGCATCATCATCACATGATGACCATTCTTCGGATACTCTCCTCACTGTCTTTAGCATCCCATGCAATTCAGCCAAGGTTCTATCCATATTGTTCATGTGATAATTCAATATGAATGGCTCGAAGCTCGGAGGGAGCAACGGAGAATCACATCGAGCCAACTCTTGGCTAAGGGGAAAACCTAGTTTTTCCGGACTCTCAATGTAGCCAATCATTTTTATCACATGCGGATGACGGGATTCCCTCAACAAGCTCGCACGCAAACAAGGACTTTGAGGTGTTGAACCTCTCGGCCCGAGCTTGGTTCTCAAACATTCCACGCAGCCCGTGAATAATAGTGTGAGCATCGCGCTCTCATATTGCTTCGAAGCTCGGGGACATTGTAGCAAGCATGAGACAGCTTATATGTAGGGCATCATTAGTGTGCTTCTCATAAGCCCTCCGTGCGTTGCGGGGCATTATTTGGCAAATCCTCGGGATAGGGTACTTCAAGAACGTACTCTTTACGCTCTTGCTTGAAAACAATTCTCAAGTTGCAATACCAATCCATAAAGTTTGTTCCATTTAATTTTTCCTTTTCGAGAATAGATCGCAAGTTAAAGGTACTCGGGTGTAGTATTAGCCGCCATTTATTCTACAACGAAAAAGCAAAGTTTAGCACAATGTTTATGCTATGTCTATTGTTAAACAATTTAACATTAGACTCCCATTACGTATTTTCCACCTTCCCTCTAGGTTACGTATTGGGTCAAGATCCACATGTTAATTAATTTTCTAGTGAGCTTTGGCATCACCGCTAGAAGATTAATAACATCGTAAGCAACTCCTTGCTAATCACATCTCTATGTGACTCTTGTTGTTGGTGTGGCATCTCCATGCCCCGGCCCCAACCTATGCCCCAAGGCCCAAAACAGCTTTTGATAGCCTTGTTAAGTAAACCAAATGCTCCCGCATGTATATGTCGACATATACCCCTCGTGTTATGATAGAGAATGACACTCTTTGGCACCCACCATTGACGAGCATAACGGTGACGGGTGCAACATTTGGAAGGGCATCATTACTACTTAATTTTGCGAGGGATGCTATCCTATCAAACAAACATATCACATATATGAAAGCAGGTAGAATAGCATATAATGAAATTGTATGGCCCCCTTCACATGGTGATCTCCATCTCCATGTCGGCGCCGAGGATCTCCATCTTCGGCACCATCTTCCAATGTGCATGATGCTTGATTTCTTCAAACTAAGCTACTACTATAGAAGCTCTAATTAAAGATTACATCGACTCACGGTCGTGAAAGAATATTACAAGCATTGCACGTATGAAAGAATATTACAGGGGATTGCACATATGAAAGAATATTACATGCATCGCATGCATCTCATACATACAATAGGGCCATACCATCTCAAAGCATTCTCTCGCAAAAACAAGTTAGGCGTAGAAACGTTTTCTACCTATCGCAGAAACGGCATCGAGACGACCTATAAGGGGGTACGCACACGAAATTCATAGATCCAATCTATGAAATCGCTACGGAAACCATGTCGGCATAATCATATTATGCCTTCTCGATACACTATCAAGGGAGATGGTTTGCGCAGCGCGAGGCGCTAACAAGATCGGACTACGAGATAGCTTCGGCATAATCACATTATAGCGTTCCGATACACTATCAAGGAACGCTATCTCGAAGTGTCTCTCAAACCGAGTTCTATGGATATTGCTTCGACGTAATCACATTACGCCGTTCCGATACACTATCAAGGAACGCAATTACCATGAACTCTCCTCAACAAATCCCGTAAAACCGATTGATCTAATCAACCCGTGTGCAAAACTTGTTCCAGATCCAATCTAAAACCCGAACTAAGCAAGATTAGCTCTGATACCACTGAAGGGTTACGCGGAGGCTACGCTAGCCGAAAACAAAAACTTTTAACCGCGCAAACCAGGAACACTTGCAAGTAAGGGCCGATAGATCGTTACCGATTGGAGTGTGCAGCGGAAATAGCCAATCAGGGCTATCCGATCTGGAACAGTGCAGCCGATTCCCGCAAGCCGATAGCCGATACCCGGGGACAGCCGATTCGCCAATCAGCCGATTCGCAGATGCCGTAGCCGATCCGAGTCGTCCGACTGTGTTCTCGCGCCTCGCTCCGATGCGCTCGACCGCAGCCGATTCCTCCACAGCCGATGAACAGCGTGCAACGTAGCAGCGCCTCTACCGGTATCCACACGTCCGGGGACAGAACGCCGAACACCCGTGTGCTAGCACGCGATGCAAGGCTAGGGTTTGGCTCGAAAGTGGGGAGGGTTCCCATGGAGATTGATCTCGGCGACTTCTGTTGCACGCGATGCAATTGACCTGTCACAGCTCTCCACCCCTCCCTCCTTTATATAGAGTTGGCCGACTAGGACTAGTGGCCGATCAGGACTCTATTTTGAATCGGATCTCATCCGTATCTCATAGAGTTGGCCGCCCACACGTCGTAAGCCCATAGGACTCTATCCGATCGGATCCCTATCCGATCGAGCCGTATCCGAGTCCAACTCGAATATCTATTCTATCCCCTTAAGCGTGCGACCACGTAGGTTCAGGTATACTCGGTTTTGGCTATAGTCTAACTTAGCCGATCGTCGGCTCGAGTCCAACTCGAGCCGACCGTCAACGCGGCGCCTAGCAGCACATATTGACACCATAGTATACAAGAATAATATCGGCTCGAACCTGTAATGTGTACACAAATCCCTTTGCCTCACGATACCGTTAAGCTATAGGCAAGATGTGTGCCATCCCTTCAATAGCTTAACCATTCACTCGAGCCGTATTGGATTATCCGCCGTTGATTGACTCCTCAATCAACTTAGCATGGCCATGCATTTCCATAATCTATTACCTCGAGGGCCAGAGATATCTCTCCAAAGGAGGGGCAAATTCCATCTTGATCACTCACATCCCACTCCATGTTTCATAGCAAACCCGAAAACTACCTTTATAACTACCCGCATTAATAGCGTTTGGTAGTCCCAAAATAGGCTACTACACATGTTGGAATCCATGGTGATCTTAGGTCTAAGGACTTTATACCAACACTACCCGAGACCAACTAATGGCACATTAATTCCCGTAGTGTCTCATGGTGGGTCTATCCAACAATGTGTTCTCCAACACATGTGTCCATGTTTATTGATTTGGTATCTCCATACCCATGATCTATGAGACATGATCATCAATCAATAAACATGCCGATCTTAGAATCATATTTGTTCCAACAATATGACATATGATCGTGGATCGTTTAGAAATAGATTCATACATAAAGAGTCTCATAAATAAGTCACGTACTTATTGATCAATACAAGATGTCTATTTCATGGAACTGAATAACACTTTATTCATTTATACATAAACATTGACGTGATATCCAACATCTCCATGTTGCCTCTAGGGAATATCACTAACACTACCTTGGATATAAAGGTAGGGGCGAAACCTGCGGTGTGGTGTCGCTTGGTCAGGGGGAGTTATGCGAAGGGTCTTGTCACGATTTCCCTCTTGCAGTATCATGGCGATACTTCGGGGCATGGCAACATGTGCGGAATCGTGTCTTGTGGGTACAGTTGTACACCTCTGGCCAGAGTAAAACTATTCGAATAGCCATGCCCGCGGTTCTGGGTGATCAACCAGATTCACCATGATTAGTCCCACCTTAATAATTTGACTTAATGGAACTGGACTAGTTCAGGTGGTTTGGTTGGGCCTGCTCAACGTGGAGATAACATTGTTCAGTGGAAGGTTAATCCTGATCTAATTAATCAACCATTTTACTGTTTGAAACTAGAAAGATTTTTACAACCGCATTTACGCAAAATAGCCCAAGCCACCCTTGTCTTCCCTTGCACGTCTACATTTCTCCGTGTGGCTTGTTGAGTATGATGGTTGTACTCAGCCTTGCTATTTCCCCCTTTTCCCAGAACTGTAGTGCTTTTGAGTTGAAGACGAAGTTAGAAGACCAAGGCTCATACCCCAGTTGAGCCATCTTGACTGTAGGTTGTGAAAAATGGTCAAACCCTAAGGACCCGTTTTCCAAAAACCCTAATTGCAAAAATGCCTCTTTTCCCCTCCTCCGGAGTTCTTTGCAAAATCATTTGTCAAATTTCTCCTCTTTTCCCTCCAACTCTCTAGCTGTTAAGCCTGGAGCGCCAGCTGAAGCTTCATGTGAGAAGATCAAGCCGAGCAGTCCTGAGTCAGCGCTTTTCGAGGATCAAGTGCAGCCTTCCCGGAGTTTACCTAAAACCCAATCCTTCCCCGAAAAGTAGTGTCGTTAGCTGTTAGATCGTGTGATTGTTTGCTGTGTGCAGGTGTATGGTTCAGATCAGTGGTGGGGATGTGACCATACTAGGTTGTTTGCTTAATCAACTTGAAGAGTAAAAGTACACCCACATCAGATCAGTAGGTAAGTGGGTTAAGGCCTTATCTTTAGCAACCCCCTCTTCCATCCCTTTCATCTGGGCAGAAGTTGGTCAGTTGTTGAGAAAGTGATCAACCGCAACAGTACCAGTGTCAGTGAGTTAATGTCAGGACTCTTTGAGTCGGATCAGGTCACCATCTACAGCCTATGCCGAAAACCCCTCTCTTGTTCAGTTTCTGGTTCCCCAAGGTCAGATGATGAATGTGCAAGCAGTGGAGGCAGCAGATACAAAGTCAGATACAGAAGACGTAGCAGAGGTACCAATGGTCGTAGATGTAAGCTCAGAATCGAAATCAAGATCAAATCCAGTACATTTCATTGCTAACACCTATACGGCTACCGTCGGTGTGTAGCATCGTCCTTAGCAGACCAACCCATGTCAGCCGTCAACAACTTCAGAGTCCACAGGTGTTACCTAAGGTGGTTATGGTGTACAAGGACAAATTTTGCAGAATATTCAACCACACTTGGAATTTGTATGCCAAGACACCAACCGACAATGAAGTGTTAATCATAAGAAAAAAAAGAAGCTTTGGATAAACTACTTGGCAATAATTTTTTTGGTGCATCGCAGTCCAACTTTACAAAGAGAAAAGTCGCACATTCCTTATGCGAGGGAACAAGTCATGTGCTTAAAGACTATTAACTGTAGTCCATGCCAGCAAGACAATGGGAGACTAGAGGACATCCTTGCAACTCGTCCGTCAACTTCCGGTCAACAACAATAACAACAATAGCAACGATTTTCGCTCTCCAACCCACTCCAATTATAGTGGTGGCCAATAGTGTAAAGCAACATTGCTAACGGAGTTCCTGAGTCACTACATGTTTCGGTCCCTATGTGGGCATGCATGGCTAAAAGGTTGTACCTGAGGGTCGATCAGGGTTGGGTTGTTTTAATGATCTTGAGCTGAGACACCACCGCAACAACTGTCCATTTCGAGAAGCAAGAAAGTTAGTCCTCTACTATTTCAATCGTGGGAAAGACAAGTAATTTCTCAAAAGGTGGTCCAATGCAAGGTATCAATGTCGTCAAGTTACCGACACTGTTTGTCAACGTCTCAACTTCCCCAGTTGCCTCACCCCAGCACAGAGTGGTCAAGTCCAGCCCCAGGACATCAGAAAAACAAGAGTCACCAACCGTCATTGGGGTGTGAAGTTTCTATCTCAGCAATATGTCACTAAGAGCACTAGCAAAAGCTCTATTATTCCACCGGCAACCGCTCCAAAGCTACAGTACCAACACCAGCAGGACAAGCAGTGCCAGAAAAAAACAGTTATCTGGTGCAATTGTAAAGAAGGTAGTACAACTCCCCAGTGACGCCTGTCAAACAAGGTCTCACGCAGCAGTTCCCCCCAACTACCGTCAACATCAGTCAGGCACCCTACATCGTTCCAACTCAATAACCTAACGGGTAATCACAAGAAAGTGGCACCAACAATAGGAAGATTCGGTCTATTTGAAGCTACCAAGGAGGTTGACACTTCTCCAGGAAAAGACAATCAATTGTCAAGGCAGTGTTCTTGTTAGAACCCCGGTCAGAAAGCAATGTCAGGACGAGTCAATCGTGTTAGGACCGCAAAAGGAAAAAGGTTATACCCGCCAGAGTCCCTACCAGCAAAAGTCAGCAATGGTCTACAAGTCTTTGATTTTCAGGAACCACTCATGACACCAAGAAGTTCCATGGCAGTCATGTAATAAGAAGTGTTGAACAAAGCATGGGTCAGCCTATACACTATAATGGAACTAACCAACCAGGTTTGAATCAAAAGGGGCAGGTCCCGTACCTTTCAACAGTTCTGCTAGCAAGGGTCAGTAATCGTCTATAATTGTTTGGTATTCAAGTACCCTCTGTATGCACAGAAGTTTCGTTACGGTTATGAAAGAGGAAGTCAAAAAGAGTACAAGGTAGACGATTTTCTTTCTCTCAGGGTTCATATTCAGTAGTCAAAAGGGGGATTGACTAGTGTATTTGACACTGTCACAAGAAGCCTATAGTCCTTTTATTGGGTCATTGCAGTTTTGTCAAGATCAAAAATCTAACTGGCAACAAAGAAAAGAATTGATCAATCAGTAAAGAGAAAATGGTTAGACTACAACGGTGTTCGTCATGGCGAGATTTATTTGAAGGACAATGTAAGCGGTACCTCATTAGAATGAAGAGGGTAATTATACAGTCGAAAGCGACACCATAAAAGGATTATCAAGACTCTCTGATGTTGAAAGTTCTCTATAGAATAGTAAGTGGAAACTACACCGTAGTGGTGAGCATTGGTTAATAATAGTTTCTTTATTTCAAGACTACCGCTACAGTCTCTGGAAAACCACCTTGGTGTTTCCTAGGAAGATGATAACAGAATCGTTTCATCACCCCTGCTTGGAGTAAATGGATGCAGAGATCAAGTCATACGATACAGTCCACAAAGCATGCGATAAGAGAATCATTCCCTGTGAATCAGTTCTACTCAAGGTATGAAAATGAGCTTGTATTGGTCAGAGAACAGAAACTCTACGCGGCATCAAGGGCAGTTTTAAGCAAACATGCATATTTTGGTATGGTGTGGAGAAATCAACCTAGAGGGGTCAGTAAAGGATAAACAAAGAAGTGGATTGCTATATCGTGGGGTTAACCTTTTAAGCCTGATTCGTTAAGTAATCAGCGTTTGTTTCAAGAAAGGAATATCAACTACACGTTATGTTCCGGCAGAGGGCAACGAAGCCAGATCAGAAGCGGAACGGTCAGGTCAGCAGTTACACCTGATGGAAAAGATAGCCTAAAGTCAATATGTTCAAGAGCTACATGGAAGTTATTCTTATGTGGGACCTCCTCTTGTCATCATTTGAGGATCAAGTTCTAATAGTCCCTGGAACGAAAGGGGCACAACCTTTGCTTCATTTTGATCAACCGATGGAATATCTGGTTTTCAGTGTCAAGATTCTTTGTAAGTCAAAGAGATGTTGGTCAACCTTAAAGAATGGCAGTGAAACTGTTCACAGTCAGGCGAAAGATTAACTGCTAATTTTAAAGATGAGATCGAGGATGAGTTTGTTAAATCTGGTAACTGTTTGTTTAGAGGATGAACCACGCGAAGCATATTGGATTGTAAGCTGGGTTAGTTGCGAGCCGTTAGTAGGATTTCAACAACCCCAAGTGAAAGGTTTGAGTCTAAGGCACACTAAAGCTATCGGGTCCACAGTTCAGTCTAAAGAGGCAGCATTCAGGAATAGTCACAATTTGGATGAAGGATCGATCGAGCAACATTTTCAAATGCTTGGTTGGTTGTATCGAGAGCAGATCACAGCAAGTTCAGAGTCTGTGTGTTCACGAAAGTCAGCTGTGAGATCTCAAAAAAGTTCCACAAGCTCCAAGTCAGCAGAGTGAATTCTCGGCTTGTCCAGTTTGACAATATTAAAGGTACAGTCTAAGGAGGGTATGTCCTTTGAGTCTCTGTAATCCGGGTCAGGGTCAGCACTAAATGGGCCAACCAGTTTGGTTTGTTGAAGCAACAGAACACCAGGGTTGAATCCAGTTAGTTCAGTCGTGCAAGTTTAGTTAATCAATCATTGCACAGGTTGGCCAGTCAATCAGGCATGATGAGTCGGCAAAAAAAAACCGTAGAGGTTAGCGAGCCAACCCAACCTCAACCCTACCTTCTTTATTTCTAGCCCCGAATCTCGGGGCGAGATTCCTGCAAGGGGGGTAGGTTTGTCACGCCCCGATTTTCGATCGGGATTAAAAATCGTCTAAAAATATGTTTTCTAGAAATTATCAAAAGTGTAGTAAATTTGTCAAAACTTGGTTTTGGCAATAGAAATTTGGGGGTGCAGTCAAGATCGCCAAGCACAATGGGTTAGGTGGAAAACAAGGTTTAGACAGGTTCAGGCCCTCTCGTGAGGTAATATCCTACTCCTGTTTCGGGGATTCGATCCGCCGAGTGTCTTTATTGATCTGGTGATCTCGTGTGTCTAACGCTGAAAGCTGATCTAACTTCCGATATCCCTCAAGAGACGCCCCTTACCCCCCTTATATAGTCTTGGGAGGCGGGCTTATAGATCAGAAACCCTATCTTACTCTAAGTCGGTTTCCTCAATCTTACCAAACCGTGACTATACGCCGTTGCCTTATCTCAATCGACAACGTAACACCCAAGTCATATTTGGTTTACATATTTGGTAGGCGCATTCTATCCCTACCTCCAGTCGAATAAGCTTGCCATGTGGATACCCGATTGCCATAATCTCCACAGTAGCCCCCGAGTCCTTTGCAGTCGACGAGATAACTCAGCCTCGAACCAAGATAGTACATAACCAAACAACTCTTTGGCTGTGTGCTTCTGGCGCCGAGTGATTCCATTATCTCTGCCTGAATCTCCCGAGTGGCTCCAAAGACTGTGAAGGGCTGGAAAATATCAAAAAAATCCTCGAAAATAAATGTCTAGGTGCATATCTTGATGTACCTAACTAAATATAGCCCCCGACTGTGTGATTAGCCAAAAATAGACCAAACATACAATCAAGAACCATAAAGAATCATCCTCATATAAACGGTTAGCTCATGCTAAAGCAATCACAAAAAATCTCATCACTCGGCAAGCTCACGCTCGTCCGAGCGAATTTGCCCAAGTCATCTCAGGACAAATAACTCAATCAACCCTCATGGGTGAAAAAGCATTCAGTAAGCTCATGCTTATCCGAGTGGATCTGCCCGCGTCATCTCGGATCAAATATTTTATTCATCCCTCATGGGTAAATAAGTTTTTCAGTCATCTGAAAAGTACGACCAAGTTATTAAATAGCTCTTGCCATAATACTGGTCTCAATCTATAAAAGATCTTCACCAAGGTGGAAAAATAGCATTGATATAGTCATCCAATCAAATGCTAAAGAACCAAACAGCCCCTGTCATCAAGGCAGCTATAAAAAGCTTAGCTGTTGGTCACCTCTCAAATTGCATCGTGCTAATCTTCTCATGAAGTCAAGCAAACCGCGGTATGAAAGGATTTCCAAAGGTATAGGGCACTCAGACACGTGCATATTGCCAAAGCACCTTAGCTGGGCCTAAGGACACGCGTCAGGCCACACCTTAGCTGGGCCGCAGGTATCTCATGGGCTCGGCCCAATCTCAAGAAAAACCTAGCACAACCCTCAAATCTTTATACAAAGCCTCGAGGTCATCCCCGCCACTTCATCTTACCAAAGAAATTCCCCAATCGCAACACCGTTCACCAACGCACAGCGGAGAACCCTAAGCCCTTGCGCGCGCCCAATCCACCGATTCAGAAGCTTGTGCTTCGCTCCTAGCTAGCCTCCGCATCCAACTTCTCAAAGCCCCATCTCAAATCCCCATCCTTCAAGCCAGATCTGCCCACCACACAAACCACATTCATGGCGGATGAGAGGAAAATCCTTTTTGAGCAATGGGCCACTTTGGATGTGAGGGAATCCACCCTCAAGGAGATGGTGAAGCACGGAGTGCTCCCTCCCAAGGAGATCTTGGGCTGGCGCCCGGCGGCCTCGTCGTCTTTACTTCTTTCTTTTACTGTGGATTCAGCCTCTCCACTTCCGAGTTCTTTAGGGGACTTCTCGATTATTATGGCCTTCGACTCTATCATCTGAATCCCAACTCCATGCTTCACATCACTCTTTTCATCCACGTGTGTGAAGCCTTCCTTGGCATTCTTCCCCACTTCCAACTCTTTCGTCGCATGTTTTACCTCAAACCACATCCGAATAAGGACCATCCATGCGTCGTTGGTGGAGCGGGTTTTCTACTCCGCGGATCCCTCCGCAAGGAGTAATTTTTTCTTCCCTTGAAATCCTCCAACAAGGGCTGGCATGCGAGCTGGTTCTGTATTAGCAATCTTGAACCCAGCCTGCCAAACTTTGTTGGCCTTCCCCCTGTGCCTAAGCATACTTGGAGCACTGTGCCGGTAGCCCAAGATTGGGATGAAGCCAACAAACTGCTAGCGAAGATCTTGGAGATGAAGCAGAAAGGTCTTCGCGGCAAACAAATCACTCGGCATTTCATCAAGAGCTGACTGGCGCCGATTAAGGAGAGATCGAAGCCAGCCTTCGAGTACGAGGGCGAGAGGGACCCCAATCGGGAAGACCGTGACTCCCTCAGTTTTGAGATCCTGAAAATCTGGATGTACAAGGTCTTCTCGACTGGAATTGCGGTCGAACGCAGCCTCATGCTGCCAGTCCTCCCCTTCAGTCTCTATCGACCTCCTCCTCCGGTAAGCCGACTGAACTCTTTTTACTGTCTTGCAATCTTGATGTCGTACCTCTTAGTATTGTGAGAATTTTTCTTGCAGGAAAATGCCTCCATTATCTCAAAACCATACAAAGTTCCTCATGATGACGTGCCGCTTCGCCATGCCAAGAAGCTGACCGGTGGAGTGAAGATCCAGAGCGATCCAGCCGGGAAAAGGGCAGCCCCAAGTGAAGACATCAGCAAACGGGCAAGCAAGAGGAGGCTCGTCATTGATGACTCGGACGATGATGTCCCAACCCCTCCAGCCGAAGCAAACCCTCCAAGGCCGTCACCGAAGGCGGCGCCGAAGATCCGCCGATCGTCCAGGTACGTCTTATGACTGAAGTTAAGCTCTTTGTTGAAAATATCTTTGTCGTCATTTCGACTGCTCGCGTCGTTCGTTTGGCAGGAGGCCCCAAGATATAGACCCTGCCGGGAAGAGTGAAGGGTCAACTCCAGCTGTCGCGTCCGAGGCATCCAAGCCTACAAAACAAAATCCCCGGAGCCCTCTCCCGAGCGAGAGCGCTCCGGGTAGAAAGCCCTCGCCTCCAAGCAAAGACATCCCAAGGAGGGAGCCCCGACCGCCACCGGGACATCCGATGGAAACCGCCGACCGCCGAGAAGCCACCGACCGTAGCTCAAGGCCCCGACCGAAGACCGCCGGTGAAAAGTCAGAAGGAAAAGACCAGTCGGGCTGCTCCAGTCAAGGGTTCAGCCACCAAAGCTGGTAAGTCTTGAATTGAAAATTTGTCTTTAATCTTCAGTTTAACTCATTCGTGTCTTCATCTGTTCCTCCTGATCCATCAGCCACAGTAGAGGAGATCCCTAGGTTGCAGTCTTCTAAAACCTAGGTGCCCCCGATCAAGATCGAATGGCGAGATTCAGAAGGCTAGAGGCAAGGCATCATCCTAGATAAGTAAGCGGAGAGCGAGGAAAGGGATGCCCTTGTCAACAGCCTGAATGAGGCGACTCGGCTACTCAACGTAAGCCTTGGTCCTTTTCTATTGTTGCATCATCATTTCCTTTTAGTCGGCCAACTTCAGATTCCGCGTGCAGAAGGAATATTGTTGATCAATGGCCAAGTCTGAGGCGCTCGAGAAGTTGGTCCCGCATCTAAACTCCCTGGACGACATCCAGCAAAAGTTGAAGACCACTCGAGAAGAGGCCGCGTCGAGGGAGGCAGCCCTCAGGAGTGAAATAGCCGAACTCCGGGAAGAAAACCTCGACCTCAGGGGTTCAGTCGGGAGTAAGGTTAACCCTCTCAGTCTCTTTATGGTTTTTGTGTTGATCCTGGTTGCTGATAGCCTTTCTTGTTTGTTGAAAATTCGTTGGAGGTCCACTCGCTCCAGGTCCAGCTGGAGGCAATCAGCCTCGGCAAGACCGAGCTGAAGGCTGAGTTCGAAGGTGAGCTCCTTTAAAACAATATTCCTTGAACTGCTTTGTCTCCGAAAGCTCTGTGTAATCATATGTCTTTCTCAGCTTACAAAGTGAAGACCCGAGCTCAATACGACGTTCTGCTTGAGAGGGTCAAACAAGCCGGACAGGTCAGAGAAGATGTTGCAAACGCAGCAACACCGATCCTGTTGTCTTTATTTCATCAGGGAGTCGGGGCTAGCTCACTAGACCCAGTCGAGATCTTCGACAAGCTCCGGAGAGCCCCCGACCAATACTTGGCCAACATCGCTGAGGCTGCTACCATGGGGGCTAGCCTTGCTCTTGCACAGACCAAATCCCTTTACCCTCGGGTGGACGTCAACTCAGTCGGGGAAGGCTTTGCTGACGGCACCTCGAATGAGCAAGCCCTGGACATGATCAGTGATGCGCAGGAGTCGGCCAAGAAAATTTCTATTGATGTAGTAAACAACTTCCAGCCTTAATTGTCTTGTAAACATTGTATGCAACTTTCTGATGTAAACTTTGTGAATATTCATCTTATTTATGTTAATGCCTTGATCCGAGTTTTTATGTAAAATTTCTTAAGTAATTTTCGTCCGACTGTCACCAAGCATAAGCTCGATTAGGTCATCAAAAAATTCTCAGTCCTTCAACACTGAACTCGAATGAAGGAACATTAAACAATGATAAACCAAATACGCACAGGTTGAAACAAAAAACCATGCTTTATTGACATATGTACAGCCCCCGACTGCTAACTCAAGAAGTCATCTTGCTTGAGGTTGGCAGTCAAGAGGAAACTTGAAACCTAAGTCAATTTAAGCATAGAATCGTCGAAGATGCTCGATGTTCCAGGAATTCTCCACCATAGTTCCGTTTTCACGTTTTAACCGATATGCACCTGGCCGAGTCACCTCAGCAATAATGTACGGTCCTTCCCATAAGGGGGATAACTTGTGATGGTCTTTGGTGGTCTGAATCTTGCATAGAACAAAATCGCCAATGATGAAAGCTCGTGCTCGAACGTTGCGACTGTGGTATCGTCTGAGCCCTTGAAGATATTTTGCTGATTGGATGAGGGCTGCCTCTCGGGCCTCTTCCAGTCGGGTGAGGTCATCCACTCAGTCTGGGTCGTAGCGTTCATCGTTGAAGCTGCGGACTCAGAGGGATTCATACTCCATCTCGTTTGGCAACATGGCTTCTACGCCATAAACCAAAAAGAAAGGAGTTTGGGTGGTAGCCCGACCGGGCGTGGTCCGCAGGGACCATAGAACCGAGGGGAGCTCTTGAACCCACTTGTAGGCATAAGGATTTAAACATTCAAACACGCGGGCCTTGATGCCTTGAAGGACCATGCCGTTGGCACGCTCGACTTGTCCATTGCTTTTGGGATGTGCGACCGATGCATAGCAGATTTTGATTCCAAAGTCTTCGCAAAATTCTTTGAAGACGCCTCCTGTGAATTGGGTCCCATCGTAGGTTATAATTCTGTTTGGGACGCCGAACCGGTGCACGATGTTGAGGATGAAGTCCCGTGCCTTGTCAGCAGTAATTGTGGCAACCGGTTTAGCCTCGATCCATTTGGAGAACTTGTCGATTGCGACAAATAAGTGCGTGAATCCTCCTGGAGCCTTCTTGAAGGGGCCGATCATGTCTAAGCCCCATACTACAAACGGCCAGGATAATGGGATTGTTTGTAGCTCTTGGGCTGGGACATGGCTCTGTCGGGCGAAGAATTGGCAACCTTCACAGGTTCGCACCACTTTGTCCGCGTCTGAGACCGCGGTAAGCTAGAAAAAGCCTTGTCTGTAAGCTTTGCCCACCAAGGTGCGTGCGGCCGCGTGACTTCCGCATATGCCCGAGTGGATATCTTGGAGTAGCTGTCGTCCTTCTTCGGGTGTGATGCATCTCATCAAGACTCCGGAGGGACTTCTCTTGTACAAATCGGAGTCAACCATGACGTAAGCTTGGCAACGATGTCGGACACGTTCTGCATCATCCCGGTCTTTCGGCAACTCTTGCTGTGTTAAAAATTTGATGAGTGGTGTCCTCCAGTCGACGTCAATCATGGCGACTTCGTTTGCAGCTTGTTCATTGGGAGTTGGTTTTGCCACAACAGTTGGCTCATAAAGGTGCTCGACAAAAACGTCTGTTGGGGCAGCTTCTCGCTTGGACCCGAACTGCGCCAACTCGTCAGCTGCTTCGTTGTTGTGTCTTAGGACGTGTGATAGCTCGAGTCTGTCAAATTTGTCTTCAAGTTTGCGGACCTCCTGTCGGTAGGCCTCCATGGTGTCATTTAGACAGGACCAGTCTTTCATTACTTGGTTGACGACCAGCTGGGAATCCCCTTTCACGACGAGCCGATGTTTCCCGAGTGAAACTGCGAGCCGCAGTCCATGTAGCAGGGCTTCGTACTCAGCGACGTTATGTGAGGCGAAGAAGTGGAGGTGGAGGACGTATCTTAGCCTTTCCCCAGTCGGGGAGATCAGAACAACTCCTGCTCCCAAGCCGGTGATCCTCTTGGATCCGTCGAAGTGCATGGTCCAATATTGGAGGTCTTCCCGAGGTACGTCTTCTTGTTGTTCAGTCCACTCGGCCAAGAAGTTCGCTAGGGCTTGTGACTTTACAGATGTCCTCGCCTTAAAAGTTAAATCCAGCGGCATCAGCTCCAGGGCCCACTTTGCGATGTGCCCAGTTGCCTCCCGGTTGTGGATGACATCACCGAGTGGAGAGGAAGTGACAATGGTGACCGAGTGACCCTGAAAATAGTGTGCCAATTTCCTCGCGGTTATCAGAACACCATATAGCAATTTTTGTACCTCAGGGTAGCGGATTTTGGCTCCTACCAGCACTTCGCTAACGAAGTAGATCGGCCTCTGAATCTTTTGGACCCACCCTTCTTCTTCGCGTTCGACCACGAGGACCGTACTAACCACTTGGCGAGTGGCTGAAACGTACAGCAGCAGGGGCTCCTGGGGCTGGGGTGAGGCTAGGACGGGCGGCGTCGTAAGGAATTCTTTAAAATCTTCAAAGGCCTTGTGGGCTTCCGTGGTCCATTGGAAGTCGTCCGTTTTCTTTAGTAATCTGAAGAAGGGCATGCCTCGTTCGCCGAGTCGAGAGATGAATCGGCTTAGCGCTGCCATGCAGCCAGTGAGCTTCTGGACATCCTTCTGGTTACTCGGGGGCTTCATATTCAAGATAGCGTTGATCCTTTCTGGATTGGCTTCAATGCCGCGATGTGACACCATGAAGCCGAGCAGTTTGCCTGATGGAATGCCGAAAGTGCACTTCTCCGGGTTCAACTTCATTCTGAAGGCCTGAATATTTGCGAAGGTTTCTTCCAGGTCTGCAATCAGGTCT
The DNA here is from genome assembly GCA_019925245.2 of Oryza australiensis. Lineage (NCBI taxonomy): Eukaryota > Viridiplantae > Streptophyta > Magnoliopsida > Poales > Poaceae > Oryza > Oryza australiensis. The sequence continues at coordinate 1,220,483 of JAIFGZ020000595.1, read as the reverse complement.
TCTTTTTGCTTGGTCTTGATGATGACATCGTCGACATAAGCTTCCACGTTCTTCCCGATCTGCGTCTGAAAACACCTCTGGATCATGCGTTGGTATGTGGCCCCGGCGTTCTTTAGGCCGAAAGGCATTGTGATACAGCAGTAGGCTCCAAACGGCGTGATGAACGATGTCTTCAGGCAGTCGAATTCCTTCAAGCTGATTTGGTGATAGCCCGAGTAACAGTCCAAAAAGCTCAAGAGTTGGCAACCGGCTGTCAAATCTATGACTTGGTCGATGCGAGACAGCCCGAATGGATCTTTGGTGCAGGCTTTGTTGAGGTCGGTGTAGTCAACACACATGTGCCATTGCCCCGTCTTTTTCCGGACCAGAGCTGGGTTGGCTAACCAGTCGGGATGTAGAACTTCCTTGATAAAAACGACGCCTAAGAGCTTTGTGAGCTCTTCCTTGATGGCATCTTTTCGATCCCGCACGAATCTGCGTAGTCGTTGTTTGATTGGCTTTGCGTCATCCTTGACGTGTAAAGAGTGCTCGATCACCTCCCTAGGAATTCCGGGCATATCAGATGGTTTCCAAGCAAAAACATCTTTATTATTTTGGAGGAAGGTGACGAGCGCGCTTTCCTATTTGGGATCTAGTTCAGCGCTAATTACAGCAGTTTTCGAGGGATCCGAAGGATCGAGGGAGATCTTCTTGGTCTTGGCGTTGCCGGTTCCTGATTTCGCTATCTTCTTCGTGGGGATTTCACCCTCTGCCGAAGTCGATGCGGCTAATCGGATTTCTTGCTGGCCACGCGATCTCTCGCGAGATTGGGCCATGTCGCAGCTCTCCTTGTCGCAGGTGAAGGCTTGCTTCAAGTCGCTGCGAAGAGTGATGACGCCGTTGGGACCCGGCATCTTCATGCAGAGGTAGGTATAGTTATCGCCATGAACTTGGCGAGTGCAGACCTTCCGATGATGACATGGTAGGCCGTTTCGAAGTCGGCCACCTCAAAATTAGCGTTCTCCGTCCGAAAATTTTCTCGAACTCCGAAGGTGACTGGAAGGGTGATGTGCCCGAGTGGTGTAGAAGACAGCCCCGGAATAACTCCGTGGAAGGGGGCTGAGCTTGCCTTCAGTTCGGCCCTCGGGATCTACATCTCATCCAAGGTCTTGGCGAACAGAATGTTGAGGGCGCTGTCCCCATCGATGAGGACGCGCTTGAGCTTGATGTTGTGGACCACCGGGTCCAAGACGAGTGGATAGCACCCCGGGTGGACCACTCGGTCAGGATGATCCGAGCGGTCAAAAGTGATGGCCACCTCCGACCATCGTAGGTACTGTGGGACCTCGGGTTGCGCCTTATTGACCTCTCGGTCAGTTAGCTTCTGTTTCCTCTTGGATTCATAGGCTAGCGGCCCTCCGAAGATGTGGTTTAGCTCGCCCACGGGGTCTTGAAAGGGCTCGGCATTCTCAGCCGCGTTGTTCTTCTTGGCGCCCGATGGACCGGCTTCATCAGTCGGCTTCTTGTTGAGCTGTGGCGCATATTGCTCGGCGAAATGTTTATAAATAAAGCAGTCCTTAGCCGCGTGCTTATGATTGGGATGGTGCGTGCATTGAGCATTCATGATGGCGTCGTAGGCCGAGACTCGGGGGCGGCGTTGGTAGTTGGAGGTTGCGGCAACTAGTTCTTCGGGTCGGCGCTTGCGGTCCTTCTGGGCCTGGTTGTTGTTGTTGCCGTTATCCTTCATAGGATTCCGGCTTCCTCCCGCCTGCTTGTCGTCCCTCCTGTCGGGCCGGTCTTGGCGCGCCTTTTTGATGGCATCGTTGGATTTGGCGTAAGAATTTGCTGTTTCAAACATCTGCTTCACCGTCTTCGGTGGCTTGCGCCCGAACTTCCCGATCAACAGCTCATCACGGACTCCCTTCTGGAAGGCGGCGATGATGATGTCATCGGTGATGTTGGGGATCTTGTTGCGCTTTTCGGAGAAGCGCCGGATGTAGTCCTTCAGAGGTTCGTCCGGTTTCTGGATGACGTTGTAGAGATCAAAGTGGGTTCTGGGCCTCTCGAAGGTGCCCTGGAAGTTGGCGATGAAGTGGTCCCTTAGCTCACTCCACGAGCCGATTGAGCCTCTTGGAAAGCACGTGAGCCAGTTCCTGGCTGAGTTGGCGAGGGCCACAGGCAGGTAATTGGCCATGGCCTTGTTGTCGCCGCCTGCTGCGCGGATGGCGAGAGTGTACACAGTCAGCCACGACTCGGGGTCGGTCTTGCCGTCGTACTTCTCGATTCCGGTCGGCTTGAACCCATTCGGCCAATGCACTCGGCGAAGCTCCCGAGTGAAAGCTGGCACTCCGTCGTCATTGCTATCGGGTGATCCCCTCTGATCTTCCCGAGTGCGTTGTTCTCGCTCTTGGTAGTGACGATCGAGGACTTCCCGCAGGTCACTCGGCGGGGTCCTCGGTAGGCTTGTTCGGTAGCTGGAGCTGTTGTTGTGGCGGACGCGTTGGTGGATGGATGGACGTCCATGTTTCTTCTCGCGGGAGTCGGCCGTTTGCTCTTGATGCTTGTGCGTGGACTCGTGGCGTGGGCCTCTTGACCTGGTTGCCGACCGGTCTGGCTCAGGCCTCTTGTAATCCCTTGACCTCAGCGGCGGGAGTCGGCTTCTATCGGGCGTTTCAGCCACGGACTCAGTCGGTCTTCGTGCTGAGGTGGAGGGATGACCGTTGGCCGTAGTCACGACGATGGTCTTGATTTTGTCCAAGATTGGAGTCAAGTCGGGGGACCCGTCTCGATGACGGTGTCCAGGAGTGTGAGGGCAGCTACGGCGTTCTGCTGTGGCGTCTGGAAGAAATTGGTGTTGTGGACCCGCATTTGAAGTATAGCCTCATGAGCGGATCGTCCGGCTGCCCTTAGATCCTGCTTCCTTCTGTCGGCTTCCTCTTTGCGTTTCTTCTCCTCTTCAGCCAGTTTGCGCTCTTGCTCAATTCTGGCTCGTTCTTCTTCCGCAAGCCTGTGGGCCATGGCTGAGTCAGTCTCGGCCGCCTCAGCCATGAGGACGTCAAAGCACTTTGGCTCGTAGTCCTTGTCGCAATCGGAGTCGTTGGCTTCGTCGGAGGGGATGCCATAAAGGTCGTCAAAGCCTGAGGAGCTGAGATACTCGTTGAGCTCCGAGGATGAGCATGAGCCGAATGGCTGGAGGATGACAGCGATCTCCCTCGATCCTGGGTTACTCGGATCCGGATCGTTCCAGTCTGAGTCGGAGGTTGATGATGTCGATCCCTCCGAGTGGATCAGTCCTGATTCGGGGGAGAGGAGCTTGCCGTAGATCTCAGTGGCGTTTGGTAATCCAAACGGTGCCGAGAGGTCTTCTTCCAAGTAGATTGTCTCTATTGGGAAGATGAGAAGGTCGCTGCAGATCTTAGCGGTGTTCTTAGCCCGAACGGCGCCGAGTGAGTTCTTCCCTCAGAGTGGATGGACTGCATCTTGGAATCCAAGATTTCGTCATAGATCTTGGCGTTGTTCGGGAGCCCGAACGGCGCCGATTGGGTTTCTCCTCCCAAGTGGTTCGAATCCGAGTCGAAGGAGGAGAACTTATTGAAGTTGTTGGCGGCAAAGTCGCCGAATCCTAAAGAAGATCCCATCGCGCTTGTCGGTGAAATCGTTGAAGAAGTCTTGATGCACGGTCCCCTACCTGGCGCGCCAACTGTCGAAACTTGGTTTTGGCAATAGAAATTTGGGGGTGCAGTCAAGATCGCCAAGCACAATGGGTTAGGTGGAAAACAAGGTTTAGATAGGTTCAGGCCCTCTCGTGAGGTAATACCCTACTCCTGTTTCGGGGATTCGATCCGCCGAGTGTCTTTATTGATCTGGTGATCTCGTGTGTCTAAAGCTGAAAGCTGATCTAACTTCTGATATCCCTCAAGGGACGCCCCTTACCCCCCTTATATAGTCTTGGGAGGCGGGCTTACAGATCGGAAACCCTATCTTACTCTAAGTCGGTTTCCTCAATCTTACCAAACCGTCACTACAGGTCGTTGCCTTATCTCAATCGGCAACGTAACACCCAAGTCATATTTGGTTTACATATTTGGTAGGCGCAATCTATCCCTACCTCCAGTCGGATAAGCTTGCCATGTGGATACCCGATTGCGTCATTCCTTGCCTCCAATGCTCTCGCGCCGAGAAAGCGCACCACCGCCGCCATCGGCCACGTTCAGTCACGCGCCACCGCCACCCTAGCTGTCGCCGCACCTCGCCACCACCGCCGCTAGCTTCTCCATCCCGAAGGGAACCGCGGCCATCCCCTCCCTTTGCCCTACCGCCGTTGTAGCGCCGCGCCCATCGTGATCCCGAGCTGCTGTTGCCATAGCTGCTCTCCGGCCGCGTTTTTCCACCGCCTCGCTGCTCCCCGGTCTGTGCCGCCGCCTCCCTCGGCTTGGCCACGCTATTCCGAGCCCCGGTCACCCCTTCTTTCTCCCAAACCGCCACCGGGCCGAGCTTTTCCCGTGCTCCTAAGGCGCCGCCCTTTTTTGCCACCTTCGGCCGCCATTTGCCACCCTTGCCGTCTCTCGCCGTGCGCGCCACCACATTCGTCGGCTCCACTGGGCCATCCCGCTCTCTGGCCGGCTCTCCTCCTCCGCTATCCGCCGTCGGAGCATCACCCGCTCCGTCGACCCAAACATTGCCGCCGCCTTTTCCCGTCGCGAATGCGCTGTGTCGCCGCTCGCCGCCGTCGGGCACTTGGTGAGAACTCCCTCCTTTCGCTCTCCCATTTGCCCTCATCCGCGACCCCTGGATTGCCGCAGCTCGCCGCCGATGGCCTTCGGGCCTGGCCGTCGCCGTGTCCTTGCGCGCTAGGCCGGTCGGTGGGCGGTCTTTCCCCTCTCCCTAGCCGTCCGATTGGCCCGGTCGATCTGGACCATTGATTTGGGCACCCATGTGGCCGATCGCCACCGTGGACTTGGTCCACGGTAGGCCGGGCGCTCCTAGTGGTGCTGTCGCGTGGGTCCTGCCTGGGTGGACGCGGTCCATGGTGGACCGAGCCTTTCTTTCCGCGCGCGCCCCTCCGCGACGACGGCGTGACATCAGCGATGCCCTTTTCCTTTGTAAAATTAAATAAATATTGCGCAATAAATCGAATTTAATTCCCAGAATTCATTTAAATGGCCCAAACTCTCTAAAATTCATATCTAATCCATACGAACTCTAAATTGGGCCATTGAAATTGCAAAATTCATCTAAAATTGAGCTCTACATGTTCATTTAGTTGCCATGTATTGTTTATTTTGTTTTTATTAGAGTTTTCCCTCATTTTGTGTGCCAGCGTGTAGACTTCGTCGTTTCGGGAGTTCGCGCCCGCGAAGAAGAGAAGATCAGCTGAAGAAGCAAGGCAAGTCACATTCCTTCTTGACGCATATTGATCCCAATTTATAAAGTGTTTATTGTTTGCAAATAAAATTGCATGTTTTGCTAATTAGGGGATCGGGACGACCTATCTGATCGCTTGTGCCATGTTTAATTGTTATCCATTCATTGTCAACCTGGGTGATTAAATCGACTAGCTTGCGTCACTTACATGACCTTGCTATAAATGTTTACGCTTAGCCAGGCTTAAATGCACTAGCTCACCTAATGGGAGAACTATACTACTAGCTGATAGTCACACGAAATGACGGTCTCAGACCGGAGGTACATTCGCAAAGGTTCTTGGTTAATTAAAATGTGACTAAATGGTGGGCTGTGGGTGCATGGTTTTGCTTGTCGCACCCATGGCAATTAAGGACCGGTTCATGGGAAACCCTGGAAGACTTACAGTACTTACCACAAGCCAGCATGGGCAACGGCTGGACTTGTAGAGTAGCTTTTCCCTGGCCGACGCATCCAGGCAAGGGTGGGCGTGATGGAGTTCGGATGGACCGAGCAAGGTCTATGCGGCTGTCGGATTCACCTAGGCACGAGAGGGGGCTGCCTACCTTGGATATAAAGGTAGGGGCAAAACCTGCGGTGTGGTGTCGCTTGGTCAGGGGGAGTTGTGTGAAGAGTCTTGCCATGATTTTCCCCTTGTAGTATCGTGGCGATACTTTGGGGCATGGCAACATATGCGGAATCGTGTCTTGTGGGTACAGTTGTACACCTCTGGCCAGAGTAAAACTATTCGAATAACCGTGCCTGCGGTTATGGGCAATCAACCAGATTCACCATGATTAGTCCCACCTTAATAATTTGACTTAATGGAACTGGACTAGTTCAGGTGGTTTGGTTGGGCCTGTTCAACATGGAGATAACGTTATTCAGTGGAAGGTTAATCCTGATCTAATTAATCAACTGTTTTACTGGTTGAAACTAGAAAGGTTTTTACAACCACATTTATGCAAAATAGCCCAAGCCACCCATGTCTCCCCTTGCACGTCTGCATTTCTCCGTGTGGCTTGTTGAGTACGGTGGTTGTACTCAGTCTTGCTATTTCCCCCTTTTCCTAGAAGTCTAGTGCTTCTGAGTTGAAAACGAAGTTAGAAGACCAAGGCTCATACCCCAGTTGAGTTTGCCTGTGGAGTGGAGCTGAAGCCCCGCTAGGATCGCCCTTTTTCGCTGTTGCTGCTTTCTTTCGGGTGTGAGGACTAAGTGCCTCTTCTGTAAGTACCTTACGCTTTATTTTATGCTTTGGATCTCTTTATTGATTTGTCATTTTGTGTACCCTGGCTGATTCTTGGACAGGGATTTAATACACAAAATAGTCTAGAAATTTGGCTAAATTTCTGGGCGTGACATGCTCAAAGACTTCGGCGGCAACCCATCGGAGGACAAGGGCGTGCTGAACGTCGAGCTGACCATCAGCAACAAAACCGTGCCCACAACATTCTTTGTCATTGATGGGAAGGGATCTTATACCCTGCTACTTGGGAGGGACTGGATCCATGCGAACTGCTGCGTCCCTTCCACAATGCATCAAAGTCTGATCCAATGGCAAGGCGACAAGATTGAAATCGTGCCAACCGACAGGTCAGTGAGCATTGCTAATGCCGATTTTCCACTTTGGAGATCGACGGTATCGATTGTCTGTCCGGCAAAATCTGGCAAGCCGATTTTCTAATGGTGTCCAATTGCTACTTTGAGGGCGTCGTGGAGGGCTCGAACGTCTACGGCAAGGACACCGCGGACGACGATGATGGCAAGCTTGGGCAAGGTTTTATGTCGGCCGACGAGCTAGAAGAAATCGATATAGGTCCTGAAGATAGGCCTAGGCCAACATACATTAGTAAAAATTTGTTTTCTCATTGTAGATCCCAACTTATTGAGTTATTAAAGGAATATAAAGATTGTTTTGCTTGGGAGTATTTCGAGATGCCTGGTCTTAGCCCGTCTATTGTTGTGCATCGGCTGCTTATCAAGCCGGGGTATCGGCCGTACAAACAACCTCCTAGGAGGTTTAAGGCCGAAATGTATGATGCGATCAAAGCCGAAATCACTCGGCTATACGATGCTGGATTTGTTCGGCCTTGCCGATATGCGGAGTGGGTTTCAAATATTGTTCCAATAATGAAGAAGAATGACAAACTTAGGGTGTCTATTGATTTCAGAGACCTCAACAAAGCTACCCCTAAGGACAAATACCTGATGCCCATAGCCAATTTGCTTGTAGATGTTGCTTTTGGCCACAAGATCATAAGTTTTATGGATGGTAATGCAGGTTATAATCAGATCTTTATGGTCGGAGAAGATATCCACAAGACTCCTTTCAGATGCCCAGGAGCAATCGGCTTGTATGAATGGGTCGTCATGACGTTTGGCTTGAAGAATGCTGGAGCAACTTACCAAAGTGCCATGAATTACATTTTCCATGATATGATTGGCTCTCTGGTCGAGATTTACATCGATGATGTTGTTGTCAAATTCAGGGAAATGGAAAATCATATAGCCGATCTTAGACAGGTTTTGGAGCGGACAAGAAAATATGGCCTGAAGATGAATCCACTGAAATGCGCGTTCGGCGTGTCGCCCGGGCAATTTTTATGGTTTCTTGTTCATGAAAGAGGGATTGAGGTTACACCAAGGAGCATTAATGCCATCAAGACGATACGACCTCCGAAGGACAAGAAGCAACTACAATCTTTGATCAGCAAAATCAATTTCATCAGGCGATTCATAGCCAATTTTTCAAAAAAAATGGAGTCGTTCACACCATTGCTTCGGCTGAAGCCCGATCAAACATTCACTTGGGGGCAGACCAGCAGAAGGCATTAGACAATATCAAGGATTACTTAAGCTTGCCTCCAGTCTTGATTTCTCCACAAAAAGGGGTGCCATTCAAACTGTACCTATCAGCCGACGACAAGTCCATCGGCTCAGTCCTGATTCAAGAGATTGAAGCAAAAGAGAAAGCCATCTTTTATCTCAGCCGATGGCTACTGGACACGGAGACAAGGTATTCACAAGTGGAGAAACTATGCCTTTGCCTGTATTTTTCATGTACAAAGTTGAGGCATTATTTATTATCCAACGAGTGCACAGTGGTATGCAAAGCTGACGTAGTCAAATATATGCTATCGACTCCAGTGTTGAAAGGACGAATTGGGAAATGGATTTTTGCCTTAACAGAGTTTGATCTAAGATATTAGGCGCCCAGGGCTGTTAAAGGACAGGCCATAGACGATTTTATAGTGGAACATAGAGATGATTCGATCGGCTCAATGGAGATCATGCCTTGGACTCTGACATTTAATGGATCGGTTTGCACAAATGGATGTGGTATCGGCTTGGTCATCATATCCCTAAGGGGGGCAAGCTTCGATTTTCTCAATCAACCCCCATGCCACAAACACCAAGCCGAATACGAGGCAGTGCTCAAGGGATTGCATCTTCTCAAGGAAGTTGAAGCCGATGCCAACGAAATAATGGGAGATTCACTGGTTGTCATCAGCCAGTGGTCAGGAGAATATGAATGCAAAAATGATGCGTTGATGGTCTATTATCAACGATGCCGGGAATTGATGGACAGCTTTCGGCTAGTAACATTAAAACACATCCCCAGAGAGCAGAATGCAGAAGCCAATGATTTAGCTCAAGGGGCATCAAGCTACAGGCTGATGACAAAAGATGTCGAGATAGAGATTGCCACCATGACAGCCAACGACTGGAGATTTGAGGTCTACAACTATCTACAAAACCCTCCCAGACGGCTTCAAGGAAATTGCGCTACAAGGCTTTGAGATATGTCTTGCTCAATGAATAATTATACTATCGGACGATTGATGGAGTGCTGCTCAAATGCCTCAGTGCCGATCAAGCCAAAGTAGCTATCGGAGAGGTGCATGAAGGAATCTGTGGCACGCATCAATCGGCTCACAAGATAAAATGGCTACTTCGAAGAGCAGGGTATTTTTGGCCGACGATGTTGGAGGATTGTTTCAAGTACTACAAGGGTTGCTAGGATTGTCAGAAGTTTGGAGCTATACAAAGGGCACCAGCATCGGCTATGAACCCAATTATCAAGCCTTGGTCGTTTAGAGGTTGGGGAATCGACATGATCGACCAGATCAATCCACGATCGAGCAAGGGACATAAATTCATACTGGTGGCAACCGATTATTTCACAAAATGGGTGGAAGAAATTCCTTTAAAGAAGGTTGATTCAAAGGACGCAATCAAGTTTGTTAAGGAGCACATTATATACCGATTTGGCGTCCCTCAGACAATAACAACAGATTAGGGATCTATCTTTGTATCGGACGACTTTGTTCAGTTTGCCAACGGCATGGGTATCAAGTTGCTCAATTCTTCGCCGTATTATGCTCACGCTAACGGACAGGCAGAAGCCTCAAATAAGAGTCTAATCAAGTTGATAAAGGGGAAGATCGCTGAATATCCAAAGCAATGGCACAGCCGATTAGCCGAATCACTTTGGGCCTATCGGATGGCTTGCCACGGATCAATCCAAGTGCCTCCATATAAACTGGTTTATGGACATGAAGCAGTCCTGCCATGGGAAAACATCATCGGCTCAAGAAGAATTCAGTTACAAGATCAGCTTACAGTCGATGATTACTACAACCTAATGGTCGATGAGTCAGAAGATCTGGTGTTGTCACGGATGAGGGCCTTGGAGAAGGTAACAAGAGATAAGGAACGAGTAGCCCATCATTATAACAAGAAGGTTGTGCCTAAATCATGTGAAGAAGGTGAACTCGGTCGGAAATTGATATTGCCGATCGGATCAAGAGATAATAAGTTCGGCAAGTGGTCACCGAATTGGGAAGGGTCTTTCAAGATCCAGAAATGCGTCTCTAAAGGAGCTTATATGCTAAAAGGTTTGAATGGAGAAGAGTTTGGGAGGGCTCTGAACGGCAAATATTTAAAGAAATATTACCCAAGTGTATGGATCAACTCATGATTCGGCTATGGTTATGCCGATTCGTGTTAGATGATGTGTTGTAACGCACGCATCGCCTTTAGGACGATATTACACAAGTTTCCCCTAATTTTTCTACATCGGCTCAGCCTAGCCGACAGCGACATGATATTTGATTTGATAATTTTGCTAATGCTAGGAACACCATCAACAAAATTAGGGGGCATACACAATACAATATAATGTCAAGAAGGCAGAGCGAATTTTTCAAAATTTTTGAAGGTTTCAAGCAAGTTTAATGTGATCGGCAAGCATGCATTAAGTGGAGATCAAGTAAGGCAAGCTGATTACAGAAGATAGTTCCAATCAGTTACAAGAGATGATGAAAGCCGATTACAAAAAATAGTTAGATTACAAGATTTACGAGTTTTGCCCCAACTATTAGAGCCGACTCATCGCCCAAGGAATTCAACAATAGCCGAGATCGCTTTACGACGGATCTCGTCGATGTCTTTGATCGCCTTAATGTCGGCTGCATCGGTCCCGGTCACTGGCTTCATCACCTTCGTCAGATCCGTCAGATAGGACATGACCGCCTTGATGCTTGATCGTTCATCTTCTATTTCCTTCGGCAGGCCGGCCACGTATTCTTCTTGGACCGCGATCTCGGTCTCAATTTGGACGAGTTCAGCTACCAATTTGTCCCGACGTGCGAGAAGCCGGTCGAGTGTGGCAATCGGCTCTGTCTTCAGCGCATCAAACTTGGCCTTCCTCGCCTTGATCTCTTCTTGGTTAGATTTGATGGCCGCCACTAGTGATTTGTTCTCTCGGCGATCGGCTATGCGCTGCTTTGCTCGCTCGTATTTATGTCGATGCGCTTCAAGAAAGGTTGCTGGCACGATTTTATCAGCCAACTCGTCTGGAAGCCTGGCTCGGATCTCTTCGAACCGATTACGGACGAAACCGCAATCGGCTACCAGCGCGTCCAATGAGCCCTCCATCCGATTAGCGATGTCGGCTAGCGTGGTCCTTAGGTCTTCGTCAAGAGACACCAGGGCCCTGTCAGCGGTCTCATCTGGGTCGATGAACTCCGACAGGTCGAAGCCTAAGAGATCGGCTATGCTCTGCCAGGCAAAGAACAGTTATAGCATGGATAGAGATCATGGAACCGATTGCGGGGAAGACAGTTATAATACTTACTTGGACTGCTGGGACCGACGTAGCTTCGTCATCGGCATTCCTATCACCTACAGCCGACGGAGTGTGTTCACTTGATACCTCGGGGGCAGGTGTCGGGGCGCGAGCGGGCTGAAAAGAGCACAAGGTTAAAAAGATCGGCTAATGAGAGAAAGTATGCAGAGTGAAGATAACTTACTGAATGGAGAGGAGCCGTTTTCTTCTTGGTTGCTAGCTTATTCCTCTGCCGATGTAAAAGGTATAGTAAGATGAGTATGAATAAAGAAGTCAAGGGACCAAAAGTATTGAAAGTCGCTTACTGGCGTCGGATGGACGGAGCGTTTTGGTGGACTTGGTGTTTTCTGCATGGAGGCCTCGTCGACTGACGGAGTTTGAGCATACTTGTCGGAGGAGCTTCATTCGGCTATTGCGTCATTAAGGGCTTTTTCCATCTCCTCATCCTGAACTTCTTCATCGAGCACGGCATCAACATCCGGGTCGACGAGGGGTAGATCATCGGTCGGGCTTGCTTTCTGCTTCTTGGCAGGCTTCTTCTTCACCGCAATCGGTGTAGCGGTAGCCGACGATTTGTCCCGTTTTTGCCGACGGAGAGGTTCACGAGTTTGGCCGTGGAGGAGGGTTGACACCTTCGGCGTGTTGAAGCCAATTATGGATGGCGCCAACCCACAGCTGCTTGGCAGTATGCCGGGCCCATAACTGATGGCCACTCCTGATCGGCTGGCCCGGGGAGGAGAAACATCGTTCGTCTACAGGGACAAAGGCGTGAGTGATGAGACATGCATATTATAGTCGATAAAGGAGAAAGGACTAGAAAAGAATGGCTTACCGATGGAATCATGTCCGGGTCGACGGTGGAGAGATACATGGAAGCCGATTGGTGGAATATGTGTGATTTCCATTCGGCCCACCATCAGCTGAAGGCACTTGTCCTTGAGACTGCCAGCTCGATGACCCCGAAACTGCCAAGAGGAGGGCTTGGGAGGCTTAATAGCCGAAGCATCATGATTTCGCTATTAATAATGCCTCTGGTTTGAATCTTGTCTGAGTAGTACAGCCCAATTGGCAATTGACCTAGCCCAAGTTGCCTTGCAGCTGCCATCGGGTGGTAGAACTCGTAGCTCTTCTGAATGTTTCGTCCTTGGTGGATGCCAACCGGAAGGATGCAAGGAGAGATGGCTGTGGTAAAGATCTCTCTCGGCTTGCCAAACTTTGGAGAATTGATCTCATCTAGCCGAAGATCGTCTGGCCGCTCAAATTTGCTAAACTTATCATACGCGAACCAAATGGTAGAGTCGGCTGAGAACCTGTTGTAGAAGTTGCTGAACCAGTTTTTGAAATATTCGGCTGATAGCTTTGAGCCCGAGTAAGAAGAAGTAGCTTCTACATACGACATACAGCGCCGAGTGGTTATCTCCTCGTCATCACTGTGTTTCGGCTCGGCTAGGGGGAAATCGGCCTCAAACAGGCTTGGCTGATTGGCAACTTTATAGGTGTGCAGGTTGAGCCACAGCTGAAGTAGCCACCAGGGCCCTCCGGTGTTGATAGATTGTTTCAAAGCCAGCTTCATCGGCACATTGCTCAACATTTGGTACAAGTAGCCGAGTAGGTATTTCCGCAGGGGGATTTTCCTTTTCTCCACTAATGCTTCGGCTACATGTTGCCAGTTGATGGTCGGCCCACAACTTGATCCGGAGAAAACAAATTTCTCCAACCACATTAACAAGAAAGCCGCATGTTCACTGTCAGAGGCCGGGCCGTCCTTCATGTTCATTTGATATGAATCCACTCCAGCCGCCGATGCTCTTGGTTTTGAAGTTGTGGTGACACTTTATATTCAGATTAGAGGGGGCAACAGCAGATGTTATGTCCAGGCCGGTTAGCATGACTATGTCCATAAGGGTTGGCATCATCGACCCTTGCCTAAAGAGGAACGCATTCAGCGTGTCTGACCAAATGTAACTAGCAGCCAATAGCAGCGGTTCATCCTTCGACATATCGGCTAAAGTCAGAGCTAAGCATTGGCCGATCCCTATCTCATTCCAGGTGGCTTGCTTGCTAGCCGACATCCTAGCATACCAGGATGGCCAAGATTTGTCTATTGAAGGTCAGGATTTGAAAGTCCCTGTCCAGTGAGATAAGTCTGCGGTTGAAAACCTAAAGGGGATCCGATTGGTTTCAGCGTTGATGAACTCGGTGGGGTCTAGGTTACCAATCGGCCCTAACAGCAGCTGGTTGGTATGAAGAAGGCTAGAGATCTCAATTTGGTGGGATAGGTTCTACAAATCGCAAGAAGGAATAATGGAATAAAATAAGAGCGAAAAAACCAGATTGTGCAAAATGAAGAGTTTGAGCTGACAAGAAACTTACCTCGGGGTACTCCGCGGGGACTGCGTCGGAAGGGGCGCTTGAGGATGCCATTGGCGCAGGAAGATCGTCGCTTCGGGGGTGCTTGCCGGCGAGATTTGGAGGCGATTCCGATGAGGCCGTTGAGGGAGAGGGAGAGTTTTCTTTGGCTAGGTCTTGAGGAATAAAAGTGACGGCGTGGCTTGTTTCAGCGCCGGGCGAGCGATATTTAAAGAGTTTTTTTAGCCAAAACGGAATAGGATGGAAGTCGCGCGGGAATTCAAAAAAAGTGGCAAATCTGCGATACTATATTATCACGGACTTGGGGGGCATGTGTTAACGACCAAATTTGGTAACCAAATCCCTAAGTTCAAGGTCGGAATTGAAGCGGAATCGGATTGGAAAGTGATCTGCAAAGAAACAGAGGCTGCATCGGTCATAATCAAATCGGCTGGGAGATCAGTCGGCTGAGGCCGAATCGGATAAGGATAGCTGATAGCCGATTCTGATTCAGAGAAGAAGATGGAACCATTTCCGATAAAGAAGCTTGAAGATAAAAGAAAGATTCGGTTCCCAAATATTCGTTAAGATATTGTCATCTATGGATAGAGTCCTGTAACGGCAATTGTATCTAAAAAATAGGGATTTGTATAGATTTTCCTTTTGTGATATGATATTGGGGCTATATCCCAAGATATTGTCGTATTTTAAATAGTAGATAAGATAGAAACCATGTCTTACACGGATATTGTTATTCCCGGGTATAAATAAGATCCGAGGGCTTTTTGTAAAGGATGACACACATCAATACAAACTCGGCGCACGCCAAACCTTTTTCTTTTAGACGAGTTCTTGATCTCGCTTCGAGCTGCACCGATCTTGACCCTCGAAATAAAGTAAACACTTGTCATTAGTAGTTTATATCGTCGAATCTAGTGCTTACATCGCCATGACACTCTAGATTTAATGCTATAGACTGCGCAATTTATCATATACGACATATAACCTAGAGTAGTATCTAGATCTATCTTGCCATCGGCTCGTTTCTCTCGGGGGACAATAGTTGATAGAGATAGATCTAGATGTTGAACTAGTTTATATGTTGTATCCACCGTCTCGAGGGGTTTACATCGGTTCATATAGATCTAGTACTTCTTTTTGTACTTAATGTTGCATCATCATGACCTATTAAGTCACTCTTAGAATTATTAAAGATCTATTCGACTAGATGTTTATCATTAGAGACAATGTTGGGGTTTCAGCCGGCCTTATCTGTTTTAATTATCTTTTAGCATTATTTACTATTAGATATATTAAAGCTGCCTCTTATATGGAGATATTAACATGTTTAAATGCTTTAAGCCGGTATCAATCTGTTGGCACTAGCCGACAGCCGATTGATATAGGCTTAGCGCATTTAGGTTAGATTAATATTTTTTCATAAGATGTATCGGAGTACTAGCCGACTCATGTTAGGTCTACAGCATCGGCTAGGTTATAAACGCATATATTTATTATCCTGATGCATATTTAGATTAAGTGGTTTATACTGTCTTGGCATAACCGATCTATCCTAATCACTTAGTTTAAATGTGCTTTGGGATAGTAATTGTATGTAAGTTGGTTCCCTGAGCCGATCCGGTAGATCTAACTTTAATCGTAACGCATATATTTGTTTACATCTTGTTGGTTAGCAGACCAAACCAACTGGCACGCCTAGTTCATCAAAGGTAGCCAAGGACGGACCTACGATGCAGTTAAGCAGATATCCTAGGCCAGCGCGTGAGAAAAATTTCTCATCAACACGGTTATAGGTCTTATTCAAGTATGACCTATGATGGAGGAAATCGTGCTGGTGCAAGGCTAGGGACTATGTAGTGTAAAGGCTACGTTATGACCTCTAGATCGCACTCAACATGAAGAGTGTGGTAGAGTCTTGCAAACTCAAAACAAACTAGAGTGTTCATATCATGTGGGTAAAGTTGTACAAACTCTACAGAGTTAATAAAAACTAATCGATTAACCGTGCTCACAGTCATGAGCGACATGATGAAATTCTATGGGTATAAATTTCAAATTTTGTGCTTTCCAAAAATAATTTCTTGAAAAAAGTGTTTTGTGTCGAAGAGCAAAGTATTTGCCTTACTCCCCGACATGAGTAAGATGCTAAAGTATATCTACGTATGTAAATTTTTGATGAAGCCATGCCATGTTTACTAAAGTTTGATGTCTGCTGAAATTTATTTGTTAAAAACCATGTTGTAAAATACTTGCGAACTAAAACTTGCTTTATGCTGAAAATCGAGACCACAAATAACTTTTCCTTTGAATTACAACTTTCATGTAATTAGGTAGGTTTGATTGTGCTCTTACCAATACATTATTTCAAATAACGTACTGACACTTGCGATTGGAATTTCCACTTTGATGCAGGATTTAGATTTAGCTACTGAGTGGTGCGGGTGATCGTTTGCTCTTCTAGGATGAGAACTTAACAGGGTAAACTCCGAGTTAGTGTGCTTGTGGAATGGGTAGTAAGCCACTGTTGTTCGTTGCACTCTGATTATCTAATTATTTGGCCAGTCGGCCTATGTAATTATGTAAGTATTGTAATCCTTTAAGTTTTGTTCAACTTAAGTGTATTCGCCATGTATATCCATGCTTGTGATGAAAGTGTGAATCTAGCACACATCCTGGGAGCTAGATTCAATCGAGTACGAGTTAGGAATATTTGAGACGTAGATCTTTAGCCAAATTTTGTCAAGTCTCCTGAACGTGTAACGCATCTGGTCACCGCCTTCGAGTGGTTTGACGGGCACGTCTCAGGCTGAAGTTGACTAGCAGGCTAAAGACCCAGCAATATCTCACTTATCCCTCTCTCGGGACCTCGAATGTTTCGCTGTACTTGTCATATGAGCTGAAGCGTTTCGACTCGTGTTGCAAATACAACGAGAGGTCCGAGCGTCTCCGACAAGGCATGGTATCAGAGCAAATACCGACTATAGGGGCCCCTTAAGTTTGTCGTTTAGAATGGATTCTCAAAATTATTTTGAGGGTTTCACTCTCAGCTATAAATTATTTGTGAAAGCCATACTCAATCTTATGTCTCATCCCTCTCTATAGATTAATCTTCTCTTTGTCTCTATTTCAAATTTTGGAACTCTTTCTCTTGCTCTAGAGATTAATCTTCTCTTTGTCTCTATTTCAAATTTTGGAACTCTTTCTCTTGCTCTATAGGACTGATGCCTTTTGAAAATTTGTGCTTCTATAAAAAGGAGTTTGAAAACACTTGATTATCACACCAAACCAGTACCAAAGAGCTTTTGAAAAGTTTTAAACCCCCTTTGCAAACTATACCTATGTGCTAGTTTGGATTTGCAAAATATCGGGTTAGAAAAGCCTCTAGTAAATAGGTTTTGAAAATGGGTTGATAAAATTTAAAACTTGATAGACATTGTAGGGGTTCCATCTCCTCATGTTATCTCTGTACCAAAAATGATTTGGGGTGGTTTTGAGCTTCTCATTCTCGCCTATTCAAAAATTCTGCCGAGTAAGCATACAGTAAGTAGCTCGATGTAGACTAGAAATTTGTTGTGCTAAAATATTAGTTTGTTTGCTTAGATGGATCACCCAAGAATTCAACTAGATTTTGGACCACTCTAACATAATACATTTAAAAGGAGATAAATTAGCTAACTTAAAACTTGAATAAAGATTTATTTTGTCGGTTGTTTGAAATTTTGGGATTTAGAGTCGCATACGCTAAACCATAGATGATAAACCTATGAAATTTTACAAACAACATGTAGACTAACTCAGTAGTCTCCATGAATGTTTTCCAAATTTGTCCCTTCATCAAAGTGAAATAGGTTAGTTAGTTAGCCTGACCATGTTCTGAAAAAAATAGGCAGCCGCATTCATCTTTTTATACAGGCCAAATCGAAGGTTTTGAACTTGAGAAATTTCTCTGGAACAACATAGACTAACCCAGCAGTCCTCATGAATTTTTGGCAAAATTTTTGAACCTTTTCAACATAGCAAAGTACCTTAGTTGTTAACCTAACCCGGTTATGGAGATCTGCAGACAGCAGCTTTCATCTTTTTCTGTATTCCAAACCATACCTGCTAAAATATTAAACTTTTACCAGTAACTCTTAGCCATGCCCAGGAAGCCCCACGAATGTTGTTAGAATTTTTGAGCCTCTGCAACATGCCATAAAAATTCGTATAGTCCAGGACAACATAAATCTAAGACCTGGTATACCGTAGGTTGTTAAATTTGTCCAGACAGAACCATAGATGATAAAATCTTCATTTTCTTAGGGTAGCTCCCAAGCCTGTTTAACTACCCATCTGATTTTTACCCAAATTTTATACCTTAGGGAACTAGCCCCAGTAGACCAATAGAGACAGCAAGCCCACATTTTCCAGCACTCCGGCACTTGACCGAACCATTCCCTTTCGTGCAACCCAACCATCTAAAAATCGCCGAAGTTTTTCCAGCCCGAGGAAATATTGTTAGGATGCCAAGAGTGGGTGCCAATTAATCTTGCAGCCTTTCCAGATTGACCGCCAAACCCTGTTCTTACCGGATTGGCAGGTAGTTGTACCCGAGACCCCCATGGCAGCTTCAACTTCCATTTTCCAAATTCTCCCAACCGACAGCCTTTTACTTTTATTTTAAGGGGGGATAGTGTGACATGACCATAAAAACCCAGAGACAAATGTGTAACTTTTGAAAGCCCTCACTAGCCAAAATGCAAAAAAATTTAGTAGGGACAAGTCATGACCAAATGATGTAAATTATGTTGAGATGGCTCAATGCGCGAATTTTGTGCCTCTTTTCGGATGGATGCAAAAATATGTAAATTGCAGCAACTCATGAACATGGTTTTGTGACTTGACTTGTATCTCTGATAAACCTCCCAATATATGTATATATATACCCCTATTATTCCTATGGCATGAAGGCAATGCAAAAATATTTTTCATGAGCATTGAACCATTTCACTCATTCATCGCATCATTCATACATCATGATATCATAGCATTCATGCATGTATTTTTCGCATAAAAGAAAAAATATTGCCACACATGCCATATGACGATCATTTTCCTACTATAATCCCAGTATATAAATATAAACCCGTGAGCAGTCGCGACTATTTCCCCATGCCTCCAAAAATTTCGAGTAGAGAACAATGGACTTACAAAAACCTCCTTTAGTAAAGGCTGTCTTTGAACCGGATACCGCCCCAACCTGTTACCCAGTTGGACACTGCGCCCTGTTCTCAGCTGAACACAGTGCAGATAGACCTGAGATTTACCAAATCAGTTAATTTTCCATTTTGTGAATTTTCCTAGCCATAATATTTTCTAAACTTTAAGGGGGATAGCATAGCTGGTCAACCACAAGCACTCGAGACAGCGCCTATGGTGCCGTTACTTGCCTTCGCTGTAAACTGCCCAAGCGGGGAGAGTTCTACTACTATTTACCATTTTAGCCTAACGGACCTTTAAGGAGGAAGGTACTGATAGACAAGGACCCGTTGGCCTCTAAATCCATAACCTACGTACTTGCTATGCCAAAAATTTAACCCTCATAGATATAAGCTCGAACGAGCTATGGTTTACCCCAGATTTTCCGTCATTATGCCCGAATGAAGGCCTGATGCCACCAAACCTTTTGTACCAATACTCCATCGCCCACCAGAATACATGGCAGCTACCATGCTCGTCAAGAACGCCCCCTCACCTCCTCAGTAAAAGTTTTTCCCAACCTTAGTTAAGCAAGTCTATTATACAACTTAGGAAGAGTTTAGACATAAGTGTATTAAATCTTATATGTTTGAAAAGCTTTCAAACAACAAGAAGCCGATAAAAACCAAGTTATCCAAAACCTAGTGCCCGCTGCAGGAGCATCTCTTTCGATGTATTCGAGTCATTTTCCCATGCACTCTACCCGATCCAGAATATCCCGCCATATCCTTCAGACACAGACTAGAGAGTATGTTACCCAAATCGGTAAGATTCCGAATAGCCAAACCAACCTATTGCATATTTATCCACAACCATCGCCAAGCGGCAACCCCTTTTGCCAGAAATGTAGCCTCCACAACCAAGGCGCTTTGGCACGACTATTATCCGAGCGTCGTCATTGATGACGAACCTATCTGTTTCCCATAAGCCAATAAAAAAACTTCCTTTTTTCCTCCTGGATCCTGCAACCTCGGACCCTAATCATCAATGAAGCCTGCATTATTCTAAGCAAGTATCTTATCCATTGACTTGATATGATGAAGTCCTAGATACGACAAACCCAGTTCAGCCGACAAACAGCTCACCATACCCCAACCCAAATCTCGGGGACGAGATTTCCTTTAAGGGGATAGAGCTGTCATATACCCAAATTTCAGAGTTGACAAAATTTTGTCCAAACAAAATAAAGTTAAGGTTTCTCAATTTTATAAACCATAAATTTTCATTTTCTAACTTAGGTTAAGTAACAGCAACCTATTTACATGATTCAAAATTGGAGAGCTAAAATTTTCTTTTTCTAAATAGGTGAGACCGACCTAGGCCCTTGCAGGGTAGACCCAAGTTTTGAGAGCAAAATAAAAAC